>CM067337.1:113697500-114297500 GCA_034376525.1 Nicotiana benthamiana
CGATTGCAGCCCCTATGACTAGATTGACCCAGAAGGGTGCTCCTTTACAGTGGTCAGATGAGTGTGAGGTGAGCTTCCAAAATCTCAAGACGGCTTTGACTTCAACCCCTATTCTGATTTTGCCTACTAGTTTGGGGTCCTATAGGTTTATTGTGATACCCTACAAGTTGGACTTGGAGCAGTATTGATGCAGGATTGTGGGGTGATTGCCTACGCATCCAGACACCTTATGGTATATGAAAAGAACTATCATATCCATGACCTTGAGTTATCTGCTATTCATGGCTTGAAGATCTGGCGGCACTATTTGTATGGCATGCCTTGTGAGATTTATACGGATCATCGGAGTTTACATCACTTGTTCAAGCTAAAGGATCTGAACTTGCGCCTGAGGAGATGGTTGGAGCTACAAAAGGATTATGATCTTACTATTTGTTATCACCCAGGCAAGGCCAATGTGGTAGCCGATGCCTTGGGTCACCGGGCGGAGAGTTTGGGGAGTTTGGCATATTTACCAGCTTCAGATAGACCTATTGCGATGGATGTTCAGGCTTTAGCCAGTCAAATCGTGAGATTGGACCTTTCGGAGCCCAGTCGGGTTCTATCCTGTGTGGTTTCTCGGCCTTCATTGTTTGATAGTATCAGCGAGCGGCAGTATGATGACCCTCGTTTGCTTGTCCTCAGGGACACAGCTCAGCATGGCGATACTAGGGATGTGACCATTAGAGATGACAGGGTATTGAGGATGCAGGGTCGGATCTGTGTACCCGATATGGATAATATTCGGGAGCTGATATTGACCAAGGCCTATAGCTCGCGGTACTCCATCCATCCGGGTGCCACAAAGATGTATCAGGATTTGAGGCAACATTACTGGTGTCACAGATGAAGAAGGACATAGTAGAGTCTATAGCTAGATGCCTCAACTGGCAGCAGGTAAAGGGTGAGCACCAGAGACCGGGATGGTTACTCAAGGAGATGGAGATTCCGGAGTGGAAATGGGAGAAGATTACTATGGATTTTGTGACTGGTATCCCTATGATGGCGAGGAAATTTGATTCTTTTTGGGTTTTTGTGGATCGCTTGACCATGTCCGCTCACTTCATTCAGGTGTGTACTTCTTACTCAGCAGAGCGGTTAGTGGGGATTTATACATGGAGATTGTCCGTCTGCATGGCATTCCAGTTTCTATCATCTCAGACAGGGGTTTAGTGTTTACATCACGATTCTGGAGAGCCGTCCAGCACGAGTTGGGTACCTGAGTGACTATGGGTACTGCTTTTCACCCTCATACAGACGTATAGTCCGAGCGTATCATTCATATTCTTTAGGATATGCTCCATGCGTGTGTGATTAAGTTTAGAGGGTCTTGGGATCAGTCTTGCCCTTGGATGAGTTTGCGTACAACAACAGTTATCACTCAAGTATTCAGATGGCGTCTTATGAGGCCTCATATGGTAGGAGATGTAGAATCTCGGTGGGTTGGTTCGAGCTGGTAAGGCCAGGCTATTGGGCACTGATTTGGTTCGGGACTGCGGTCGAGAGGTTAAGGTGATTCAGGATAGACTCCGTACGTCCCAGTCCAGACAGAAGAGTTACGTGGACCGGAAGGTTCATGATGTTTCCTTTATGGTTGTGAGCGGGTTTTTCTTCGGGTCTCTCCTATGAAAGGCGCCATGAGGTTTTGATAGAAAGAGAAGTTGAGCCCGAGGTTCATTGGCCCATTTGAGATTTTGAAGAAGGTTGGAAACTTTGCTTATGAGCTTTCCCTACCTCCTAGTTTGGCCGGGGTTAATCCGGTATTTCATGTTTCGATTCTTTGGAGGTATCACAGTGACCCGTCTCACATGTTGGAGTTCACTTCAGTCCAGTTGCACAATGACTTGTTCTATGTTGAGGAGCTAGTGGCAATATTAGACAGTCAGGTCCGAAAGCTCGGGACAAAGGATTTAGCTTTAGTAAAGGTTCAGTGGCGGGGTCAGCCGGCCAATGAGGCGATTTGGGAGACCGAGCGGGATATGCGCAGCCGATACCCTCAACTCTTTGCTACTTCAGGTATGTTCTCTATGCTTTTAGAGGACGAACGAATGTCTAAATGTAGGAGGATGTGACGACTCGGCCGTTCGTCTTTGGAGTTTCTGCCCCATTTCCCTATTATATGCTTCCCCTAAGTTGATTTCTGCTATTTTGGTTTGCCAGGACGTTCGATAATTGAATTCGAAGTGTTTTGGGACACTTAGTCCCTAAATGAGAGCATAAGTGTTGGAAATGGTCCGTAATCAGAATAGTGTGAAGAAGATCTCAGAATGAAAATCTGATGGTTCTCTTAGCTCCGTTAGGTGATTTCGGGGTTGGGACATGCTCAGAATGTATTTTGGATATCCGTAGCTCATCTAGGCTAGAAATGCCGAAAGATAGATTTTTTAAGTTTCCGGTCTGATAGTGAGTTTTTGATCCAAGAGTCGGAATGGGATTCCGGAAGTCGCTGAAGCACTGTCATGTCATTGGACGTGCGTGCAAAGTTTCAGGTCAATCGGACGAGTGTTGATTAGGCTTATCTAACCTTGTGTGGGGGACCTCTCCCCTTAGGATATCTTTACTGTTGTTTAAATGCCTTGTGCGCGAGGTGACGGGCGTGTACTTTTGCTAATTGTTGGAAATTCACGTTACTTGACTTATTTAGACTGTGTTTCTTCACGTATTTAACTGTTAAAATGCAACTTCACTTGTTTTAGCTTAGGGAAAGAATGTTAGTAACTTATTTTCTTTAATTGACTAAATTGCAATATCTTTCCTTTTGTGAGCATGCTAGGCTCTAGATCTTTACTTGTTGCTTATACTTGGATTCTTTCTGTTAAATATTAAATTGTTGTGATGTATATATGATTGGGACTATGGGTTCAATTCCCGGGAGATCCTATGTTATTGGTATGATGGACTACGGGCTCAATTCCCGGGAGATCCCCTGGTATTGGTATGATGGACTATGGGTTCAATTCCTGAGAGACCTCCGTTGTTGTCATGATGGACTACGGGTTCAATTCCCGGGAGATCCTCTGATATTGGTATGATGGATTGCGGGTTCGATTCCGGGAAGATCCTCTGGTATTTGTAAAAAATAAACTGCGGGTTCTATTCCCTGAAGATCCTCATATATTTGTAAAAAATGGACCGCGGGTTCAATTCCCGGAGCTCCATGTGGTATCCTGATATTGAGTGATTGTTCTTGTATGCGTAGATTGTATTTGTAGCCTATTCCGTTCTACTTATTGTTTTTACTAGATACTCGAGATTTACTATATTCCTACTATCTATTCATTTCATATTTGTTCCTATATTTATCTCAGTAAGGCCTCGACCTTTCACGTCACTACCCAACCGAGGTTAGGCTTGGCACTTCTTGAGTACCTCTGTGGTGTACTCATGCTACTCTTCTGCACACTTTTGTAGTGCAGATCCAGGTACTTCTGGTCGAGCGCACTACTAGTAATTTCGGAGCTATACTTGGAGACTTGAGGTATGCATCCGCCGAGTCCGCAAATCCAAAGAGTATCCTTCTACTCTACCTTGTAGTTAGTAGTTCTATTTCATGTATTCAGTTGTTGTAGACATTTCCGGATATTAGAGCCGTATGTTATGTTTTTACTCTTAGCCTCTGTTTTCCATGGGTTTCCGGGTCTTGGAGGCTTTTATAGTATTTTTGAGTTGAAGTGTATGTGCCAAGCGTCACTCTATACACTTTCTTATGTTATTCAGTATTTGTTAATTGTTTTTGTAAAGGTTATTCAATTTCCACAATGCATTAGGCTTACCTAGTTGACTGGGTGTCATCATGTCAGGTTCACGATTGGTGAACTAGGGTCATGACACACCCAAATAGTATCGAACTTCTTCAAAGTCCGTAAGAGTCCAACAACAAAGTCTATAGTGATCCTCTCTCTCTTCCACTCAGGAATAACCATTTGCTGGAGCAAGCCACCTCTTATGCTCATATATTACCTACTGACAATTAAGACACTGAGCTACAAATCCCACAATATCCTTCTTCATTCTTCTCCACCAATCGTGCTGCAAAACATTTTGATACATCTTCGCATCACATGGATGAATAGAATATTGCGAGCTATGGGCCTCCTCTAGAATAACATCTCAAATCCCATCTACATCGGAACTTCATCCTCAACACTCCATCATCACCGATGGTCACCTCCCTGGTATCATCATGTTGAATTCTGTCTCTAAGGACAAGCAAATGCGGATCATCATACTAGTGCTCTCTGATACGGTCATATAACAAAAACCGAGAAACCACACAATCCAACACTCTACTGGGATTCAAAATATCCAATATCACGAACCGATTGGCCAATACCTGAACATCAACTGCAAGGGGTCTCTCCCCAACTGGAATATACGCCAAACAACCCATACTCACTGTCTTTTGACACAAGGAATTGTCCACCACATTGTCCTTCCCCGGATAGTACAATATAGTGATATTATAATCCTTATGAAACTCCAACAATCTCCGCTGCCTCAAATTATGATCTTTTTGCTTGAACAAATTGCTAAAGACAATGATGATAAGTGAATACCTCACAAGATACGCCATACAAGTTATGCCTCCAAATCTTCAATGCGTGAACTATGCAGCCAAATCCAGATCATGAACAGGGTAGTTCCTCTCGTAGGGTTTCAACTCACGAAAAGCGTAAGCAATAACTTTACCCTCTTGAATCAATACACAACCACTACAAACTCTCGAAGAATTACAATACAGTTTATATGAACTTGAAGTTGATGGCAAAACTAATATTGGAGCTGTGGTCAAAACTGTCTTGAGCTTCTAAAAGATCTCCTCACACTCGTCCGACCATATAAATGGAGCACCTTTATGAGTCAACTTGGTCAAGGGCAATGCGATAGATGAGAATCCCTGAACAAACCGGTGATAATAACTTGCCAAACCAAGAATGTTGCGGATCTCTATAGATGAGGATAGTCTAGGCCAACTCTGAACCCCCTATATCTTCTTTGGATCAACTTGAATACCCTCGCTGGAAAACAAGTGTCCCAATAAAGCCACTGAACTGAGCCAGAATTCGCACTTGGACACTTTTGCATAAAGTTTCTCCTCCATCAATCTCTGCGATACAACTCGCAAATGCTCTGCATTCTCCTCCTGACTACACGAATACACCATAATTCATCAATGAAGACTATGATAAACAAGTCAAAATAAGGCTGGAGTACGCTACTCATCTAATGCATGAACGATGTTGGGGTATTGGTCAGCCCGAAAGACATAACAAGGAACTCATAATGACCACATCTTACCAACTTATAAGTCAACATCCGATTGACTTTTCCAAATTAAACCTTCTTAAAAGAGACTAAGTGACTCATTTCTTACCAAACCCTCTCCGAACATAGACTAATCAACTCGATAACATAAATCACGGATAACGAAGCACAAAAAGTGGAAATGGGAAAAAATAAAGCGGTAACTCATGGGACGACTGGCCGGGTCATCACATGTCACCTCTCATGAGCACTGGAATTGTGATGAGCTTTGAAAAAGTTAAAGTGTGGGGTGATGGGTTGGCTTTTGAGTTAAACAATGAAATAAAGAGAAAGGTGCACCAAATGAAAAAAAGTGTCAATAGAAGCCATTTCGAAAGATATATATATATATATATATATATATATATATATATATATATATATATATATATATATATATATATATATATATATATATATATATATATATATATATATAATAGTATAAAAGGAAATAAAAGACAAAATATATAATTCCTGACGGTTGTGGCTTTTGATGTATTGGTGCTTAAAGAAGTGGGGGTGAACTATCGTGAAGTTAAGGTGGAATCTTAATTTGACATAAGTATGGGATTGAACATTGAAGTAGTTGTATTAAATTTCTTAAGGGAGGTGAAGTCACTTATATACAAATATATCCTATCCGGCCCGCAGCCTACATTACAACCAATAAAACTCATATTTGATCTTAGAATGAATGGATTCGATTAATGAAGTATTACACTAAGGGCAAGCTTATGGTACAACATTTGGATCATATGAATGTTATTTCCGAGAGCGAGTGAATTTTTCCTGTCATGAGTTCCTACGTTATTAAAATTCATGCTTTGGGGAACTAAGCTCTTTGATTGGGTGCAGGCACACAATTCATAAGGGAAAGGTAATGTTGTGGACCTCTATGTTAGAGTAAGTGAGTGAATTGTGAATAAAGTATGGTATTTGTGAGTTTATTATTGAGGAGAGGATGTCACCCCTTTGTTCTTGAACTATTTTAAAGATTCTTGGCATGATGAGTTATGCGAATTGCTTAATAGGTTGTGTCCATAACTGTAGTTTGATTGCTCGTGCACAAGTAAATGTTTATGTGTGGGGTATTGATGTGTGTTTATAATTCATGGTTTATCACGTTATATGTCTTTCGTTTTACATGATTTAATGTCAAATTACACTTTGTTTTAGCATAATGGAGTTTATTTTATGTGTAGGTACATCAGAAATTAAAGTAGATCTAAAAGGATGCTTAAATATTGAAAGTGTGCTCGAGAACAGTGAAAAAGAGAATCCGGGAAAAAGCCAGCTCAACCAGGCTTTAGCCTGGCGAAGCCATCTTAAGCAAACAGGTGTTAGCCTGCCAAGCCCTACTCAAAGCCAAGATGAGGCTGGCATTATCCAGGGGACACCAGGCCCAATATGAGTTTTAGAGGTTTTAATTGATTCCCGGCTTGACTAGGAGTTGACCTACATATTTAGGACATGTCCCAAACATATAAATAGACCCAAAAACTCCACTTTGAAGGACTTTTGCAACTGCAGGCAAGAATAGCTCGTGGCCCACTACTTGGAGATGGAAACATTGATTTCTACATCTCAGTATCCTTACTCTAAATTTAATTATTAAACTACTTTGGATATTTGAACAATGAGTATGAGTAGCTAAATTCATAGTCTAGGATTTTGATGGAACCTGTTGAAGGATGATTTTCTCGTTATGTTAATATAGATTTGCCATAGTATTATCTCTATTTGTTCAAATGTATGCTTATTGTTGTTGATTGAAGGGCACTCAATTTGCTGTTCCTTTTAAGTGTGAATTACTCGGGAGAGAGTTCATATTTAGGTAGTTATTCAATATTATCACTCCTAACGTATATGAGGGAACGATACGAAGAGTTAAAAGGTGGGATTATGGATTACAAAATCTTGGGTGTGATACTTGAGGCTGGCTAGCATAATTCGGGATAATATGTCTAGTATATTGTTTTAATTACTCGGGGGAGAGTTACGAGAGTTAGAGTGCTCATGATCGATAGAGAAGACTTAGGCAAATTTATTACAAACATAGCGGAAAGGATTCTGACGTAGGGGAAATCAGAACCTTAGATTATTATAATTCTTATTTACAAATTGTTCGTAGTTAGTTCTTAATAACTGCATTTTCATTACTTAATATTTAGTTAATAAGAATCCAATTTGTGACTTAAATATCTCCGAAGACTGAATACGTGAATTTCTATGAGTCCAATAGCTGCCATTGATAGGTTAATTCTCTGTGGGATTCTACTCCGAACTTGTTAACCGGGCTATATTTACAACGACTGCATTGTCCTTTTTATAAGTCATAGTTGTGCATGATCATCCTCACTCGATCATAACAGCACAAGGGCTATCTTAACACGAGTTCGAGAAAATTCTCACTCTGGGACTATCTTTCGAGCCAAAGGGCCACCTTATCTCGAGTTCGAGCATGTCCCCACTCAACCATAAGTCCTAAGGGCTATTTTTATTTTGAGTTTGAGCATGAACTCACTCAACCATCAAGCCCAAGGGCTATCTTACCTCAAGTTCGACCAAATCAATTGTTCAGCCTATGAGCTACTCAAACTCAAGTTCAAATGGTAATTTGGATACTATTGATCAGAAACGTTCGAGGGTAGTACTAATTGTCGATCATTACCATCAGAAACTCTATTCCTTCAAAAGGAATTTTATTCTAAGGCACTTTGATCTGCACAAAGTGTAACAGATTCAAAAGCTATGGAAGGGAAAAAGCTTTATATATTCGTCAAAAACATTTTATAGGGGCTATAGGTCCTGATCAAGAGTTCCTTACATGAGCCGATCAGCCTCAAAATAAAAGCAAAAAATTATGAATAACACGAAGCTTAAGCAGTACCATCCTTATAGGTAGAAGTATCTTCACCCTCAGAATCTTCTCTACCGCCAGACTCATTAGAGTTCTCGGAGTCTTCCTCAGGATAGGCTAGCTTCCAAACTTTTATTTCCTTTGTCACTTACATCACAAAGATGATATCATGGAAAATTGGGGTAAAGATCAAGGACACAATTTTTTCTTGTCGTTATACTCCGAAAAATGAAGGGACTATCTGTATACAGTAGAAATTGCGATTATCCGATTTCACTATTTTATTGAAACAAGAACGTTGCATTAAAGAGCTAAGGGATTGAGTTCGAGATTGAGATCAGTATCAATCGAAGATAGGGAATATAGACTTCGAGAAACATCAGGTATAGCTATGTAACAGAAAGGGTCAGATATCCGTGGTTGGTCGAGGATCGTAGCGTGAATCTCGAAACTTACAAAATCAGAAGCGGTTAATTAGTTGCTTATACGATTTCCTTCTATAATTATAGATATACTATAATTAGGTTTCCTCTAATATATAAATGTGAGTTACAATCACTTATAGGCATATTATAAATTTAATTATTATCCGAAATTGAGGGTAAACAAGGTTCATTTCGAGGCTGCTAGTGAGGCTTTCTGGTTAAATCGAGATCGCCAGCGAGTTGCTTTTCCCGGTTCGCGGTCCATGTTTCAGATTTTGTTCCTGCTCTTGGTCAACCACGGTTTGTGCACATATGCAATACTCGAAATTTCTTCTTAAATAGGATGACGAGTTGCTTTTCTCAAGGTTATATTCCAACGTTGTCCATTTTTATTTCAGATCTTTTCTTATTGGTTTATGAATAATATCTGTCTTATTGGTGTGTGGATAATATCTGTCCATGTATAGCTTTTACGACTGTACTTGTTTGGTATTACCCATTGTTTGAGTTGCTTTATTTAAAATGGAATGATAGAATTTGGTTTGAGCATATTTGAAATGTTAAGAAAGTGTGTGAGTGTTATATTTGCTAATTTTTGGTGGATGGTGGGTTAATCACAATCTTGGGCTTTACATGATGTCAGATTTTACGTCGCCCAAGGCTCTGGTGTAAAGTTTCCCTATATCCTCTTTGATTATTTGAAGGCTCTGAGCAGTAGAACCAACAAACTATATTGATCCCAACAATGGTCAGTCGAGGTGGAAATAGAAGCAAGGCAAGGATTTATCGGCCAAAAAAAAAAATCCATCAGGTTAAGTTATAGTGAATATGGAGTTATTTACAATTTGTATTGGTGAAAAAAATAAATAGTTTGTGAGAAAAATAAAAAATAATGATAAAATGATTGAAGAAAGAACAAATTAATTTAAATAAATAAATATAATTATCACTTAATTTCTGAATCAAACAAAAATAATATATCAAAAAATATTTTAAAAGAATGGTGGGTTGGTACCTAATGGATCGGGTCCACAGATTTTTGTTGGATTTGGTTATTAATTATTTAAGAAACACAAAATAGTGGTTCCGTTAAACTATAGAAATGATAAGCAAGTATTGGATGAATTGGACATATTTACGCCAAACTATTAACGACGGGCATATCTATCTTAATTCGAATAGTTCACTAGCATGTATGACCATTTTCCGTATAAACAAAAGTTCGTACAATTGAAGCCTCCAAGGAAATCATATAATGGAAATAGATGATGCATCAGAAGATTAAAAATTAGCAGTTTTAAGTTTCAATTAATATAAAAAAATAATCTAACTGACTCGAACAATTTTACTGGATTACATGGCAGCAAATCTCCTAAACATTCGAAACGACCAAATAAAAACATGTATGTTTTTTCTTTCTTTTTTCTTTTTTCTTTTTTTTACCTTCAAACCACCACAACACTAAGTAGAAAAAACTCATAGAAAATTACAACAGAACTAACCAGTGAAAATCGTGGTGTATACCCTTCAGTAAGAAAAGTCTATATAGAAGAGCGGAAAAAAATTGATTCGCCTGCATAATGTGGATTGATTGGTTAGGCAAATGTACAAACACATACTATTAGCTAATCAATGGTAAGTGTAAAATCTGGTAAGCTGCTTAACATATGTTGCCTGATTCTTAGATATTGTTCCTAACCATTATCAAACATATATCATACATTTAAGATTGCTGACTTTAGATTAATACAACAATATTTCCAAGCAAAAATTTATCTAATAATAATACTGGATTCCACACAGGGAAAAGAAAAGAGTGGTTCAAAGTTGAGAAAATTGTATGTTTGTAAATGAATAGGTAATTGCAAAAGATTCTCAAGCAATATGGGGCATGAAACGCAAGCCCCTGGCAATAGGGGCGTCAGCACAAATAATATATCGAGGCATAAAAATAAATATATAATATACATGAAAGAAACATAGAGCAAATGACTGAATTTGTAAATCTTAATAGTTCTGTGAATCATGAATCATTTATAATGTCATGCATATGCATATAAATGTCATAAAATGCATAAATATATGTGTACATAACATCATTAAGTCTCTAAAAGCATTCCATCATATCATTCCAGCCTATGTGGGTGAAATCATAAATGTACATAACCTTTTCACATACCCCATATATATATTGTACGTGTATATAACGCCATCTATTGATGGGTCAATATACATGTATAAATGGATGCAATGCATAATGGAGTATATCAATAAGATCTTTCGGAATGTCATGACCCATGAAAAAACAATATGATAATAGGACATATGGGGAATCTAGAACATAGGCAACCCTAGAGCTTCTAAGAATGGGATCACATATGAAAGTTGTGTACTTGTTCGTTTTGATGTATTTTATGAATCATGCCAACAGGAAAGATGGGATAGTTTTAACATACCTCAAATCGTCAATTCAACTCAACAAAAAGCCTATGACAACTAGCATTCTAACCTTATGACGGAGAAATAGATGTTCAACTTAGATGCAATTAGTATATTACGTATCCCAAACGAAAACGCGATTTTAAAATAAAAAGGGAAGCATTTCTACCAATTTTACTTCTCCCTCAAGCCTAATATAGGCTAGATACAAACAAAATACACAATCAGCAACTCAAAACAAACCTAATTACAATTCGAGACCTTTAATACAGCTAACCCCCATCCCCCCCAAATATGCCACAACACACCCAATCCACAAGTTATCAGTTAGCCTGAAACTGCAACGCCGGGCGACCAACCTACTACCCTACCACAAGCAGCATTTCTCCATACCCTTTTATCCTTCCCAACTCCATAAATCAGCACCACAATATTCCAACATGAGTGGATGTCACGGCCCCAACCCCGATCATTATGGCGCCCAACACACTGCTAGGAAAGCCCGGCCATTCAACAATATTATCCCAAATTTTTATTCAGATTATAGATAAATATCACAGAGAATTTACTAAGTCATTACATTCAAGTTTATAATTAATAATGAAATCTGCGAAAATTCAATAAAAATATCACACCATAATAGAATCTGGTGTCACGAATATGAGCCTCTAATACAGAATATCCACCTATTACAAGTCTGTCTAGAAAAATACGGAATAAATGATAGAGATAGAGGTGAGAGATCGAGGCTGCGAACATCATGCAGCTACCTCAACACTCCCGGATACTGCTGCTCAGATAAACAAATCCTCACCTAGCTGGTGGTGTACCTGGATCTGCAAGCAAGGTGCAGGAAGTAATGTGAGTACTCCGACCTAGTGTGTAATAAACATAAATACAGGCTGAGAATAAAAAATTATGGAAAAATACAAATTAAACTATAACTGGAGGTTTAGAACATCAAATAGTGAAGCAACAAATCGATTAAATCAGACTACCAAATATTGAGACATGTATCATTGATAAAGACAAATGCATGAGTGCAATGCAATGCATATGATGGTACACTCTAGAATCCACTGCAGCGTGCAGCCCGAGCCATCCATTTATTTATCGTTGATGGCGCTCAGTAGGGTGTTGCAGACTCCGGAGGGGCTTCTACAATCCAAGCGCAATATCAAGCCATCTCATGGTATCAAATCTAGGCTCTCGACCTCATATCAATATCAGCATAATCAACCAGGCTCTCAGCCTCAACATAAAATGTAATCAACTAGGCTCTCGGCCTCAATATCAATATAAAAGTGCTGCAGCGCGCAGCCTGATCTATGCTCAATTCAGAAATCATCATAATCCCATTGGGCATTTGTAAAATAGTAGTTCTCAGTCTAAAATCATTTAGAAATATAATTTAAGTTTTCAAATCTTAGAAAGATGGATGAGTTTGCAAAACAATATTTAAGACCTTGGACTGAGATAAAATGATATGCAAAATATGTGAAAATAGTGATATCAATCTCTGAAGGGTCCAAATAATTGGCCAGAAGCCCAATGTGACAATTAAATCCAAGTAAAGATGATTCTCAATTTAGTTCAAGTAGAAAATAAGGTAAAAACATCTCTCGGGACCGACCAAGTCACAATCCCCAATAACCAACGACCATGCTCTCGTCATTTAGTGCGTTATGGCCCTAGAACATCATTTACATCAATTACTCACCTCAAGACTGTCAAAGCTTAGCTCGCTATGGCCTTGCCTTTCAATTTATCCTCCTAGTGCAACGAATCTGCCCAAAATCACAACGATTATGTCGCATTATGCTAAAGATACAATGGCTCATCAAAAGCAACCGAAAAATATCAAAATTGAAGAATTTGACAAAACCCGAGCCCCCGGGCCACATCACAAAACTCAGAAATTTTTACACCATCAGGTTTCTTATCTTGCCACGAGTCTATACATATAAAAATCTCTCAAATCAAACCATAAATGGCCCCTCAAGTTCGAAATTCAAAATTTCAATCTCAAACCCTAATTTCTTACAATTTGGCTATATTTTCATGAATTTGAAGGATGATTTCACAATAATATCATGTATTTAACTCTTAAAACTTACCTCCAATCGATTCCAGTTGAAACTCTCTTAAACCCTCGTCCAGAAGTTCTCAAAATATGCAACAATGGTGAAAGAAATGACGTAGTTCGCGGATGAAATGTAAAATTTTGCCCATAATTTTTGAGAAGTACTGTTCACCCCGTATTACTGTTCACCGGTGTTACTGTTCACGGGGTATTGTTCATGGTACTATTCACGGATACTGTTACGGGGCACTATTACGGGGACACCGTTCATGGGCACTTTTCAAAACTACTGTTCACAATGTTGTGGAAAAAATGCAGCAGCTTTATTTTTCTTGCCTAAATCGATCTGTTAACCTTCCGAAATACACCCGAAGACCCTGAGACCTCAACCAAAATCACCAAATGTCTTAAAGAATTATTGAAACTTGTTCCAATCGTCAAAACACCTCAAATAACGCCAAAATCATCAAATTACATCGAATTCAAGCCTAAGTTCTATTAAAACTTCTAAAACACGCATTCGATCGAAAACCCAACCATGCCACGTCCGAATGACCTAAAATTTTTCACACACATCCCAAATCACCTAATGAAGCTATAGTAACTCTCGAAATTCCATTCCGACTACCGGATCAAAATCTCACTTATCAACCGGAAATCGCAAAATACTAACTTCGTCAATGCAAGCCTAATTCTACACCGGACCTCCAAAATCACTTCTGATCATGCTCCTAAGTCAAAATTCACATCTCTGAGCTAACCAAACCATCGGAATTCACATCCAAGCACTCTAACATACAAGTCAACTTTTGATTGACTTGTCCAAACTAAGCCTTCCTTAAAGAGACTAAGTGTCTCATTTCATATCAAGACCACTCCAAATCAATTCGACTAAATATGACACGAATAATGAAGCATATAGAAGCAAAAAATAGGAAGAACGAGGCAGTAAATCATGAGATGACGGGTTGGGTCATCACATCCTCCCCAACTTAAACAAATGCTCATCATCGAGCGAGTTAAGAATCATACCTGAAGTCTCAAATAGGTGAGGATATCTACTCCACATATCCCGCTCGGTCTCCCAGGTAGCCTCCTCCATGGGCCGACCTCTCCATTGTACTTTCACTGATGCTATATCTTTTAATCTCAATTTTCGAACCTGTCGACCCAAAAAAGCCACTAGATCCACATTATAAGTCAAATCCTCATCTAGCCGCACTGTGCTAAAATCCAAAACATGAGATGGGTTCTCAACATACTTCCGGAGCATAGAAACATAAAATATTGGATGAACACCCGACAAACTGGGTGGCCAAACAAGCATATAGGCCACCTCTCCAACTCTCTTAAGTACCGCATAAGGCCCAATAAATCGCATGCCCAACTTCCCTTTCTTTCTAAATCTCATAACACCCTTCATGGGTGAAACCTTCAGCAAGACCTTCTCAACCACCATGTAACATACATCACGAACATTCCGGTCTGCATAACTCTTCTTGCGCAACTGAGCTGTACGAAGTCTCTCCTAAATCACTTTCACTTTCTCAAAGGCATCCTGAACCAACTTTGTCCCTAATAGCCTAGGCTCGCTTGGCTCGAACGAACCAACTAGAGATCTACACCGCCTCCCATACAAGGCCTCATACGGTGCAATCTGAATACTGGATTGACAGATTTTATTATAGGCAAATTCTGCAAGCGACAGAAACTCATCCCAAGAACCTCCGAAATCAATCACACATGCACGCAACATGTCCTCTAGTATCCGAATAGTACGCTCAGACTATCCGTCCATCTGAGGATAAAATGTTGTGCTAAACTCCACCTGATTACCCAACTCTCGCTGAAAAGCCCTCCAAAATTTTGAAGTGAACTGAGTACCTCTATCTGAGACAATGGAAACTGGAACACAGTGCAACTGCACAATCTCTTGGATAAATATCCCTGCCAACCGCTCCGAAGAATTAGTAGTACACACCAGAATGAAGTGCACGGACTTGGTCAGTCGATCCACAATCACCCAAAAGGAATAACATTTCTTCGAAGTCTGAGGAAGACCACTCACAAAATCCATAGTAACTCTCTCGCACTTCCACTCTGGAATAATCATCCGCTGAAGCAAACCACCCGGTCTCTGATGCTCATATTTCACCTGATGATAATTGAGGCACCGAGCTATATAACCTACAATATCTTTCTTCATTATTCTCCACAAATAGTGTTGTCTCCAGTCCTGATACATTTTTGTGGCACCCAGATGAATAGAATACCGCGAGCTATGGGCCTCCTCAAGAATTAATTCTCTAAGCCCATCTACTTTAGGCACACAGATACTACCCTGCATCCGCAATACGCCATCATCATCTATAGTCACATCTTTGGCATCATATTGCTAAACTCTGTCCGTAAGTACAAGAAAATGTGGATCATCATACCGGGGTTCTCTGATGCGATCATATAAGGAAGACCGAGAAAACACGCAAGCCAACACCCAACTAGGCTCATAAATATCTATTCTCACCAATTGATTGGCCAAGGCTTGAACATCAATTCCTAAGGTCCTCTCGCCGACAGGAATGTACGCCAAACACCCCATACTGACTGCCTTTCGGCTCAAAGCATCGGCCACCTACATTGGCCTTTCCCAGATGATACAGAATAGTAATAACATAATCTTTTAGTAGACCAAGCCACCTACGCTGTCTCAAATTAAGGTCTTTCTATTTAAACAAATGCTGAAGACTGCGATGATCAGTTAATACCTCACACGATACGCCATATAAATAGTGCCTCCAAACCATCAAGGCATGAACTATAGCAGCCAACTCTAAGTCATGAACATGGTAGTTTTTCTCATGGGGCTTTAACTGACAAGAAGCATAAGCAATAACTCTACCCTCATGCATCAACACACATCCAATCCCAACTCTCGAAGCATCACAATATACAATATATAAACATATAGTTGATGGTAAAACCAATACTAGAGTTGTGGTCAAAACTGTCTTGAGCTTCTGAAAGCTCTCCTCACACTCGTTTGACCATACAAATGGAACACCCTTCTGGGTCAACTTGGTTAAGGGCGATGCAATGGATGAAAATCCCTGAACAACCGGCGATAATATCCTGCTAACCCGAGAAAACTATGGATCTCTATGGCTAAAGAGGGTCTAGACCAACTTTGTACTGCTTCTATCTTTTCTGGATCAACCTGAATACCCTCAGTGGACACTATGTGTCCCAAGAATGCTACTGAACTTAGCCAAAACACACACTTGGAGAATTTTGGATAAAGCTTCTCGTCCCTCAATCTCTGCAACACTACACGCAAATGCTTGGCGTGCTCCTCCTGGCTACGCGAGTACACCAGAATATCATCAATAAATACAATAACAAAAGAATCTAGATAAGGCCGAAATATATTGTTCATCAGATGCATCAACGTTGTTAGGGCATTGGTCAGCACAAAAGACATAACAAGAAATTCGTATTGACTATATCTAGTCCTGAAAGTAGTTTTAAGCATATCCAACTCCCTGATTTTTAACTAGTGATAACCCAAACGGAGATCGATCTTAGAAAACACACTCGCTTACTGAATCTGGTCAAATAAGTCATCAATGCGAGGCAAAGGATGCTTGTTCTTCACTATTACCTTGTTTATCTGTCTGTAGTAAATGCACATTCTTATTGTGCCATATTTTTTCTTCATAAACAGAACTGGCGCATCCCACGGTTACACACTAGGCCGAATGAACCCCTTATCTAGGAGTTCCTGAAGCTTCTCCTTCAATTCTTTCAACTCTACTGGTGCCATACGATATGGCGGAATGGAAATGGGTTTGGTGCTTGGCGCTAAGTGAATGCCAAAGTCAATATCCCTGTCCGGCGGCAAACTCGGCAGGTCTGCAGGAAATACATCAGGAAAATCCCTCACAACTCGGACTGAATCAATACTAGGAGTCTCAGCTTCAACATCTCTCACAAAACGTAGATATGATATACGACCCTTCCCAACCATATGTTAGGCTTTCAAGAAGGAAACTATGATAGGAACATAATCAGTTATACCATGCCACTCGATCCTCAGAACACCCAGAATAGCCAAAGTAAATGTCTTAGCATGATAGTCTAGAATAGCATGACACGGAGATAGCCAATCCATGTCACATCAAAATAAACCATGTTCAACGGTAATAAATCAACCGGGGTCTCCAAACCCCCAATAGTCACAATACAAGACTGATGCACATGGTCTACAATAAACGTATCTCTCACTGTGGTAGATACGCGCACATGTAAAGCAAGACACCCCCGGGTTATACTCAAATGATAAGCAAAATATAAGGACACATAGGAATAGGTGGATTTAGGATCAAATAAGACAGAGGCATCTATGTGGTAGACTAAGGTAATACCTGTGATAACAGAATCTGATGCTATGGAATATGTTCTGGCGGGAATAGCATAAACTCGGGACTGACCACTGCCTGATTGGTCTCCACCTCTAGGGCAACCTCTGGCTGCCTGGCCTCCACCACTAGCTGGCTAGGCGAGTGCTGATGAAACTGAAGCAAAAGACGAAGGTTGGTCCCTCTACTGAAATTGACCACCACGAAGTCGAGGACACTGCCTCTTCATATGACCAAACTATCTGCACTTGTAGCAACTACCAAGTGCTGGAGAAGGAAACTATAAGGAACCCCTCGCACGAGAATGACCAGCCGATGCACTCGAGGTAGATGAACCCTGAACATAAGGGGCATAAGATGAGCTGTAAGCTGGGAGAGCATTAAGTAAAGATTGACCCTGCTGAAATCCCTGATGACCAAGGTCTATAGATGCCTTACTATACTCTGGACGAGGCGATTGCGGAGGTCTAACATCTACCACTTTGGAACTGGCCCCTAGGTGGAGCACTACTGAAACTGCCTGAACCTCGAGGCCTCTTGGCCTCCCTCTCCTCTTGCTCTCTGTGGTGAACTGTCTCAATATCACGAGCAATATCAACCACCTCTTCGAACGAAGCACCCAATACCCTCCTTCTAGTAATCAAAATATAGAGAGAGTAGTTAAGACCATACACAAATCTTCGGATCTTCTCACGATCCGTCAGAATCATCCAAGTAGCATGATGAGCCAATTGTGAAAATCTCATCTCGTACCGGGTAACGGACATATCTCCCTAAGTCAACCACTCAAACTACCTACGCAGCTCTCCCTGAGGGAGTGAGGTACATACTTCTCCAGAAATAGAATGGAGAACTCCTGCCAAGTAAGGGGTGTTACACCAACAGGCCTGCGCCTCTCAAAATCTTCCCACAAAGTAAATGCAGCTCCCTGCTCCCTGGAACTGAAAAGTAGTAAAAGATACACCACTCGATTCCAAAATCCCTGCGGTGCGAAGCATACGCTGACACTTGTCAAGAAAACCCTGAGAATCTTCACCCTCTGCACCACTGAATGTAGGAGGTTGGAGCCAAACAAACCTCTCGAGAAGACGCTGCTCATCGTCTTCCATAGCTGGGACCACGAAGTTCTGAACTGGTGCAACCGGCTGAGCTGGAACAGCTTTCGGTGTCTGCAACCCCTGCACAACCTGCTGAGCTGTTGATGGGTATAATTTATTCATATATTTTATATGTTAAATATTAAATTTTTTAAATAAAACATGAATAAATATACCATGTCTCCCATATTTCTAACATACTTCGCAGGAGGAAGAGCGTATGATAATTAAAGTCAAGAAGCAGAAAAGAGTGAGAATTGAGTAGTCAACCGGGAATGAAGAAGCTAAAATAGCACCATAGTTGCGACAATGGCAATTGGAATTCATGAAGAAAAAGCCATAGTTGCAATTACAAAGCCATAGTTGCAACTACAAATTCATAGTTGCAATTACAATTACAATTTCCATAGTTGCAACTGTGGAAAACGTTGGCAAGAAAACTCTATAAATAGAGTGTGAATCTTGAAGAGAAGATATATCAAGTCTTGTTGGAACACACTCTTATGTTGCTAAAACTAATGTGTGTTCATCTTTGTAGGTTTTGATAAATGACAAACCGAAGTAGATGGAAAATTTCATATATGCCAAATAGTCATGAGTTATTATTGAAATACACTTTCATTTATATTTTAACTAAAGTGTGTTTGTTTTGTATATTTGATATGCAAATAAAATAGCGGACTAAAGTTGAAGTCCAAGAACAAGAAGTTCAAGACAAGATCAAGAGAAGCAATGAAAATAAATGAAGACATATTTGAGTCATGTTTATATTGTGATCTTGATCCTACTCTAAATTTAAGTCTTGGCTTCTCTCAAAAATTATTTTTATTAAAATATGCATATCATAAATATTTTTTGATACACTTAGAATAAATTGATTTTAATGTTTTAAATTGAACCAAAAAGGTATTTAGAAATTGTCTTTAATATTTTAAGACATATACTATACTCATGGTATTCAAATAAACAATGAAAAACGTCTTGCAAATGATTTTTACAAAGTTAATCGATTATCCAAAACAGATAATCGATTATCCAATATTTCCAATTAAACTGGATTTTTACGCAAGGCAGGTTAATCGATTATCCAACTTAGAATAATCGATTATCTGAAAAATAATCGATTATCTAATTTTGTATAATCGATTATCTTATATCCGTTGCTTCTCAACGACTAGTTTTTTAAATTAAATAATCGATTATTCCAAAAATAATCGATTATCAAACTTTAGTTAATCGATTATCCTATTATCCGTTACCTTCCAACGACTAGTTTTTTTGAAGGTTAATCGATTATCCTTTTAGTTAATCGATTAACTTCATCAGATTTTGAAAACATTGTTTAATTATTTAGCAACGGATACAAGAGTTTTTGGAGCTATAAATACATCCCAAAACCTCTCATTTGACACACAACATCTGAGCAAAATCATATACAAGCTTCCAAATATTTATTACATTCATTTCATTATATTCAATTGCTTTTGAGAAGCCAATTTCTTGAATTTATTGTTGTGTTCTTGAGCGTACTTATTTTACTCATATCTACTCTTCACGAGAGTTTTGTATAAGTGAGTGTTAAGTGTTTTATACACTTGAAGGGAAATTATAAATCCCTTGTTGTTGTAAGAAGGAACATTTTATTCCTTCTCTTGAAGTCTTGAAGTGCGGTATCTTCGAGCAAAGGTTGTTGAGACTTGTGTGATTCAAGTTCTCAAGTTGTAACGGTTTGTTGAGCACCCGGAAGCTTAACAAGATTAGTTGAACCTCGAGAGAGTCTCTCGGGAGACTGGACGTAACCACATTTGTGGCCAACCAGTATAAATTTGGTGCACTTCTTCCTTACTCTTTTATTTCCGCATTTGAGTTAATTTTTATTTCTGCGAATTTTTATAAAACGCTATTCACCCCCCCTCTAGCGTTAAGCACCTATTCTAACAATTGGTATCAGAGCCTAACTCTCTTAAATACTTAACCATTTGAGAGAAACTATCCATGGCTTCTACTCGCAGTGCTTATGCAGGATTAGGTGAAGGTCAATGCACCACAAGGCCACCACTATTCGATGGCACAAACTATACTTATTGGAAGGAGAGGATGAGAATATTCATCCAATCAAATAATTTTCTACTGTGGAAAATTATCAAGAATGGAGAGCAAATACCAACCAAAATGGTGGAAAATGAAATGGTTCCAATCAGAAGATGAGTATGACGCAGACGATATTAGAAAGGTGGAGAACAACGCAAAAGCCATCAACATGATGTACTGCGCTATAAATCCCGATGATTATCGGAAAATCTCATGTTGCACCACGGTTAAGCAAATGTGGGATAAATTGGAAATCACCTACGAAGGTACGGACCAGGTAAGAGAAGCTAAAATAGATTTTCTAACCCACGAATATGAACCTTTTCATATGAAGGAAAACAAGAAGATAGATGATATGTTCGAACGATTTTCAAAAATCGTTAATGATCTTCATGCTCTTAAGAAGACTTTCACGGATAGGGAACTTGTCCGTAAAATTCTTCGAAGTCTCACTCCAGAATGGCGCTCCAAAGCCGACGCTATTCAAGAGTCAATTGGCATTACAAATGTCACAATCGACGGGCTTAGAGGTAATCTCAAAACCTATGAATCTACTATTCTTAACCCTCCTTTGGATGATCAAAGGAAAAGAAGAATCGCCCTTAAAGCAAGCACGGCTCAACCTCAAAATGATGAGGATTCAAGCGACGAAGATAACGAGTTCGGACTCGTTATTAAGAAATTTGACAAGTTCATGCGAAAGGAGTATGAACGAAAAGGTAAGCAACAAGGAGGCCAATTAAAGTGCTATGGATGCTGAGAAATTGGGCACATCAAACCAAAATGCCCAAATGCCAAAACTGAGAAGAAGGTCGTCAAAAAGCAAAGGGCATACATCTCTTGGGGAGGCGACTCCGGAGACGAATCAAGTGATGGAGAAGGAGACGAGACTGCAAACTTGTGTCTTATGGCACACGAAGAAACTCAAAATGAGGTATGTACTACTTCTAAGAACTATTTCACTTTAGAAAAAATGCAAGATGCCTTTGATGAATTGTATGAAGAGTTTATTAGCGCTTCTAAATCTATAAAAGATTTAAGAAAACAAATTTCGTCAAAAGAAAAGGATTTAGAAAAACTAACTCTTGAAAATGAGAAATTAAAAGAGGAAAACAAGTTTTACGGCAAAAGAAGCGCCGATAAATCCGAAAGTTCAAATAAGGATTGTACTTCTTGCAAATCTCTAAAGGAAGAAGTAGAAAGTCATAGAAGCACTTTGCACAAATTCAATTCTTCACACAAAAATCTCAATGATGTGCTTGTAAATTTGAAATCCACTAAGCACGGTATAGGCTTTAAAAACGAGCCAAAAGAAAAAGTTGAGTCCATTCCTAAACCACCTAAGACTCAACTTAGGCAAAATAAAATAAATGTCAACACTCAACCTAGAAATATTAATCCTAGAGTTGCAACTCATCCTAGAACAAATGCTAGGAGAAATGTTGGTACGTATAGACCACCTAGACAAGCTTTTCGAAAATTGCATCAAAACTATATTCCTAAAAATAGGGTGAATGAATTTAGACCCCCAAATTATTATCATCCTAGAAGAATGCACAATCCAAATGTCATTTGTCATTATTGCAATAAAATTGGACATATTGCTCCGGTATGTTTCACTAGACATAGGCATTTTAACACAAATCAACCACACCACCATGTTGCACCTAACACACAAGGACCCAAAATGGCTTGGGTACCAAAATCTCATTAATTTGTTTTGTAGGTGTGTTAGATGGGATCAAGTGTACTTTGGTACTTGATAGTGGATGCTCCAAACATATGACCGGAGATGCATCAAAATTCCTTCAACTAAAACCCACAGAAGGAGGAAATGTTATTTTTGGAGACAATAACAAAGGAAAAATTATCGGCATTGGCTCGGCCGGTAAGAACGAATCCTCCTCTATTAAAACTATCTTATTAGTTAAAGGTCTTAAACATAGTCTCTTGAGCATAAGTCAATTATGTGACAAGGGAAATCTTGTATTGTTTGATTCCGAAGAATGCTTTGTTATCCGTCGTAGTAATTTTAAAGTTATTCTTCGTGGTATTAGAATTGATAATATATATATGGTTGATCTTGAAAATTCTTCATCAAGTTTTGTGAATTGCCTTATGAGTGAAAAAGACGACATGTGGTTATGGCATCGTAGAGTAGCTCATGTAAATATGAATCTTTTAAACAAACTAGTTTCACAAGATTTAGCAATTGGTCTTCCAAATATAAAATTTGAAAAAGATTCTATTTGTGATTCATGTCAAAAAGGGAAACAAACAAAAGCTTCTTTTAAATCCAAAAATGTTGTTTCAACCACTAGACCTTTACAACTTCTACACATGGATCTTTTCGGACCATCTAGAATTAAAAGTCATGGTGGTAATCTTTATGCTTTTGTTATTGTTGATGACTACTATAGATTTACATGGACGTTATTTCTTGCTCATAAAAGTGATGCCTTTCAAGCTTTTAAAAGTTTTCTTAAGCGTGTACAAAATGAAAAGAACACAACCGTCACTTCCATAAGAAGTGATCATGGGGGAGAGTTCGATCATAATCTCTTCGCGGATTTTTGTGACGAACTCGGCATTGAGCATACTTTCTCTGTTCCACATACACCACAACAAAATGGAGTGGTGGAACGCAAAAATCGATGTCTCGAAGAGATGGCTAGAACCATGCTCGATGAGGCTGAGATTCCCAAACAATTTTGGGCGGATGCCGTGAGTACCGCATGCTATGTTTTAAACAGAGCTGTCATTAGACCGATACTCATGAAAACTCCCTGTGAACTCTACAAGGGAAGGAAACCTAACCTCTCCCATCTTAGAGTCTTCGGTTGTAAATGTTTCATTCATAACAACGGAAAAGATAACTTGGGAAAATTTGACGCGAAATCTGATGAAGGAATTTTTCTTGGTTACTCATCGCGTAGCAAAGCATATAGAGTATTCAATAATCGTACTTCAACTGTCGAGGAGTCCCCTCATGTTGTATTTTGTGAAAATGATGCTCGCTTGGCGAGAAAGGATTTTTGTGATCATCTTGCAGATTCTCTAAACAAGATAAGTCTTCAAGACAAGGTACAAAAGAAGAATCCAAAGGAAGTTCAAGATCAAGTCGTGGAACAACAATCGGAAGAAGAACCATCACAAGAGGAAGAATCGATGATGCCTAAGGCTTGGAGGACGTCTAAAGACCATCCTCTCGACAAGGTAATTGGCAACATCGAGAAAGGGGTAAGTACACGAAACCTTCTTAAAGACACTGTAGGGCATATGGCTTTTGTTTCACAAATAGAACCTACAACCATTTCTGAAGCAATTGGGGATGAGCATTGGACCTTGGCAATGCAAGAGGAGCTTAACCAATTCAAACGTAATGATGTTTGGGAATTGGTGCCAAGACCCGATAATCACACCATAATTGGTACGAAATGGGTTTTTCGAAATAAATTAGATGAAAATGGTATAATCACTAGAAACAAAGCTAGGCTTGTTGCTAAAGGATATAATCAAGAAGAAGGAATTGATTATGAAGAAACCTATGCACCCGTTGCACGCCTAGAAGCTATTCGTTTATTACTTGCTTTTTCATCATCTATGAATTTCAAATTATTTCAAATGGATGTCAAGAGTGCCTTCCTCAATGGGTTTATTCAAGAGGAAGTGTATGTTGAACAACCCCCGGGTTTTGAAGACTTTTAATCTCCGGATCATGTCTTCAAGCTTAAGAAAGCATTATATGGTCTTAAACAAGCTCCCCGAGCTTGGTACGAGTGCTTAAGCAAATTTCTTTTGGACAATGAGTTCGAAAGGGGCAAAGTTGAAACTACACTTTTTATCTAGAATAAAAACAATGACATCTTATTGGTTCAAATTTATGTAGATGACATTATTTTTGGTGCTACTAACGACTCCTTGTGCAAGGAATTTTCAAAATTAATGACTAGTGAATTTGAAATGTCAATGATGGGTGAGCTAAATTTCTTCTTGGGGTTGCAAGTGAAACAAATGAAAGAAGGAACTTTCATTTGTCAATCTAAGTATTGCAAGAAGTTGCTAAATCGTTTTGAAATGAGCAACGCCAAAGCAATGGCTACTCCAATGAGCACATCCGACCATCTTGACAAGGATGAGAAAGGTAAGGAGGTAGACACCAAGAAATACCGAGGTATGATCAGATCCCTTCTTTACCTTACTGCAAGTAGACCGGACATTATGTTTAGCGTTTGTCTATGCGCTAGATATCAAGCTTGTTCGAAGGAGTCACATCTTACTGCGGTAAAACGGATAATGAAGTACCTTGTTGGAACGATGAATGTGGGACTTTGGTATCCCAAAGGTTCTTCATGCCAACTAATTGGCTATTCCGACTCTGAGTTTGCAGGTTGCAGATTAGACTGCAAGAGCACTAGTGGCACTTGCCATTTGCTCGGTAGCTCCTTAGTTTCTTGGTTTAGCAAGAAACAAGTTAGTGTTGCGTTATCCACAACCGAGGCTGAATAAATAGCCGCGGGGAGTTGTTGTGCACAAATTCTTTGGATGAAGCAACAACTCTCGGATTATGGTCTTAGTATTGATCATGTTCCTCTTAGATGTGACAATACTAGCGCCATAAGCTTGACGAAGAATCCTATTCTTCACTTAAGAACGAAACACATCGAAATTAGGCACCACTTCATAAGAGATCACGTTCTCAAAGGTGATGACGAAATTGAGTTTGTTGAAACCAAACATCAATTGGCCGACATCTTCACTAAACCTTTAGATAAAGAGTCATTCTTCCGTATTCGTAGTGAACTCGGAATACTTGACTCAACGTTGATCTAATACATGCATTTAGGTTGCATTATTTTCTTAAATTAGTACTAACTTGAGCGTCGGAGGCGCTTATTTCTATTTTGCAGGTATCGCCCTAAAGACAGGGGGAACTTAGTTGAAGTTTCCTTAAGTCACTTTTTTCTTTAAGGATGGCTAATGGAATAATCGATTACGGAAATAGCATGATCGATTATAAAATTCTTTTTGTTTTTACAAAATTTTGATCAATTATCATATAGATTGATCAACTAATTTTAAACTATGTTTTATTTTAAAATAATCGACTATCATAAAATGATAATCGATTATCAAAACATTCTGTTTTTCGACCTATATCAAGTCTTCAAAGTTAATCGATTAACTTTCTGATAATCGATTATCAAAACATTCTGTTTTTCGACCTATATCAAGTCTTCAAAGTTAATCGATTCACTTTCTGATAATCGATTAACCTCTTCATCCGCAACTCAAGATAATCGATTAACAAAACCGATAATCGATTAACAACGGCCAGAATTTTCAAAAATTCTTACCGTTTCTATCCATTTGAAGCCTTCAATTCTGAAATTTTTCTCATTAAATGTGTTCATTTTCTCAACTCTATAAATAGGGATGTCATAGAGTCAAATTCTCACTTCACAAACACTTCTCTTCACAAAAACTCTCTTCAAAAGCATAAAAAATCTTCAAAAATTCTCTTGCTTACTCATTCAAATGGCAAATAGAAATTCCAAAAGAGCTCGTACCGGCAAGAATGTTGCCTATTCCTCCAACATCCCGTCATCTCTACATTGCTACCAAGATGGCTCTTTTCTAAGGTTCGTACAAGAAACCGAACTTCTTCGATTTGTTCAAAAATTTGAAAACCGAGAAATCCTTCCTCCTCGTTTTACAACCGGAAGATATCTCTCCGACACTATTCATTCATCCATACTTCACCAAAGTCAAATAATCAACTTTGTTTATCTCCAATACTCCTACATTCATCCTCTTTTAATTTGAGCGTTTTATTCCAATTTAAAGAAAGATGAAAATGGGGAACTCACTTCAAGTGTCAATGGAGTTCCTATTATTTTGAGTGAAGAAAATATTCAAATCCTCACGAATCTTCCTCGAGAGGGCCAAGATATCGTTTACTACACCGGGGACGAAGGAATCCTCTTTGATGAACAAGTCCTTTTTCAACAAATTGGAATTGGACACTTTGAATGGGCTTCGGAGCATCGTCGACCCTCAATTACAAATATGCTACCGGAATTTCGTTTAATCTTCTATATCATCACTCGAATTCTCAAGCCAAGAAAATACAATCATATAACAATTGGGCGTGAGGACGCCAAAATCATGCATGCAATCATTTCCGGAGCGCGCATCAATTGGTGCAAGCTTATTCTAACTCACATGCATGATTCAATAAGGGATGACAAACCTCTCCCATATGCTCTTCTTATAATGATTATCTTTGAAGCATTGGAAATCAATACCAACGTTGGTCCGAAGAAAAATCGCACCAAACTTTGGGAAATTCAAGAAACATCTTTCCATAGCGGTGATCATCCCGCTCCTCCTCCTCCGCCTACTCAACAAAGTCGTCGCACTCATGCTCCCACGGATGCTACACTCCAAACCATTTCGGAGCAACTAGCCTCTCTATCAACCTCAATAAATCGGATTGATAGAAATGTGTCCCGCACGGAAAGGAACGTGTGAAGGTTGAGTAATGAACTTCACGGGTATTTTCCACGTCAATTACCACTATACCCAAGTTTATTCCTCAAATGACTCAAGTGATGAATTCGACGACGATAGTTTTTAGTTTTTATTTTTGAAAATTATTTTGTATCCTATTTTATGTATCTTTTCCTTTCATTAATAAAATCGTCTTTTTGTTAATGCCAAAAGGGGGAAGAAAAGGGTATATGCATTTTTCTTTCTTTCAAATAATTTTGTTTTAAATATTTTTGGCATAAATTGAGGTTTGGCATAAATTGAGGGGGAACTCAATTATAACTTATCTAGTATTTGGCATAATCAATTAATATTAATTTTTAATGCATATCCCCATATCGGTTTGCCATTATCAAAATGGGGGAAATTGTTGGAACACACTCTTATGTTGCTAAAACTAATGTGTATTCATTTTTGTAGGTTTTAATAAATGACAAACCGAAGTAGATGGAAAATTTCATATATGCCAAATAGTCGTGAGTTATTATTGAAATACACTTTCATTATATTTAACTAAAGTGTGTTTGTTTTGTAGATTTGATATGCAAATAAAATAGCGGACTAAAGTTGAAGTCCAAGAACAAGAAGTTCAAGACAAGATCAAGAGAAGCAATGAAAATAAATGAAGACATATTTGAGTCATGTTTATATTGTGATCTTGATCCAACTCTAAATTTAAGTCTTGGCTTCTCTCAAAAATTATTTTTATTAAAATATGCATATCATAAATATTTTTAATACACTTAGAATAAATTGATTTTAATGTTTTAAATTGAACCAAAAAGGTATTTAAAAATTGTCTTTAATATTTTATGACATATACTATACTCATGGTATTCAAATAAACAATGAAAAACGTCTTGCAAATGATTTTTACAAAGTTAATCGATTATCCAAAACAGATAATCGATTATCCAATATTTCCAATTAAACTGGATTTTTACGCAAGGCAGGTTAATCGATTATCCAACTTAGAATAATCGATTATCTGAAAAATAATCGATTATCTAATTTTGTATAATCGATTATCTTATATCTGTTGCTTCTCACTAGTTTTTTAACTTAAATAATCGATTATCTGAATTGAATAATCGATTATTCCAAAAATAATCGATTATCAAACTTTAGTTAATCGATTATCCTATTATCCGTTACCTTCCAAGGACTAGTTTTTTTTAAGGTTAATCGATTATCTTTTTAGTTAATCGATTAACTTCATCAGATTTTGAAAACATTGTTTAATTATTTAGCAACGGATACAAGAGTTTTTGGAGCTATAAATACATCCCAAAACCTCTCATTTGACACACAACATCTGAGCAAAATCATATACAAGCTTCCAAATATTTATTACATTCATTTCATTATATTCAATTGCTTTTGAGAAGCCAATTTCTTGAATTTATTGTTGTGTTCTTGAGCGTACTTATTTTACTCATATCTACTCTTCACGAGAGTTTTGTTTAAGTGAGTGTTAAGTGTTTTATACACTTGAAGGGAAATTATAAATCCCTTGTTGTTGTAAGAAGGAACATTTTATTCCTTCTCTTGAAGTCTTGAAGTGCGGTATCTTCGAGCAAAGGTTGTTGAGACTTGTGTGATTCAAGTTCTCAAGTTGTAACGGTTTGTTGAGCACCCGGAAGCTTAACAAGATTAGTTGAACCTCGAGAGAGTCTCTCTGGAGACTGGACGTAACCACATTTGTGGCCAACCAGTATAAATTTGGTGCACTTCTTCCGTACTCTTTTATTTCCGCATTTGAGTTAATTTTTATTTCTGCGAATTTTTATAAAACGCTATTCACCCCCCCTCTAGCGTTAAGCACCTATTCTAACAAGTCTTAGAAGAGAAAACTATTCTTGGTCTCTCTTTGTCTTTAGTAATTGCTGCTAGTTCTCTTTCTTTTAGCGGAATAATATTTCTTCATAAGTTCTTTATTCCTAAATTAGTTTTTTATACTTTATAATGGAGTAATTTTTCGCTGGGATAGTTGATGAAGCTTGATATATATATTATAATACTATCTCAGTTTTAATACATTCTTGGTTTGAAACTTTCTATTTATATTGTGTGTTGTGCTACAATAATAGTTTTTAACTAATCATTGTTATCACTTTTATATATTTTATCTTTAAGTTAGGCTCATATTAATTTTGTAATTCTCACAGAGTAAAAGTAACATATAGTAACTACTGAATAAAAATGTGAAGTAAGAGCAATTATTAGTAAGCTATTATTAAAAGGCGGTAATCTTACTTGCCTCAGTTTTAATTCTCACGGAGGAATTGTTGTAGGCAAGATTATTGGTTTTTTTTTTGTGAAAATATTCTCACGAAGTTTTTACTACTTCTTAGCACAATTCAAGCAAGAAAAATATTTCGGTCTAATTATCACTAGTTTTAACTCAATTAATCACATAACCTCACGGAGTGTTATTAGTTGGCTACTTCTTTGTGAGCTAAATATAATTGTATTAGCAATAAGCAATTATTCCTTAGAGAAATACATGTACAAAATTGAGATTTTATTATAATATATATTATCAAGTGAATTCAACGTTCCCAATTCTTTTTTAAATTACAAATCTTTCGAAGTTGTTTAATTTTGTTAAGTATTTAACAAGTTTTAATTCCACAAACTTTTCATCAATCTGATTCTCACAAACTGAAGTTAAAATATTAAAAGTCTGTATCATAGATGTCCCAACCTCTGTGGGACGATATCATAAACTATACTAATTTGACAAAGCAGGAGCAGAAAAATCCTATACACATTGGCCTCGTTAAATTTTTGGCGCCGTTACCGGGGATTGGCATACATTTACTTCAGATTAAATATTTTGTTACTAACTTGAGAATTTATTACTATATTTTTGTTTCAGTTTATATTTTTACTAATTAAGTACTATAGCTGCTAGTGTGATATTAATAATTTTTTTGTAACAACACTTTAAAAAGAAAAAGAAATATTAGTACTTCTTCCTTTTATTGCTATCATTAGTTTTCCTTCTGTCACGACTCAAGTTCAATACCCGGTCGTGATGGCGCCTCTCGTGAAGACGAGGCCAACCAACAACCTCAAATCCTCTTTATGCAGCTATTAAACATAAATAAATAGGAATACTACTTATTGGCACTTAAATAGGAAATTTCATTCCAATACAACCCGACGGGGTGTCACAAGTCACGAGCATCTAATGATTAGGGACGCTACTAACTAACAATGTATTTATGTACAAGATAAAATTGGGTTACAAAGATGGGGTGCGGTGCCGCGAATGCTGGGTGTCACCTTGCTAATCTACCACAATAAGGCCTTCGGTCCTGCTAATAACCCGCTACCGGGTGAACAATACCTGCAACTGCATGCAAGATGCAGGGAGTAAGGTGAGTACTTCCAACTCAGTGGTAATAAAAGAGAATAACATCTGAGCGATAAGAAAATACGTATGAGCACACCAAACTGCCATAAAAGACAGAACAACCCTTTTTGAGAAAATCCAAAATACAGTGAAAACTCTCTTTAGAAAAATCCCAAGTTCAGTTTAAAATCACTTTCGAAAATATGGTTTTTCAACAATTTGCAAAGGTAATTTCAACAAGTAGAAAATAATCAGAAACCTGCCCCCCAGGCTCTATATCAACCTTTCAGTATAGTACCAGCCCCGCGGGCTCACTACCAACTCACAGTATCCATCATCAGCCTCTCAGGCTTAGCACTCCTCAACATATAACACCAGGGTATCTCGTCAGCAAGGCAAGTAACAGTATTTATGCCAATGATATATGTGTGCTAAATGTCATGCCACATGGTACAAACAGTAGTAAATGCGTGAATACAATGCAATGAAATGCATATGACTGTTGTGGGTCGTATAGCCCGATCCATTTGGGTACCCGTGCTTACTGTGGGGATTCAGACTCTGGAGGGGCTCCTACAGCCCAAGCACAATATCAATATCACACCGCTGCGGCGTGTACCCCGATCCATGTAATATGCTACTGCGGCGTGCAGTCCGGTCCATGCATGTATATGCACATATACACATATCACTCGAGTCCTGCAAGCCTCCTTACATCATATTCTTGCCCTCACGTATGGCCCTCAACCTCAATAAGTCTAAAATAGCCAAAAGCCCCTCGGGCATCCAAAGAACAAATATACTCAGCTCAAATGATAGTTCAAATATTGTTTAAAATTCCAAGTTTGAGTAAAATATAGTTGTGTTCATAAAACAGTGTAAATCACACGGGCTGAGTTCAAATAATATTTCAAATAGTGAGGGAAATAGTGATGATAGCTTATAACAAGTTCAAACGATTGGCAATAAGCCCCAAGTATGGCAATGAGCCCAAGTCATAATGATAATAACAATACAATTGAAAATACATGGTAAAAACCAACAACCGGGACGGACCAAGTCATGATCCCCAATGGTGCTCTACCCCACGCTCAGGTCCAGCGTGCAAGTCAACACAATACATCACTAAGATGTGCAAATCCGGGGTTTCAAACCCTTAGGATATCATTCCTAAGTATTACTCACCTCGAACCGGCGAAATCTCAAGCTTGTGATGCCTTTGCCCCTCAAATCGGCCTCCACGCACGTTGAATCTAGCAAAAAATAGAGCTAATACATCACAATATGCAAATGGGACAACACCCAATCGTAAACAATCGAATTATAGCAAGAGCCTCGAAACTAGCAAAACCCGAGCCTCGAGCCCGCTTTCCAAAAAATTACGAATTTTACATTTTTGGAATCCTCGTCTCGGCACGAGCTCATACGTACCAGGAACTCCCAAATCCGAGCTCAATTGACCAATCAAATTTTAATTTAAAATATCAAAACTCAAGCCCTAACTTTAGCCGCTTTTTAATGAATTCAACCAAGTTTTTATGTTAATTCTTCCTTAATCTTGAATAATTAGTCCAAGAAACTTACCGTCCTTTGATTCCTTTCAAAACCCTCTTCATTTGCTCCCTAAAGCTCTCAAAATCCTCAACAATGGTGGAAAGATGACTTAAACTCGCGGATGAAAAATGATAACTTAAACCCTTCTACCCAGCTCGACTTCCGCTTACGCGGTCCATTGACCGCTCCTGCGGACACCGCTTACGCGACAATTCGACCGCTTCTGCGGTCCAACTTAAAATCCCATCGACCGCTTCTGCGGTCCTTGACTGCTTTCTCAGTTTCCAAACCGTTCCTGCGGTCCCAGCCATTCACCCTTTGCCGTTTATGCAGTCCTTCAGCCGCGTCCGTGGAACCGCTTAGGCGGCTCCTTTTCCGCAGACGCGAAAATAGCAGAAGCAGCAATACAAAAACATGCATAAACTCCTACTACCTTCGCTCAACCATCCAAAATCACCTTGAGGCCCCCGGGGTCCAAACCAAAAACACAACTATGACCAAATACCTCATTCAAACTTGCTCGAGCCATAAGAATACTATCATTAACATAAAAAAATACAAATTCCTCAAATCCAAACCTAAATTTATTAAGAACTTCCGAATTGCGCATACAATCAAAAACTCAATCAAATGACGTCTGAATTACCTGAAAATTTGCAGACATATCTAAAATTACCTAGAGAAACTCTTGCAACTCTCGGAATTCCATTCCGACCCTCGGATCAAAATCATACCTATCAACCGAAATCCGCCAAAATTCAAACTTCGCCAATTCAAGCCTAATTCTACAACGAATCACCAAATTCAATTTCGATCGCTCTCCTAAGTCACAAATCATCTCCCGCAGCTAACCAAACCACCGAAATTCATATCCGATCCCTCTAACGACATAGTCAACTTCCCGTTGACTTTTCCAAAACAAGCTTCCTTCTAAGAGGCCAAGTGCCTTATTTTCAACCAAAACCAATTCAATTACACCCGATCGACTCTAATACCGATATTGAAACATGAAGCAACACAATATGGGGGAAACAGAGCAGTAACACACAAAATGACGGATCGAGTCGTCACATCCTCCCCAACTTAAACAAACGCTCGTCCTCCAGTGTACCAAAAGTTGTACTAGAAGCAACCCAATAGCTTAATGACTTTACCAAGCACATACCCGGGGTGATCCCACGTCACCCTAACTCACATAGGTACCGATAACACAACTCAACTGAAATTTCACAATCCATCGGGCCCATAAAACCGTAGAACCACACTGTGTGAGCACATGATTTTTGCCATACATGAAGGTAACTCTTAAAAATATACCAAAATAATATTTATCGATTTTTTAGGATTTTTTCTTTATTTAGTCGCATTTTATGCACTTTTAATGTTTTTAAATCAAAAAGAAAAAAATACCAAAATATCATGCATTACATTTAAGATTCATTTTTACACTTTTAGAATTAATCAGTAATAGTTGTTTGAAATTTTTTTAAATAAAATTCTTCATTTTTATACTTTTTCCTTTTACTGATTTTTTCTCTTTTAATTTAGGATTAACTTTCTTTTACAATTTTTATAATTAGCTTATTTTATAATTTAGATAGTTTAGGATTTGTAATTTTTAGGATTTTTAATCAAAGAAAAGAGAATAAGATGTGATTTTATATTAAGTAATTGGGCCTTTTTAAGCCAAAATCAATCCTCAAAAATTACCCGAACCCGTCCAAACCACCTAGGCCCAAAAATTGACCCAACCTGCTAAGCCCAATTTCCTCGTTGAAATCCCTAAAATTTAGAACCTTTTGATGGAGGGAACACGCAAAATCGAAGACCCTCTCCTAAACTAGAGACATGCGAAAAGTGTGACTCTTTCTTCCATCGTCTTCAACGAAAAGGCCCCTGCTCTCCATATAAAATCAGCCATAACCCATACACAACAAAAAGTAACTGGGTGAAGAGAGTTCCATTTTTTGAAAAATTCAGATTCAGATTGGTATACCGGATTTTGCTTTGCGGAGCTGCTGCCAATTTCTGAATCGTTAACATAGCCTCTGTTTGATTTTCTCTTCTTCAAACTTACTTCTAGAGAAATGAGCTAATCTTCCTTGCAAATAGCTGTTGAAATCTGGAAATTATCGCTGCTGTTGCTGAATCTCTCAATCGGCTCTGGATATGCTGGTTGCTTACTGATCTTGGATATGCTGGAAGCTGAGCTCCATTATTCCCTTGTTTCCTGATTTGTTACCTTTAATTCTGTCATAAACAAGGTATTTTTTTTGCCTTTTCTCACACATATGTAATAGTTAATTTGTGAATGCAAAATGTGCTTTACTCAAGGGTCTATGTGCGTAGATCACGGTTCTTGTTCGTGAAAACAAACGATTATTGAGATTTAAGTGCTTTACTGTTTGAAAATGCCATGAGCTTGTTTGAGTGTTTCTCTTTTGGATCTGTTTTGTCGATTTGAGGCATAGGTTGAACAGTATTATTTTGGTCATTGATGTCATCTTGTTCATGGGTTATTTTGTGTGAATTATCGCTACTCAATTGTTGTTCGTTAATCGATCTAAAGATGAGATTATTGATTGGATTGGCATCGTCGAGCTAGTAGGTTAAAAGTGGTCATTTGCTAGTTTCTGCTGATTTCTGGGTTCATTGAGTTTTGTTTTCATACTTTCATACCTTTATTTGGTCATTGATTGTTGTGTTCTGCACTTAAGTATGTGATTTCTCACGAGTTCTTCACTATTTGAGTTTATGAATATAGCTTTGTGCTATCTGCAAATAAGTTTTTGTTCATAAATGGGTTAAGATTTCCGATCGTTGTATTGATAAATATGAAATGTTGCTTGGATATAGCTGATATGATATTTGGAAATGTTGTTTGAGGATTCTTAATGATCTAAAGATTGGCAGTAATAGTATATGTACAGTGTACTAGTACAATGAGTAAGCATTTGTACTGGAATTTGAATGCATATGCACTTTGGGTAAATGGCCAAATTTTGATGTTTTCACACTTTTGAGGACTACTCTCGAGATTGTGGATAAATTCATTTGTTACTGCCAACATTTTCATTTAATTCCATGAGTAGTTCTATCGTGGTATGAATAATTTTTTTTTTGTGAAAGATTCTATGTTTCTTGATTTACTTAGTAGTATGAGCTGGTATTTTGTGTTCTTGAATTGAAAGTAGTTGTATTTTAATGCAAAGATTGAATCTGTTTGGGGTATTTTTGTGTTGTGGCAATTATAAGATTTGGTAATTGTATATTACTGATGAGGGGCATTTTAGGCTTCAATTTTGTTTCCATCTTGAACTTTGTTTCAAGAATATAGATAGTTACTTCACCTTTGTAGTGTCACCAGAAGCGCATCAACAAAGGTGCAGTTAATTCATATCCTTCGAGTAATTGATTTTCGACTCTTCTTATAATTTGAGGTGTGCCATATTAGATAAAACAAGTAGTTTATGGCCCTCAAAACTTTTAGCTCGAACTTTCCTTAGAATTAGAATCAAGGTGTTCCGTACCAAATAAAATCTCAAATGCGTGGCCCTCGCTTAATTATTCCTTTTAAATCTTTAGAATTCGAGGCGTTCCATTTATCAAATTTTCATGGCCCTCGCAAAGTTAAAAACGCGTAGTTGCTTTAGGCGCGTCTTTTAATAAAATTACATTCCTAAATACGGGTGGCATTTTATACGGCCCAAATTTAAATCCTAAAATGTTGAATAGAGTGTGACTAGGATTGCGGGTTTATATGATGCGGCGTAATCCGAAAACATACTTTAAACGACGTTCACTTTCTCAAATAAATATTATATTAAATAAAAGCGGTTAAAGATAAAATTGGCACATAGGCATTTCATGTAATAAAAATAAGATTTCAGCCATTCATAGCAATTTAAGCGACCGTACTAGAACCACGGGATCCGAGGGTGCCTAACACCTTCCCTCGGGTCAACAGAATTCCTTAATCAGAGTTTCTGGTTGCAGACTCCAATTAGGAAGTCGAACGTTTTCCTCGGAATGGGATTCAAGCTAAACCGGTGACTTGAGATACCAAAAGCCAAACCTTTCCCAAGTGGCGACTCTGAATAAATAAATAATTCCGATCCAAATAATGTCACTTTAAATGGAAGAACTCCCTTATACATTATCCTTCGGGGTAGGTGCGTAAAAAAGGAGGTGTGACACACTGCACTTCCCAAAATCATACCAAGATCAGAACCTCACATCTATACTTAGAATTAACCCGAACCAACTGTAATAACTACACCTGCAACCTCAGGTGAATGCATACAATATACCACCCATCTCAACACTTGGAACGATAGCCTCTATTTACAGCAATTGCCCACAATAACCAAATACTGATAGAAAAACCTTTATATTAGCTAAAGTCTTATCCCATCACCTTCATATACCGCCAACGACAAGTGAAACACGCGATAAACCGAACCCATCTCTCAGATCACCCATTTATGAGTCCATTTCCTTTCTGACTGATACTACAACAGATTTTGAAGCCAAACCTCGATATTACCTTTCTAACAAGCTGAAATCAAATATGCTCGTACTCAGTAATGACTCCAACTATCATCTCAACTACAACACGCCACTCCGGTGATGTGACACCTCAACACCGGCCTAAGCCACATCGTGCTCAACACAGGCAGCAATAAGAAACGATCTGAACACACTCAAATCATGACAACGGACTCAAACGAAAGAGCTGTACTTGAAATTCCTCCGTACGATCACAACACATAACTGAGATCCCATCTCACATCATAGAAATAGAGTATCTGAACCCTCCTCGAAAGGTCATAACATCATGCGGCCTTACCACAACGCACGATTCTATCCAAGTACTATTACCCATGAAGCAACTCAAGTCACCATGCTCAACACGATCAGCACGCACAGATTGAGGTCCGAAACCTCGCAGTCCATCACACCCACGGTGAAGTAAGTATTATATACTATTCAATCCTGAAAGGACATAACCGATGCGTTATTCGCCTAGCAACACCCAATATGGATTTTCCTCATAAACCAGGAAACAAGATATACAAAGTAACATATAGGAAAACTATTCTCCACATCACACTATTGCGGCGTGCAACCCGGTCCAGATAACATACCCATGGGGGCGGGCCACCCGATCCCACTAACATACCTGTGGCGGCGTGCCACCCGATCCGCACATATATTTGACCAAGGGAGATGCACATCGAGTCAAATTTTCTCATTACAATAAACACATATAGCCTCATGCCCGGCCGTAAGAAACGCATCCGAAAAGTCCCTCAATACTGAAACTGAATCAATGGTAGAAACCTCTGCACTGACATCCGCCACGAAGGCCCAATCAATAAGCAATATTTTCCAGCCATCCGCTGGTCTCTGGAATACAAGCTACCCTGCTAGAACATAATCCGATGTACCTTGCCGCGCAGCTTGGGGCATTTCCTAACATATCTCATAACACATTAGTCTAGACAACCTAACATTGGAACAACCAGTCTGCAATCTAATATCATAACCTGAATCTCACATACCAATCAAAGAAAGATCCACTCGGACCTCCAGATTCCAACAACTGCTTGACGATGTCGATACACACGACCCGTAACCACCGCATGGTCGGATCAAGAGAACTTCTAGTCTCCAACACATATAACGCATGAATCACTGTGCATGATCCCACTCTTTGCCGTATGAATACATAACACACATCAAGTAACCATTCATACCACGAAAGATATTCAAAATTCCCCGCGCCATCAACAAACACAAATATCCGCAGTCGATCCAACAAGAAAATGTTGCAATGCTACTGACGTATCATCAATTTACATCACCTTGATTATCTGAAGATCGATTCTCTACTCACCTGCAACTATCCGTGCTGCTCCAGAATTTAATGATTTCCCATTATGAACTGAACCAAAAACTTGAACACACAAATCTCAATTCTCTATATCATAACACACAGACCATACCATACTAGGATAATATTAGGACTTCTATCTCTCTCATGTGCCGCAGACATCGACGCACTCAACAAGTCAAGAACTTTCATGATCCCATATAGGAGAAAAATTATTACACACTCCATGCTTCGCATACCCATATGAAACATACCCATCTTCAAACCACGGTGAAACACATCAAGAACTCTTTCTCCAATTCCATTGTACAAGCTAAACTGCCCGGACTGAATCCTTCTACCCCAACCAAGCTAAGCAACTGCCAGCATGCAAGACCTTTGCTGCACAATTCCTGTAAGGCTCGTTGCCTCAAACACATAAAAGAATTAATCATACTCTTACCTTACCAATTCGGTTTATTATCAAGCTATTCCATTCATCTCATTTCCTTCATGATTCATCATTAATTGGATATTCTCCCTTGTTGTAGCACCACAATACCTCAACTCATGTCACCACACGAGACTCGCTCATAAGCCCACATTATCTAAGACTCATAGGCCACTGAATACCCTCTCTAACGCTTCCCAGAAGCACCACATTCCAGAATGCTTTACTCCGGAGGACTCTCTGCGAATCTGAATTCATTACCATTACTTCCCAGATATTGATACATAGAATCCCATAGCATAACATACCACGAGTCTTGATCCTTTCTAAAGAGAACACAGTCTCTAGCCACATACACAAACTTAAGACGCCTGATTGTTACATGCAAATCCTGAACACAATAAAACCATTCTCGAGAGTCATTCACTCTTATTCTGCGGTAGTTCATCTGCCTTAAATGAACAGAGCCACTCATGCCCTATTAGTACTCTGACACGGCAGAACATGATTTCGTACAGATACAAACAACCATTTTCCTTCTTTATGCACCGAGCATTCTTTATCAATAGCAACTCAAAATATCCTAGTATTTCCTCACATCTACGAAGCACTATATGTCCTTTATCAAAATTTTCCTTCACACGCGCCATTCTCGGCTCAATTCCTATGACTCGACCTGATCCGCCAACATACCCTGAAACAGAACCAATCATAGCATACAATAGTGCAATCAGCTAATCCATAGCAACCTCCCCAACTTGGCGCGAATCCATATACCAGGACTCGCTCAATAATCCTAATATTTTTACTCTAATGAAGTCACAACATTATAGAGAGAATTAAACTCATGTCATTTACAAGTTTGTGAATATACAGATCGTCTAGCACCGACATTCTCTGCAAATCTCGCATTCATTTCCACATCAGCTGAGTCCATTTTCATAAACGTCCCCAAATTCTCAAATTTCAACACATACCCTTCAATTACACATGAGATATTTTACATACACATAAGGATCATGCCGCTCAAAACCCTCCTCAGGAGATAACCAACCTGCTTCGCCTCATTTCAATATCTCCACATACCTTTCACTATCATACATGTAATTCACAACCATTTAGTGTTTCTGAGTCTATACTCATACTGCCACATGGAATCTACCTTACTTTCCAACTAAGAGACATGGAACATTTTTCATGCGCCCATAACTCAGACTACACATAAAATCACAATAGGAGTCGAAGACTCGACAACGAATCTATTATTCAGCAGACTCTCTCGTCACTACCAAGATCACATAGATACACCCCACGGTACTGACATACTTATCATATGGATTTCCAACCGCCATTCCGGCTAATAATATCAACACTGAACATATCAGTTCGAAACACTTGCTCACTCAATCAGCACCTCGGTCCTCAAACCTTAGGCAATTATCCGGCCTCGAGTCCTCCAGACTGGCCCAACATGAACTTACGGAGATTATCTCTCACCCTTCGATCGGGGAATCACAAGCCATCAAGGCACATATACTATTGAGCGCTCACGTGCGCATACAGACGTGTGGAAGGAATTTCAAGAATTATATCTCAAGCTGAATCAAGTACGCACGATAAGAATTCCACGAATGGGAAGTTTCCCTAAAGGTTCTGCAGCCTCTCAAGGATAAATACAGACGTCTCCGTATCGATCCGCAAAACTCTACTAACACTGCTCATGACTCGTGAGACCTAGTAACCTAGGCTCTGATACCAACTCTGTCACGACCCAAATTCCATACCCAGTCGTGATGGCGCCTCTCGTGAAGACGAGGCCAGCCAACAACCCCAAATCCTCTTTATGCAGCTATCAAACATAAATGAATAGGAATACTACATATTGGCATTTAAATAGGAAATTTCATTCTAATACAATCGGACCAGGGTCTCACAAGTCACGAGCATCTAATGAGTAGGGACGCTACTACTGGACTAACAATGTATATATGTACAAGATAAAACCGGGATACAAAGATGGGGTGCGGTGCCGCGAACGCTGGCGGTCGGTCACCTTGCTCAACTACCACAATAAGGCCTTCGGTCCTGCTAATAACCCGCTACCAGGTGAACAATACATGCAACTGCATGCAAGGTGCAGGGAGTAAGGTGAGTACTTCCAACTTAGTGGTAATAAAAGAGAATAATATCTAAGCGGTAAGAAAACACGTATGAACACACCAAATTGCTATGAAAGACAAAACAACCCATTTTGAGAAAATCCGAAATACTGTGAAAACTCCTTTAGAAAAATCCCAAGTTCAGTTCAAAATCACTTTTGAAAATATGGTTTTTCAACAATTTGCAAAGGTAATTTCAACAAGTAGAAAATAATCAGAAACTTGCCCCTCGGGCCCAATATCAACCATTCAGTACATTACCAGCCCCGCAGGCTCATTCCCAACTCACAATATCCATCATCAGCCTCTCAGACTCAGCACTCCTCAACATATAATACCAGGGTATCTGGTCAGCAAGGCAAGTAACCGTATTTATGCGAATGATATATGCGTGCTAAATGGCATGCCACGCGGTATAAATAGTAGTAAATGCGTGAATGCAATGCAATGAAATGCATATGACCGCTGCGGGTCGTGCAACCCGATCACTGTGGGGGTTCAGACTCCGGAGGGGCTCCTACAGCCCAAGCAGAATATCAATATCACACCGCTGTGGCGTGCAGCCCGATTCATGTAATATGCTACTGCGGCATGCAGTCCGATCCATGCATGTATATGCACATGTACACATATCACTCGAGGCCTGCAAGCCTCCTTACATCATATTCATGCCCTCACGTATGGCCCTCAGCCTCAATCAGTCTAAAATAGTCAAAAGCCCCTCAGGCATCCGTAAAACAAATATACTCAGCTCAATGATAGTTCAAATATCGTTTAAAACTCCAAGTTTGAGTAAAATATAGCTGAGTTCATAAAATAGTGTAAATCACACGTACTGTGTTCAAATAATATTTCAAATAGTGAGGAAAACAATGATGATAGATCACAACGAGTTCAAACGATCGGCAATAAGCCCCAAGTATGGAAATGAGCCCAAGTCATAATGATTATAACAATACAATTGGAAATACGTGGTAAAAACCAACAACCGGGACAGACCAATTCATGATCCCCAACGGTGCTCTACCCCACGCTCAGGTCCGGCATGCAAGTCACCATAATACAACACTAATTGTGCAAATCCGGGGTTTCAAACCCTCAGGATGTCATTCCCAAGTATTACTCACCTCGAACCGGCGAAATCTCAAGCTCGTGACGCCTTTGCCCCTCTAATCGGCCTCCACGCGCGTCGAATCTAGCCAAAAACTGAGGGAATACATCACAATATGCAAATGGAACAACACCCAATTGAAAATAATCAAATTATACCAAGACCCTTGAAACTAGCAAAACCCGAGCCCCGGGCCCGCTTCTCGAAAAATTATGAAGCTTACATTTCCGGAATCCTCGTCTCGCCACGAGTTCATCATACCAAGAAATCTCATATACGAGCTCAATTGACCTATCAAATTCCAATATGAAACATCAAAACTCAAGCTCTAACTTTAGCCCCTTTTTAATGAATTCAACCAAGTTTCCATGTTAATTCTTCCTCAAACTTGAATAATTAGGCCAAGAAACTTACCTCCCTTGGATTCCCTTCGAAACCCTCTTAATTGTCTCCCTAAAGCTCTCAAAATCCTCATCAATGGTGGAAAGATTACTTAAACTCGCGGATGAAAAATGATAACTTAAATCCTTCGGCCCAGCTCGACTTCCACTTACGCGGTCCACTGACCGCTCCTGCGGACACCGCTTACGCGACAATTCGATCGCTTCTGCGGTCCAACTTAAAATCCCATCGACCGCTTCTGCGGTCCTTGACCGCTTCTGCGTTGACCGCTTTCGCGGTTTCCAAACCGCCCCTACGGTCCCAGTCATTCACCCTTGGCCGCTTATGCGGTCCTTCAGCCGTGTCCGCGGAATCGCTTAGGCGGCTCCTTTTCCGCAGACGCAAAAATAGCGGAAGCAACAATACAAAAACATGCATAAACTCCTACAACCTCCGCTCAACCATCCGAAATCACTCCGAGGCCCTCGGGGTCCAAACCAAAAACACAACTATGACCAAATACCTCATTCAAACCTGCTCGAGCAATAAGAACACTATCATTAACATCAAAAATTACCAAATTCCTCAAATCCAAGCCTAAACTTATTAAGAACTTTCGAATTGCGCATACAATAAAAAACCCAATCAAACGACGTCTGAATGACCTAAAAATTTGCAGACATGCAAAATCACCTAGCAAAACTACTCCAGCTCTCAAAATTCCATTCCGACCCTTGGATCAAAATCTTCCCTAGAACCCGGAATCCGCCAAAATTCAAACTTCGCCAATTCAAGCCTAATTCTACACTGGACCTTCAAATTCAATTCCGATCGCTCTCTTAAGTCATAAATCATCTCCCGCAGCTAACCGAACAACTGAAATTCACATCCGATCCCTCTAACCACATAGTCAACTTCCGGTTGACGTTTCCAAAACAAGCTTCCTTCTACGAGGCCAAGTGCCTTATTCTCAACCAAAACCAATTCAATTACACCCGATCAACTCTAATACTGATATTGAAACATGAAGCAACATAATAAGGGGGAAACAAAGCAGTAACACATAGAACGATGGGTCGGGTCGTCACACCTGCATTATATTTAGTGTAGTTATTATCAGTACTATCACCTATTGTATCCAAAAAAAATTTCATTTCGAGTACTTCAAGTATTTTTATTTTTATTTTTCAATATATTTTGTTGTTACATATTATTATTTTCTTATCATTGTTTAGTTATAATTATTTTTCTGTAATATTATATTAGTATTGCTAGTATTACTACTGATGCTTAGTTGTTAGTTTCATTGTTATATATTTTTGTTTTATTTTACTAGACTAATTACTAGTATTATTATCTACAATATTGTGGTGTTTGTTTTTCTTCACTAACTATTTATATTTGAAATTTACTTAGTTTAGTTATTAACTACAATAGTACTATACTAGAAATTAATGTAAATTTTTTTCTACTTTCAAAATTTGATGGCTATTCAGGGTATAACCAAATACCAATCACCTGAAGATCAGGATAAGACAACTTTCACATGTCCTCATGGAACATATGCATATAGACGAATGCCATTTGGTCTATGTAACCCCTCTGCTACATTTCAGCAATTTTTTCTAACATGAATAAAAAAATTCTTGAAATTTTTATGGATGATTTCACACTCTTTGGCAAAACATTTGAAGATTATCTTTGCCACTTGACTTTAGTTCTTAAGCGATGTGAAGAGGCAATCTAGATTCTGAATTGAGAAAAATGTCATTTTATGGTTAAGAAGGAATTGTTTTTGGACATAAAATCACTGCTAATGGGATAGAAGTTTATAAGGCTAAAATTAATCTTATAGCAGGATTACCCCCTCCCAAAACTGTTAAAGACATTAGAAGCTTTCTAGGTCATGGAGATTTTTACAGAAGGTTCATAAAGGATTTTTCAAAGATATCAAAACCTCTGACTAACCTTGATGAAAGATGTTAAGTTTGATTTTTAGGTGATTGTATGATAGCTTTTGACATCCTTAAGGAGAAATTATCAACTGCCTCTATAGTTGTGTCCCCTAATTGGAGTCAACCTTTTGAGGTTATGTGTGATGCTAGTGATACGACAGTTGGTGCTGTTTTAGGCCAAAGGAAGGATAAGATTTTTCATCCCATTTACTATGCCAGTAGAACACTGAATGATGCTCAACTGAATTATGCCACAACAGAAAAAGAGTCGCTGCCAGTAGTATTTGCATTTGATAAATTTAGTTCTTATTTGATAGGAACAAAGGTCACTGTTTTACTGACCATGCAGCTTTAAAATACCTCTTAGCCAAGAATGATGCTCGACCCATATTGTTAAGATGGATTTTACTTCTGCAAAAATTTGACCTTGAGATAAAAGACAAAAAAGGAACAGAGAACCAGGTAGCTGACCATTTGTTTAGACTTGAAGACCCTCCCCTTGAGTTCATCGAGATAAAAGAAGAATTTCCTGATGAACACATTTTTTCAGTTGACTCTGTAGTGACTCGACCACCCTGGTTCGCAGATATTGCAAACTACTTGGTTGGAAGATGGACACCTCATGATATCTCTTACGAGCAGAGAAAAAAACTTATTTCTGATGCTAAGTATTATTTGTGGAATGAACCTTACTTGTTCAAAATTTGTGTAGATAATATCATCAGGAGGTGTGTGCATAAAGAAGAGATGAGCAAAATTTTGTATCACTTCCATGATGGAGGAATTAGAGGTCATTATGCTGCAAACTGTACGGCATTAAAGTATTGGAGGCCGGATTTCTCCGGCCAACACTCTTCATGGATGCCCGAACATATGTTGCACAATGTGACAGGTGTCACAAAACAGGTAATATCACCAAGAGAGATGAGGTGCCATTACAATCAATACAGGTTGTGAATATTCGATGTTTGGGGAATAGATTTCATGGGTCCTTTTCCTTCTTGTCATTCATTTGAATATATCCTTGTGGTTGTGGATTTTGTATCAAGATAGGTTGAGGCCATCCCCACAAGGAAGAATGATACTCGTACAGTGTGTAGTTTTCTGAGAAAAAATATTTTTACTAGATTTGGCACACCTCGAGTCATCATTAGTGATCAAGGAACTCATTTCATAAATAGGCAATTTTTTGCTTTGCAAATAAAATATGGTGTGACTTACAAAACTGGAACACCATATCATGCTCAAACACATGGGCAAGTTGAGGTTTCCAACCGCGAATTAAAAAGAATTCTTGAAAAGACGGCTAGTATTTCAAGAAAAGACTGATCTTTAAAATTAGATGATGAATTATGGGCATACCGAACGGTGTTCAAAATCCTAATTGGAACATCCCCATATAAATTAGTCTTTGGAAAGTCCTGCCATTTGCCAGTTGAATTAGAACACAAAGCTTTTTGGGCACTGAAAGCATTAAACTTTGAATAAACCTCTGCTAGTAAAAAGAGATTTTTTCAAGTTAATGAATTGGAAGAACTGAGATTGGATGCTTATGAAAATGCAAGAATTTTCAAGGAATAAATAAAAATATGCCATGACAACTTGATTCGACAAAAAAGTTCCAAAATTGGAGATCAAGTACTTCTTTACAATAGCAGGCTGAGGCTATTTCCAGGAAAATTAAAATTCAGGTGGACAGGTCCTTATAATATTGTAGATGTTACTTCATATGGGGAAATTGAAATTCAACAGATCAATGGAGGAGACAAATTCAAGGTAAATGGTCACATGTTAAAGTTGTATTTTGGAGGACATTTTGAGCAACAACTATCAGTAACCTTAGTAGCCTAATACATTTTGCTGCTAATAAGTCGAGCTGCCGACATTAAACTCAGAACTATAGTTTCTTTACCCGTATCCATTGAGGGTGAAGCAATGGAACCTCATAAGCCGAATATAATTTATATGAATAAATGTTTAACCAATTGATCTAGTTAATATCCAGATTATTTTACAACTAGGACATCCCATGACGACCTCTACAAAAAAAGAGCCATCTATAAAGGAGTAATTCAATGGTGGTCGGTATGCCTAAGTCACTGGTTGGTTAACCATCTAATCGTGTAAATTAATTATTGGCTCAGGTAAATTTTCTGGTTTATATCAATACCAGGACCCCATAACTGTAAAGGTGCTAAATTAGATCAGCCTATTACACATAGAACGTGTGTGGTCGCAGTTTCTTTCAAGCTTTCTTCTGTGATTGTAAATTTGAAAGCTAAAAAGATTTTTAATTTTTCTTTTTCAAAATTTATGTATTTATAAATTATAAATATATTTTCTATAATGTTATAATAAACTTTTTTCTTCTCAATGTTTGTGTCACTGTAGGTTTTTTATTAGTAAAATAAATACTTTCTATTGTGCTCAAATATTAAGTTTTTTTTCATTATCATATCAGTTCCATGCCTATGACTTTAATTTTCTGAAGGCAAAACTAGCATCTCCAACTCGAAAGATCAATGAAATTGAGAAAATTTATTATCACAAGAAGGTATACTCAATGGGAGGAATTTGTAGATGCTTTTATGGATCATTTCTTGCTTGCCGAGACAATGGGAACCCGTGCCACGGAGATTGAGGTTCTCAAGCAGGGCATCATGAGTGTTTGGGAGTACCATATGGAGTTTGTGAGATTGTCCAAATATGCTCCTCAGTTAGTGTCGACCATGAGTGCTTGAGTTCGGAGGTTTGTTCAGGGCCTTAGCCCATTGGTAGTGAATGAAGCTGCTACAGCGGCCTTGCACACAGGTATGGACTATGGGAAGATTATGGGTTTCAGTCAGGCCAGAAAGGCGAGGAAGTTGAAGATATGGGTAGAATGGGAGAACTGCAACAAGGCCCGATCAATAGGTTACTAAGGGAGGGTAGTTCCTCGAGACCAAGTTCTGACAGCAGGAGGTTCCACCAGTCCAGTCACTCGGAGGTGAAGCCCCAGCAGCAGGGGGAGATATATGTCCTAAGTGTGGGAGGTTCCACACAGAGACTTGCTATTTGGACATCCCGGTGTGTTATTATTGCGGGGGTGAGAGGCCATGTTCAGCGAAACTATCGTGCGCCCAGACAGGGCATGTGTAGAGGATTCGCCCCGCCATCCAGTTCTTTAGTTGCTAAATCATCTGTTCATCTTCCAGCTCTAGCAGGGTGTGGTGCAAAAAGGGGTGGGGCTCATGGTAGAGGTGGACCGAGCCGGTTCTATGCTTTGAGTGGTCGCGAGAATGCTGAATCTTCTCCAGATATGGTTAGAGGTATCTTGTTTGTTCAGGACATTGATTGTTATGCTCTTAATGACCTTGGGTCTTCTTTGTCCTATATGACCCCATTCATTGCTTCGAATTTTTGTATTGAGCCCGAACAACTTCTTGAGCCGTTCTCTGTATCGACCCGGGTTGGTGATTCTATTACACCCGCACGGGTTTATTGGAATTATGTTGTCATTGTGTGTGGTCATGTTACCACGGCCGACCTTATTGAGATTGGGATGGTAGATTTTGATGTGATTATGGGGATGGAATGGTTTTATTCATGCTTTGCTAAACTTGACTGCCGGACGAGAGTCGTAAGACTCGAGTTTCCCAATGAGCTGGTTATTGAATGGAGAGGGAAAGGTGTTGTGCCAAAAGGTAGGTTTATTTATTATCTTAAGGCTTCGAAGATGATTAAGAAGGGGTGTATCTATCGTTTGGTCCGGGTGGCAGACACCACTTTAGATGTGCCTACCCTCAGATCTGTGCCAGTAGTAAATGAATTTCCGGAGGTATTTACAGATGAGCTTCCAGGGATCTCGCAAGATAGGGAGATTGACTTCAGGATTGATGTGTTGCCAGATACCCAGCCAATATCTATTCCAACATACAGGATGGCACCAACAAAAATACGAGAGTAAAAGAAGCAGCTGAAGGATTTATTAGAGAAGGGGTCATTGGACCGAGTGTGTCGCCATGGGGTGCTCCAGCTCTTTTTATCAGGAAGAAGGATAGGTCACTTCGGATGTGTATCGACTATCGGCAACTTAACAAGGTCACCATCAAGAATTAATACCCTTTGCCCCGGATAGATGATTTGTTCGACCAATTGCAAGGTGCAAAGTTCTTCTGCAAAATTGATTTGCGATCCGGGTATCACCAATCAAAGATCAGAGAGCGAGATATTCCTAAAACCGCCTTCAGAACCCGCTATGGTCAGTTCGAATTTTCGGTCATGTCTTTCGGGCTAACCAACGCCCCGGCAGCTTTCATGGATCTTATGAATCGAGTCTTCACGCCATTTCTAGACTCCTTTGTGGTTGTTTTTATTGATGACATCCTCGTTTATTCGCAAAGCAAGGAGGATCATGCTGATCACCTCAGGGCAGTTTTGCAAACTCTTCGTCAACACCAGTTTTACGCTAAATTCTCAAAATGTGAATTCTGGTTGGAGTCTGTCGCTTTTCTAGGACATGTTGTTTCCGGTAAGGGGATTCAAGTGGACCCACAAAGGATTGCAACTGTGAAAGATTGGCCTAGACTCACAACCCTGTTGGAAATTCGTAGCTTTTTGGGGTTAGCAGGCTATTATCAGACGTTTGTAGAGGGGTTCTCTATCCCCGCCTCCCCATTAACTAAATTGATAAAGAAATCAGTCAAGTTCCAATGCTATGATGGTTGTGAGAAAAATTTCTACGAATTGAAGTCAAGGTTGACCTTGGCACTAGTGTTGGCTTTGCCGGAAGGCACAGAGGGATTTTTGGTGTATTGCGATGCCTCCAAGGTTAGTTTAGGGTGTGTGCTCATGCAGCATGGAAAGGATATATCGTATTCTTCAAGGCAACTCAAGAATCACGAGAAGAATTACCTGATGCATGATTTGGAGCTTGCAGCAGTTGTATTTGCCTTAAAAATATGGCGGCATTACCTTTATGGGGTCCATGTGAATGTGTTCTGGGACCACAAAAGTCTCCAATATTCGTTCAAGCATAAAGGAGCTAAATTTGAGGCAGCGACGGTGGTTAGAATTCCTCAAAGATTATGATATGAACATCTTGTACCATCCAGGGAAGGCGAATGTGGTGGCTGACGCCCTCAGTCAGAAATCCATGGGTAGTTTGGCTCACTTAGGAGCGGATCGAAGGTTCCTAGCTCGAGAGGTTTATTAGTTGGCCAGTCTTGGGGTTTGTATCTCGACCCCAAATGAGGAGGAGAATATGGTGCACAATGTAGCCGAGTCGTCACTTGTAGCAGAAGTCACGGAAAAGCAGTTCATTCATCCAGCATTGGCACAAATAAAGGAGGCGGTTCGGAGCTACAGCATTTCGCGTTCTCTCTCTTCAGCAAAGATGGTGTGATGCAATGTCAAGATAGGTTATGTGTTCTAGATGTAGATAACCATCACAAAAGGGTAATGGCGGAGGCTCATCATTCCAGGTATTCGGTGCACCCAAGTTCTACAAAAATGTACCACGATCTCAAAGAAATTTATTGGTGGAGTGGTATGAAGAGGGATGTAGCAGACTTCGTATCCACATGTTCAAACTGTCAGCAAGTAATGGTCGAGCATCAGCGGCCCAGTGGGCTAACCTAGCTTATGGAGATACCAATGTGGAAATGGGAGATTATCAACATGGATTTCATGACAGGACTACCTCACACTCAGCATAAGTTTGACTCAATTTGGGTGATAGTGGATCGACTCACCAAATCAGCCCACTTATTTTCAGTCAAGTCCACCAATACTGCAGAATAATATGCTCGATTGTATATCAAGAAAATAGTGAAGCTTCATGGTACTCCACTTTCTATCGTTTTGGATCGAGGGGCTCAGATTACAGCTAACTTTTGGAAGAAATTTCAGCAAGGATAGGGTACTCAGGTGAACCTCAGCACGGCTTTTCATTTGCAGATTGATGGTCAAGCAGAGCGGACTATTCAAACGCTTGAAGATATGTTGCGGGCTTGTGTCTTGGATTTTAATGGTTATTGGGATGATCATTTGCCCCTTATAGAATTTTCTTACAACAACAGCTTCTATGCTAGCATCCAGATGGCCCCGTTTGAGGAATTGTACGAGAGGAGGTGTAGGTTCCCGATCGGGTGGTTCGAAGTTGGTGAGGCAAAATTGATAGGGACATATCTCGTGTACCAGGCCATGGAAAAAGTTAAAATCATTCAAGAAAGGATGAAGACTGCTGAGAGTCGCCAGAAATCTTATGCGGACGTGCGTCAAAGGGAATTGAAGTTTCAAGAAAGTGACTGGGTATTCTTGCGGATATTTCCCATGAAAGGAGTCATGCGGTTAGGGAAGAAAGGGAAGCTAAGTCCTAGCGGTTTGGGAAGAAAGGGAAGCTAATTCCTAGATATGTCAGGCCTTATCAGATTATTCAAAGGATTGGGCAAGTTTCTTATAGGTTGGAGTTGCCTCCTGAAATGTCCTTAGTGCACCCGGTATTCCGTGTTTCCATGTTAAGGAAAGTGGTTGGGGATCTGTCCACCATCGTGCCAGTTGAAGACATCAAGGTTACTGAAGAGCTATCATATGAAGAGATTCCGGTTGCTATTCTTGATAGACAAGTTCGTAGGTTGCGAAACAAGGATATCGCTTCGGTTAAGGTGTTGTGGCGAAACCAACAAGTCAAAGAGGCCACGTGGGAAGCGGAAGATGATATGAAAGTAAAATACCCCCATTTGCTTGAGCAAATTTAGGAGTGATCATGTAAGTCCTTGTCCCTAAGCAAACTAGCATTGTGTCCTATTTTGTGTAAAAGTTCCTAAATACTTCACCATTATAATTCTTCAAGTTTTGCTCTGATTTTTTGTGTGTTTTGTGGTAGATAATTATCCCATGGTAAGGTGATGTAAGGAAATAATAATTAATTTTGCGTGGAGGGATTGTCTTGAAATGATTAACTATATCATACTCTTGTGATAAGTAAATCGCTTTGATAGTACAGACTATTAATGCTTAATTTAATTGTATATGGTGTACCAAAATGGTTAAAAGTGTGTCGAGAGGTTGAATATGCATAAATATGAAAGTCGTGCATTGTATAACATTAATAGGGATAGCAAGATATGTTTAATGGTGTTTGGAAATATGTTTTTGTGACTCACCGACAGGTGGATATGTCCATATTACAAAGGAAACTCTGGCGAAAATTTTATAAATTATAAAGAGTTAGTGAGAACTTAGGGGCTTGCATATCATGCTTTCAAACCATTTGAATTTCGAAGTTCTCATTCGAGGACAAATGATCTTAAGCGGGGGGAGGATGTAAGACCCCGTGAAAATGAGTGCTCAGAGTCCTAGAAACACATAGAGGCAGGTCCCTATGTGTTTTAACCCTTTTCTACTAATTTAATACTTTAAAATCTAGAGTCAAATGTTTCCGGAAAAATGTCATTTCTACGGTCATGAATGCGGTTGCAGATCAGGTATGCGGACCGCATATCAACCGTAGAGTGAATCAGAGAGTAGCCAAATTTGATGTTAAATATGCGGTCCATTATGCGATCGCATAACCAATCTGTGGACCGCATAGTCGTCGCATAAATTTCTCGAGGATTTGCGGAGGTCAATTCTGCGGTGCAATCTGTGACTGCATAACGGGTATGCAGACTGCATTCCCACCGTATACCAAAACAGAGAGGCCTGCAATTTGGGATTATTATGCGGTCCAATCTGCGGACCGCGTATCAACTATGCTATAACATAGTTGACTGCAGATCCGTCACGAACATCAGTTTTCTAAAAAATTTAAACCCGACCCTTTTCTAATAAGACACCCCCACCCCTTTTTTTTTACATATTTTCTGAACAAAACAAGATAGGGGGAAGGGAGAGTTCTTGAGAGAGAAAGGAATTACCATCAAATTGATTCTCCAAAAACATCCGGGTCGGGAAAATTTTAAGTTATTGTCTTCATCTCCACTCTTACAGGTAAAATCCCTAACCATTTCCTCAATTTTTTGGAGTTAAGCTAAGGGAAGGGAGTCCTATGCTTTGATTCTGAACTAACAACTGAAAATCCTCATGCATGTTACTCAAACATAGAATCTAAGGAAGGAAAATTGATAGAAGTAGAGAACTGTGCTAGATAGCTTGGTGACGGAGAATAGGAGCTTAAAAAAGGAATTCGACTCCAGGTATGTATGGCTAACCTTGATTCTTGTGAAATCCCCTTGATTGGTATGTGAATTGTTTGGTAGCAGATATCTATATGGATTATCTTTGAGCTTCTTGTGACTGGTTTGGTTGTGAATGCACCTTGTGGTAATAGTTGAATAAAAAGTGATTGAAGAAATTCGTAAAATAGTGAAACGAGATTAATTGTGATAACAATGTACCTAAAATGTTGTGAGCAATTGTGGTAACTTTATTTGAGTATGAACTGTTGAAAGTAATGGAATTGGTGCTAATAGCTACGGAAACACTTGTAACATTGTTGTGGTGATGCCTTGAGGTGTACTTGTTGTTTATCTTTGTGAATTGCTATTTGGTTGTGTTTGTTGTGAACCAAAACTGTACGGAGGGCTTGGGTTGCGTGCCACAACACGGTGTAATAAGGTGTGGGTTGGTGTGATAAGGGTGGCCGAGGTAATAAGGGTGGCCAAGGTAATAAGGGTGGAGAAGTGATTGAAATCACTATTGATATATATACACTTGAACAAAAATTGTGAAATCAATGATGTGGAATTATGAAAGGAGACAGCAGGAGAGTTTATAACCTGTGGGTCACTGATTGCCCCTTTGTTTGACTAATTGTACCTCTATTTGTGTTTAGTTGTTGCTTCTATTGCTGTGTTTTTGTTCTACTTGCATATGGCTTGAGTTTACTTGGGACAAGTTTTGTTCATACATACCGGTACAATTCAAATGTGCTAACGTCCCTTTTGCCGGGGGTGCTACATTCGTGTTATGATTGTAGGTGGATCTTCAGCAGGTACTCTAGTCCACTATCTGTAGCTCTTCCTCATTCCCCGTCAGCCATATTGGTGAGCCCATCTCCTTCCGGAGCCCTGCGTGGCTCATGCCACCCTTGATCTCGTTTTTTGGAGTCTTATTTTGGTTCATGTAAAAAGGTATAGCCGAGGCCTTATTACCGACAAGTATAGTACTGTCATCTTGTATCCCTAGAGGCTCCTTAGACATGAAGTGTGGGTCACGAACCATATATTATGTGGTTGTATTTGGGTATTGTAAATTGTAAATAACGTGAATATCATCTATATATGTATGGTTTGCAAAAAGGTGTTTCAATTATAAACAGTTGTTTCCGTTCAGTTAGCAAGTAATGAAAATGTGGGGTAACTCGTAGGTCAGGGATGACACCCAGGTCCACTCGACTGGGGATACCCGGTTGAGTGTAGGTCATGTCCCTCAGATTTGGGGTATGACATGTTTAGACAAGGCTTGGCTCGATGAATTGAGCATTGAAACAAGGAAATTTAAACAAAATTACTAGAAATCTTAAATGACTAGAAATTCTATAGAAATAAATTCTGCCAAGCTACTCGACAGGCTCGGGATGGTGTGGCAGTCTAGTTTCTAAGAATATCTCCCTTTTCCATAGTCTGAACGGTTAGGCCTTCTTCCTCCTCCACCTCCTCAATTATGCACTGCAGTTTATGTCCTCATTTTCCAAGAACAAATCCTTCAGCCCAGCTGGTACTTCTTCTTCTGCAATTCCCCGTATTGTGTCGGCCTGGTAGAAAGCTTGTTCCAAATATGGCACTGCTTTCTCAAATGGGAAATATTGTCCATGCCATAGAGGTGAACAATTCCTGTACTCGTTCCATGTATACTGGTATTCGAGTGCAAAGGTGGTACCAAGTTATTTTAGCTGTATTGGTTTGGTTATACGTTGTAGGTTCTTTCCCAGCCCTTTGCTGTGTTCATATCGAGACCATTTTAGTATGCTTTCTATTTTTTACCTCCACCACATATCCTTCTCGACGTCATTTACCCGTTCAATGTGATGATAGGTTTCCCTTCCTAGTCTTTTTCTATGTCCAATGGCCGGGATGGTTTGACTAGTGTAGATGTGGTTACTCCCATCTCCAAGGATGATCACGTACTGATGGTTCCATTCGAATTTCATGGCTTGATATAGTGTGGAAGGCACGACTCCAGTAGCATGAACCCATTGTTGGCCCAAAAAAAGATTGTATGACGCCGGTATGTCAAGAACTTAGAACTCAACGTCGAACCAATTTGGCCCCATCTGCAAGCAATTGTTGATTTCCTTGATCATGGCCCTCTAGTACCCATCAAAAGACTTTACATTCATGCTTCATACCTGTATCTCGTGGAAACCCTTGTCCAACCTCTTCAGAGTGTCCAATGGACAAATATTTAGGCTCGAACCTCCATCAACCAGGACCCTGGCAATGAACTTGTCTTCAAATTGCACTGTGATATGCAATGCTCGATTGTGATTCAAACCCCCAGGCGGTAGCTCATCTTCGTGTAAAATAATCATATGGCTCTCCAGCACTTTCCCAACCCTGTTGGTCATTTCTCCACCAGTGATGTTATTGGGTATATAAGACTTACTTAGTACTTTCATTAGGGCATTCTTGTGTGCCACTAAATTCTGCAATACTGATAGGATATATATCTAAGCAGGGAATTTGTTCATATCGTCAACGACAGAATACTCCTTTCCCTGTACTTTCCTCCATAAGTCATCTGGCCTAGTCTCATTTATAGGCTATCTAGTAGTGGCCTCCTTACTTGACCCTCCAATATGTTCCGGTGTATAGACTCTTCCGGTTGTAGTCATTCCTTGTACAGTGTCAAATTCCTCTAACTTAGTCTTCCCTTTTCACCGAGCCTCGATATCATAATCCTAGGGTATTGCTTTTGAGTTTAGTGTGGGTGTAGTTGACACCGTCACAGTAAAAGGTGAGACCACTTCTACTTCAAATGGAACGGTGGTGGCTGCGGGCGGAGCCACTTCTACCTCGAATGGAACTAATGCAGTTACCTCAACATGAATAGGTGCCTTAGTCTGAACCACAATAGGAGCAAGCGTGGATGCAACCATAAAGTCATCACTTTCTCGAATAAGCCTGATTGACCCCTAAGGGTCCCATTCTTCTTTTGTCTCTATAACATGGACACCACCACCTCTGTGATCAGGGGGGGATTGTTGCGAATATTAAGTGAGGCTTATTTTGCTTGTATGACCTTGTTGTCAATGAGTGTCTGGATCTTATCCTTCAATGTTCGGCATTCAGTAGTGGTGTGTCCTTTTATACCAGAATGGTGTGCACAAGTTTTGTTCGGATTGACCCACTGGGATGGATTTTTTTGTGCCACAATTGGAACAGGAGTGACATAACCTGTGTCGGTTAACCATTCATACAGTTGGTCAATGGGCTTAGCAATGGCGATGAATTATCTGGGCAACTTAGGGTCGAAGTTGGGTCTTGGTCTTGAATAATTCTGGCTAGCTGGTGGTGTTTGGAAGTGGGTTGGTGGGGAATTATAGGTGTGATGGACAGTGGTTGGTAGGGAATATCTGGGAGATGAGGGTTGATATGTAAGCGGCGATGCTTGGTATTTGGGTAGAGGTCTTTGATATATGGGAGGTGTTTGATACGTGGGAGGAGGTTCTTGGTATGTAGGCAGAGGTGTTTGATATGTAAGTTGAGATTTTGGTCCCTAAGCCACCATTACTTCTCTAGTATCTCTCTTCTTCGATATGCCACCTAATTATAGTGCCTTATTTGTGGCTTGCAGCACCTAAAATTTATTACCATTTCACGCTTGATTCGTTCCTCGATCCTTTCCCCGAGTTTGATGATATTACAGAATTTGTAATTTTTGATGACCATCAACCTTTCATAATATTGTGGATCTTGGGCCCTGACAAAGAATTTATTCATCTGTTCATCATCTAAAGAGGCCCAGACCTTGGCTTTTTCCGACCTCCAACGAGTAGCATACTAGTAAAAGGTTTCAGTTGGGTTCTTTTAGAAATTCTTAATGAAGAAGATATCCAGTACATTATGTGTGTTAAATATGAACCGATCCATGAATTCCGATGCCAGGCTTACCTAATAAGCCCATTTCTTGGGATTCTGGCTGATATACCAAGACAAAGCATCCCCATTAAGGCTCCTCATAAAGAGCTTCATCCGGATCTTTTCATCTTTCTCGACCCCGACAAGCTTGTCGCAATAGGTCCTTAGATGAACCTTGGTATCACCTGTACCATCGAACATCTCAAACTTGGGAGGTCTGTATCCCTATGGCAGTTTAACATTCGTCTGTATGCACATATATTCATAGTTAAAGACCTATCTTCCTCTGTCACCTTTAACACCCTGAACTCGGCTCGTGGCTCGTTAGCTTATTAAGTTCTTCATCCATGTTCTTGATGAGCAAGTCCTTCTCGGAGGGCTCCAATTCTCAAAAGATTGGTTGGGTAGAATGGGGTATAGTTTCCACGTATGTAAGGTTGCTTTGATGGATGCCAAGAACTTGGGTATATTGATGGTCATTGGAGGAGGTTTAGGGATCGGGAATGAGTTGTGGTGTATTTTGGAGAGTGTGGTAAGTGGTGGTTAGTGGGTAATGAATGGGTTGATGATGATGTTGTGATGGAGTTTGTATTGGCAGCAGATTGATATTTGGGGGTGGAGTTGCATATTGATTTGGTGTGGGAGGATTTTGCGGGTGTTGCTTGTGTGTGTTCTGAAGAGGTTTTAGGTTGTTTGCGCTTTGTTGGTGGACATCGGGGACATTTAAGGTGAGTGGAAGGTTCGCCAAATTACGGACCTGCTCAAGTTCTCCTTGTAGTTCTAGTATCTTTTGTTCCAGTCTAAAAACCAGGTCATTTGGGGTCGGAGTAATATGACCATCTGAAGTCTTTGCGTTCTCAAAATTTCCTTTCGAATTCCACCTAAGTCGTCCAATTTTGTGTTTCCTTTTCCCTTTGTATTTCTTGGAGGAGGAGGTGGTGGAGGCCTATAGATCTGGTATGATACGCTGATGAGGCCAGTTGAGTGAACCAACCTAAGTGGCTGGGAATAATCAGTAAAGAAGAAACAAAAGGTAACAAGTCGCTGACGATCTTGAAATGTTTGCAATACTTAAACAGTTATATATGGAAATGTAAATTCGCATTTTAGTTTGGGAGCCTAGTTGTACCTGAGGTAGGCCGAGCGACAAATAGATTTTGGAGAACTTTAAGTGCCAATAAATGCTTCATTTCGTAATATAAAATAGCTGAATCCCAAAATGACACTAAGATAATAATAAACTAAGTCACTATTGGCACGTGGCCTTATTACATTTTAGGAAAAGCAAGTAAATCTAGTCTTTTGTCCCAGAAGGACCTTCGTCAAATTCGATCTTCCGGACTCCATCATATAGGTCCTCCAACTCACGCAGCCCCAACAACAAGTAGGCTCTAGCTAGATGTCCTCCTTCAGCTCCCTCAACATTCCAAACATTTTCAATTCTCTTTATGACTTTGCCTTCCAGCTCCACTATAGTGGCTTCCATTTCTTTCCATTCATCAATCAACTTAGCATTCCTCTCATGTATTTCTCGGTGCTCATTCTCAGAGTCATGGACCTTTTTGCGCAGCCTATTATACTAGACCTGAGCTTCAGTTTTCTCGTCTATGTCACACATTTTCTTGATCTCCATAAGAAGTGAATGAATTAGTACATTTGGTGAATGACCATGAGCTTGGGGTGGGTTATTGAGGTCATAGTGATTGTACCCAATGCAAAAACATTGGCAGATTTCGGCATGTAATTTCCACGGGTGGGTAATCTCATGTAAGAAGATCAGCGGTCGTGTGGTTGACGAAGCTTCTGAGAAGAGTCCCACAAGATATCTGATTAGAAATCGAATATGTGAATGTTGCGAGAGACTCAGGGTGTTCATGAAATGCTAAAAGAAGGATTTCGAGGAATTTGGGAGTTCATTGCGCAAGGCTATGTCAATAAGAAGTAAAGAATCTTGGTAGGTTCGATAGTTGCGTAGTAGTAGCTTCAAGCTAAGTGGGAGAGTCCCGCCACCTACGATTAGGTTGCATGGCTGTCTAACAATGAGATATACGGTTATCGGTATATTGGCGAGATATTATGACTATAGAAGAGGGTCACCAGTAGTGATTTGAGCAAAGAATTTGAGGAAGGCGTGCTAATTGGCCTTATAGATTATATTCGGGACCAAGTCAGAGTGGGTAGCTCTCAATAAAGGTCCTAGTGGATTCAAAGTTTAATGTGTGGTGCCTAACGATTTTGAGTCCATAAGTATGGTTAGGAATCGAGCTTTTGCAACGATTATGAAAAGAGGCTTGGAATGTTCTATGATATCTTCGATTTTGTAGTGTAACATTTGGGTCAATGAGATAAAATATTGTAGAGGAAGCATAAGAATGGGTGTATCATTGGAATATGCGCATGTGTGTGCAAGTAGGGAATTAAATGGTTTATAGATTTGGAGATTATGTATTCTAGTGGAGTGGGGTCACTGGGGATGAGTGTAGAGTTAGGTTCATAATGTAAGGAATGGAGCTATCATTATTCCTAAGGCAAGTTAAGAATAAGTTAGGAGAAGTTAATTAGTAAGCCATGGATGAATTGGCATAACGATGGTATTGATCAGTTCATTCAGCATGATTAAGTTATGCATATGATTTGTAGAGGTACGTGCAAGGCTTGACGGCTTCTGTAATCGATTCTATTTAGAAGTATTCAAGTATTATGGCTTGTTATGTGTATGTAGATCTTGGTAGGGTTATGGTGGTTTAGACCAGTACTTGAGGATTTGAATGTTCTACGTTTATAAGAAGTTACTCACGTGTTGCTATGGTTATCTCGGAATGAGTTATGTTCTACGTGATGAATTGTTTACCATATTAGTAGTTCAGGAGTTATGATGAAATTCTTGTATTATCACATGTTGGGTTGTTAGGTGCAGTGAGCGGTAGTATGTTTGAAAGTGAGGATCAAGAGTTTGGTTCGGTGTTTGACAAGGATGTCACGAGCTCGGATGAGCAAGAAGGGGATTTGGATGTTTGGTGTAAGCTGGTATTGTCTACAACATCACCTGAGATCGGCATTTTGTGTCGGAAGATTTGCATCTTGGTTACAAATTTTTTATATTCTTTACAACATTAGTATGATCGGTGGTATGGATGTGCAAACTCGTTATCTAGTGCAGAAGGTCGTGGGAGTGTATCTCATGGGAATATTGTATAAGTGTGACATATAGTCACTTGATTGATTGAAGATTTAAACCAAGTATTAATATTGTGGTAATATCACTAATATGAGGATTATGCCTGGATGCACTCGGATTATTGGGTTGTGGCGTGTGAAGGTTGCTCTGGATATAAGGGTTATTCTTGTAAGTTATGAAAAAAGAGGTTATTATGGACCGAGGAAAGACCTAGTTCGGTATAATCAGAATCGGCTTGAGTTTTATGAATGGATTTGAATATGAATATGGGCTCTATATTAGCCAGATGTGTTCATTTTAGCATAGCGCTGCTTATGTAGGAGTATTTGGATGTTAGATGTTATCTCGTCATCAGCGATTTCATGTAATATTATATTATGTCGTGTGAGCTATGAGATGGCTTGATAAATTTCTTATGTGTTGAGGTTCCGTGTAGAGATGATGTTATGTGAGCAGGATGGCTCTTGAGATTCAGATCATATATCGCACCTCAGTTGTGCTTGAGTTTCATAGCATATGGCTCTATCTGTCTCCCCAGGGATGGTATTATGCACTTAGCATGCTTGTGACCGATATTCGGTATTTAGTAATAATGAGAAATTTAGCTCAGTATGTGTCTCCTTATGTGAATTGGGTGGCACTCCTCAACGGGTATGTCGTTAGGATCGGGTTGCATGCCGCAATAGTATAATTTTGATTACATTTTTCATATTTTATCTTTTGTGCATTTTGTTTCCCATTTTCTGAAGAAAGCTCATATTAGTTGCATGAGTTGAGTAGTACCCTCCAGGGTTTATTTTTCGTATGTATCACGTTCAAGTTTGTACCTTATTGGCACATTGTGGCTTCACATGAGACTTTTGATAATGTTTGGGTAGCTTATTTCCTGAGTGGTTCGTACTGGGTGAGACGAGATTATTGCATCTAGGGTCGGTGCAATTAGATTGTGTGAAGTATATCAAAGAGCAAATATCAGTATTTGGTTCAGGATGAGGTAATGTTTCTTACTAGCAGTATAGACTTAGCGATTTTTCAACTCGATAGTTGGTATGAATTTATGCACCTCTTCCGTCGTGGCAGTATTGTAGGAGTTCAACACTCATATATGCCATGGGGTGCATTGTGACCATTAGATTTAGGGAATTTTGTTTATTATGATCAGAGAGTGCTATAATGGGTCTGTGAATGATGTAGTGCATGTGAATTTAGCAAAGGTATACATTCATGTTCTGGTACATCATGTGCTGATTGATACGATGTTCGTATGTTGGAGGCAGCCCTGGCAGAGAATTGCGGATGTTGAAACTAGGCTCTAAGGCTTATTTGCTTAAATAAAATAGAATATCTTCAGATTTGATCGAGTTCATGCACTCAACTGAGTTGTGGTAGCACGGGTAGGTACACCATCTGTAAACAATGATTTCAAACAACTTCAGTACAGTTCTTAGCAAGTTCGAGTACGAACGTATGTTTAAGTGGGAGAGAATGTAACGACCCGATCGATCGTTTTGAGCTCTAATGCGCCGTTCACCAGTCTGAGGCCATGAGCAGCTTTACTTCAGCTATTATGACATGTACGCGAGGTTGGAATAAAATTCGCGGAAATTCGGAGTTTATTTGGATAAAGAATTCTCATTTCGAAAACTTTAAATTGAAAGAGTTGACAAAGATTGAATATTTGAGTAAACGACCTTGGAATAGCGATTCGAAGATTCCAGCAGGTTCGTATGATGATTTCGGACTTGGGCGTATGTCCAAATCAGGTTTTGTAAGACCCGGGTATCGACGCCCAATTTTTCCTCGCAGGAAGAGAAATCGGGTTTACTACATTATAGGTGGAATGATTCCGTTATCTCCTTTAGAGGGAATTTGGGCTATGGATTTTGGAGAGTCGCCACCTAATGATTATAATGCATTAAGATACTTTAGAGAAAAGAAGAAGGATTTAAAGGAAAACCAGAGTTTGGGTAAGGGCTTGAGATTATCTCGAGGGGAAGGTGTTAGGCACCCCTCAAGATCCACTAGTGTGGTTCCCGGCCTTGCTTAGTTGTGACTTTAAGAAGAGTAGGAGTAGAAAAGCAAAGTTTGCACATAAGAAGTACAAGCAAGTTGACAATTTTGAAAGAAAAATAACACAAGTAAAATAGAGTTTTAATTTGAAGAAAATATTTAAATGATGGAAAAGTAAAGAAAAAGGGTCCTAGGATTAACTATAAGATAGATCATTCGGTGCAATACCTAGCAATCATTCTCACATGAGATATTAGCGTACCATCATCATCTCCATATTATACCCTTCCCATCTTGTTGATGTATTTAGACGCGATTAGTCTTGTTTACCTATTGCGTGCCACTACCCGTCCCGACCTATCAGCCCCAGTTATTCGGACATCTAATCCTAAAGGGGAAGAAGGGATGGAACATATATGGAGCTTAAAAGGACAAAATACTAAGGGGTCAATCAATACAAATAACAAATAAGTGGGATACAAATCAAACACTCAAAGGCTCATACAAAACCCCGTAGATCATAATAGCAATTAGTTTAGCATGACTTGCAAGTAATGGTTTGGTCTTTTATTAAAATTAATAGTGGATATATTAGTTTAACACATAGAGTTGGATAACAAGTCTGCATTAGTTAACCCTGAGCCAATTTTCAAAACTTAAGGTATTTTAAAACAAGTGAGTCAGAAAGAACTAATTTTAGAGAAGATCCTGCATGGAAGAATTTTGAAATAAAAATTGAAACTTGCAGAAGTTCAGAGATGGCTTGCAAATTAGCCAAATTGCTTAAGTAAAAGTATACTAAAGTTGTAAAGAGGCGTTTTTCGAAAACGCATTGAAGTAAAAATTCAGGCAGACAACTAAGTGGTTGGTTTCGGAATAAAGATGTAAGTGTGGAATTTTAAGGACACTACAGATCTATAGAAATGTTAAGACAGACGGACTTGGACAGATTGCAAAAGCCAACAGGTTTGGACAAATTTTTTTTGAAAGCGTTTGTGGCTAATTGACAGATTATCACTCATATTATGCGAGTTTGAAATCCTATAGGCATGATATCTATATCTTGATTTTTTAAGAACCATTACTGTCGTTGAACTGATAAAGGGGTGAATATTTGATTTCCTTACAGTTTTCCTAGCGTTAATGCATTTCCTATAGATATGATCTCTATATGCAACTTGTTATATAAGTATTAGGTCCAATAGGCCGGAATTCTAAATGACTTGCAATTCGACTGAATATTAAACTCTATAAGTATGGTGTTTAAATGATTGACTTATAAAACGTTAAAAAAAACCTATAGACATGATCTCGAGGTAGTTTAAAGCATTGAACTTATAGGCTTGATATCTAGGTGATTGAACAACAACATTAGTCCTATAGGCATGGTGTCTACCCTTTAGCATATGCGAATAAACATAAACCCCTCCCACACCCTTTCACTAATATTCCCCAAATTCTTTCTACAAGATTGTTACAGAACCAAAACAAAGTAAACATAATATATCACAGCCTACAGCTAGATCCGGGAAGCCTAATTCAATCTTAATACCCAATAACATGCGTTTCACCAGATCCGGATTCAAGATTCCATGGCGTTATCTTAGAGTGTATCGAAGCTCCAAGGGCTTTGAGGAAGCGCAGGCAATGCTTACACCCTAAAGGTTTAATGTGGTAACAAAATAGTGCAATGCGTGGAATTACCAGCCCTTAGGCATCCAAGTTCAGAGGGAACTCCAGGGTCCCTAGGCATGGATTACCACAGGGGACACAACTTAAAGAACTAAGAATAAGTGTAAAGTGAGGGGACTAGAGGAAACCAAAGCAAAGGGTGGTCATACCCAGCCATGGGTAAGACTGGCACACCTATGACCCTTTACTTGATTCACACAAATAAAGAGCAGACTCTTAGAAGTCAGACAGGGGTCTGGGTGGTGATTAGAACATTTCCAGACTCTAGTCAAGGCTCAACTTTTGAAGGGGGTTAAGGGAATGTGGCCGATTTTAGTAAAGGTTCAAGAAAACCTAGTCCCAGGTTAGGAATAGTAATAGGATGCTAACCCCCAGCCTTGAACCTATATTCATACATAAATAGGGGTTAAAGGGAATGGGATCACATGAAAGCATTCACATAAACATCAAAGGAGGATAGGAAAAACATAACATCACTTAAAGATGCAGAAGCATGAAAGAAGGCATGACAGACTAATATATGGTCATATAAAGCAAGAAAGCATGTAGTGAGGGGTTATCCAAAGAGAAAAGTAAACACATATTATTTAAATTATAGAGGCATACCACTTGCAAGCTCCAAATAACAGAATAAATAGAGCTGTAAAACAGCCAGAAAGCCTTCAGCAAACACTTGAGAAAAGCAAGAGAGATTCCAAAGTCTAGACTTGGCTTTCAGCCGGCTAGTCAAAACAATAGCACAAGTAATAGTAAAGAAGAGATAGCTTTGATTGTGTGTTTTTTTTAACTCAGTTGTTCGTGAATTTAAAGAAAATGAGTAGTGTATTTTATAGTTTGAAAACAAGTGGTAATTAAGGAAAAATATATAATTCAATACCAATCAGAATCAACTAGAAGAATGGAACTCCTTTAATTAAGGAATTCAAATTTGAATAGGAGAGGGCAGAGTTGTATGTAAGGAAAGAAAATCAATAACACCTGGTGCAATAAATGGTAAATACACCAGTAGAAGCTTTTAAAAATACACGGTTAGATAAATAAGGTAAGGGTAAAATCAATCAACCACAAAGTAAATCAGGAATCAAAGAATCAAACTTAATAATGAATTAAGTCGGATAATAGGTCCAAATCAAACCAAGGAAAGAATCCAAGAGTCTCACATAATGGTGGTTTGAAATCAATCCCTAAAATTAGGGTTATTTTGAGAGTAAAGGTCTGATTATGAAGAGTGAATAAACTCAAACATGCAATGCTAGAATTAAACGAATAATGTAGTCCTGTGATCAAATAGAGGAACATAGTCATGCAAGAAATCAAGAGGTCATGCAAAGCTTAGGAAGAATCAGAAATATGAGACGAATTTAGGGTTTTGAAATCAGACAAGAAGCAGCACAAGAATCAAACAATCGTGCACACATGGTTAAAAACCCCCCAAAATTTAGGGGTTTTCCCTACAACTTACATGCAAAGACGAAGCATAGAAGATCAGCCAAAATAAACTCAGAAATCCCAAAGAACACAGACAGTTCATGGAAGCAAACACAGTAAAAGAAATCCTTAGAAACTCTAGTAAAATACAGTAAAGAAAATAAACAGAAACCCATTGTGAAAACACTTAGCAAAGTAAAAATATAAGATATAGCAGTAGAACAGGTAAAAAATCACGGACCCTAAGTTCTAAGAAGATGAACAGTTTTGAAATCAAAAAAAATGAAAAGATGTGGAAAATACTTTAAAATCTTAGAAAATAGCACGGATCTGAAGTACATCTTAGAGAGAAACAAAGAAAACCTCGAGGGCTTAGGGTTTCATAGAAAACCCTAAAATGAGAAAGGACTGGAACAGGCTGGTCATGAGTCGGAGATGGACTCATAGGGCTAGAACTCGCCGGAGATGAGCCGGAGAGGGCCATAGAACTTGAATCAGAAAGATTCTGAGCCGGGGTCTTCAAAGTCATAATTTGAAACCTTGAGCAAAAGGAGCATAGAGGTATGTGGGGGTAGGTACAAGCTGCTCAAGGCCTAAGAGTCCATGATTTCCGGTGGAATAAGGTCGGAGACCGTTAAAATAGGCTATGGTTTCGTAGGGGCTTGGGAGCGTTTGAGAGATGAGGGGGATACAAGGGTGGCTGGTCAAGAGAAATGAAGGGGATTAGGGTTAGAGGTGGGTTTAATTAAGGAAAGGCTAATGTGGGCCATTGATTAAAACAATTAACAGGCCTAATTTATAGAGGAATCCTGGCGGATTACTTAATAGGGTATGGGTCAGTTAATTGGTGCAATTGGGTCGTTCAATAAGGGGTAAATTGGGAGTGAAATTAGTCTAATATTGAAAGTAAAATGGGCTACAATTGAAATACCCACCTTCTCCACTTTTGAATTTATAAAAATAGTAAATAATTTTTAAAAATAAAATTAAAAACACAGTGCTAATACACATTACATGAGTATTTAATTAAAAATATTAGAAATAATTTAATGATTAAAAATGATATTAAATATGAAAATAGGCTAAAATTGCACTTTTATGTAATTTTTAGTTAAAAAACAAAATGGACTTTTAAAATTATGCAAAAATCATTTAAATTATATTTTTGTGTAGCTGTGAGAATAAAATAAATTATTCACCAAAATGACAAGTTTTTGGGAATAATTATTGGGTTTTATAGTGCAAAATAAGCCATAAATTAATTTTTAATAATCTTTAAAATTTTGAGAAAAATACCAAACGTTTTGGAATTTTTATACATGCGTATACATGCTATTTTGAAACTATTTTGAGTATAAAATTACACAGGGAACAATTAGGTATCAACAAATGCCCCTCTTTACCCGAGGAGGATGAAAGAGTTGTCTGCTAATGATAAGATGGCCTATTTTGACCGGAGACGGCGATTGTAAAAGGATATTGACCCCACTCTGGTTTCTGAGCTGCCTACATATCCCGGTTTTACAGGAATCAGGCCATATGTAGTTCGGGAACCATTGACGGAATATGCCGATGGAATTTTGAAAAGACGGACGCGTTGGTTAGATCTGAGAGAGTGCTTGGAATCGGACAAGCTGCGGAGAACTGGAGCGGGATCACTCCTATTGAGATGGAAGTGAGCTAACCGAAGTACCTACAAATGGGCGACGTGCGTATATATTGCGTAATTTAAGCATGATGCAAGTTCACGTTGGACCATGAATGTTTGTCTTCGGGCGACGAGGATGACGTCCTCAGACTATGATGTCATGGGCCATGAAGAGCATTAAAGTAAGCGTCAGCATGCCATGAAATGACATTCTCGGGCTATGCAGATTTTTCCCTCGAACTATGATGCCTTTGAACGAGTTGGCGATCTTTCAGCCCATAAGGGGTTGGAAATCTTTCAGCCAAATAAATGTGAAGGGTGGCGATCTTTCAGCCAGACCGAGAATTTAAAATGCAGGTGGAGATATTTCAGCCAGTTGAAAAATAAAGCGGCGATGTTTCAGCCATGCACGGCGGAGACAATACTTAGTCTCGGAAGGCAGGTAGGAGCCTCATGCAATATGGAGGTAGAGCTTAACCTTGAAAGGCAGAGAGTAGCCTTATGCAAGTGCAGATGGAGACAGAACTTAGTCTCGAAACGCAGGTAATAGCCTTATGCAATAGGGAGGTAGAGCTTAACCTTGGAAGGCAGAGAATAGCCATATGCAAAATGCAGATAGAGACAGAGCTTCGTCTCGAAAGGTAGATAATAGCCTTATGCTCTCCGAACACGAGGGTCCTTCCGCGTTCTCCTAGAAGGAATTATCTGGGCCAAATATAAAGTTTCAAAAATGATGGTTTTGCCATTTTTATCAAAATTTGAGTTTGGGATCTCAGATTTGGAAGAAATTTTTAGGAACTTTTAGAGATATCAACTGGGTAATGATTCAACACTTAATTTTAATTATATCCCACTAATCTATTATTTAATTTCGGATTTGGGGTGAAAATTTGGAAAAGAATAGGAAGAAGTTCTTCAACTAAGATTTTGGGGTTTGATTTGGATTTTGACATAGGATTTGGATAATTTTGGTACGAGTGAACTCGTGAGTGAATGTGTATTCATATTTTGTGACTTTTATCCGATTACGATATGTGGTCCCTGGAGACTCTTTTGGAAAATTTTTTTAATTTCTTGCTTTAGATTTAATTTCATTAACTAGATTAGTTTCTTATTCTTATATTTATGATATGTGATTTATCTTGGCTATATTTGGGCTATTCAAATTCGGAATTCATGGAAAAGGCATTATTACCGATTGATTGAGCTTGGTTCGAGGTAAGTTGCTTGCCTAACCTTGTATAGGATAACTCCCCTTAGGATGTGGTATTGTTTTGATCTGAGAGTGTTGTGTACATGAAGTGATAAGTGTGTACACTGGCTATTTATTGTAAAACTTTGTGTTTCACTGAGTATTAATCTGTTTCACTTTAATTTTAGTTATACTAGCATGTGTAATTATCATGTGTAGTCTAGAATAGCATATCTGCATGTCTTAAATATTTTATCTGAACTCTGTGCAGCATGCTTAGTGGATTTCATGCTTCTACCTTGACTTGTACTTAGTCTAAACTGTAGGATGTTGGGTTAAGGCTGTTGTCTCCATTGAGGGAGATGTGTATTTATTTTGGGACTATGGAATGGTATTCCGAGAGATCTCCTTTCATATTTACTTTGGGACTAGAGAACGGTATCCCGGGAGATCCCCCTGCACCTTTAATTTTGGGACTACGGAATGGTATACAGGGAGATCCCCTGTATATTTACTTTTAGGACTACAAGATGGTAAATCGGGAGATCCCCCTGCATATTTACTTTTGGGACTACGAGACAGTATCTCGGGAGATCCCCTGTTGTTATTTCTGTTCAATGTGTTGTTAAGTTTCTGTGATTTCCTTCTTGTTATATTTTAGTGTTTAATATATATAGGTTAGGCTTGGCACTTACCGGGTATCGTTGTGGTGTACTTATGCTACTCTTCTACACATGCTTTCGTGTGCAGATCCAGGCACATCATTCCAGTCTCACAGACTTCAAGGTACATTTAATGTGTCCGCAGACCTAGGAGTCCCCATTCTATATTTTGTATAGTTTCTTTTACTACTTGTAAATACCGGTGTATAGAACAGTTAGCAAAGTCTTAGAAACTTGTGACCTATGATGTTCTGAGTCATGGGTAGATTTTGTATGTATTATTTTTGGAGTTGTTATTATATATGCCAAGCGGATTTCTATAATTTACTTCGTTATTGTTGATGTTAGTGATTTTGATTTATGTTTTCATTTTCGTTGGTTTCCGCTAATATCAATGTTAGGCTTACCTAGTCGTAGTGACTAGGTGTTGTCACGACGTCTTACAGAGGTCAAATTGGGTCGTAACGCGGCCATAACCTCCGCAGGTTCCATTCCACCAGAAGCTGGAAGCTTCAGCGTGTGCACAAGTCCAAACTATGATTCGATCACGATCTGAATCGTACCGAGGCCCCCGAGACCTCAACCAAAATTATCAACTAGTGCTAATACATCATACGAACTTAGACGAGCCTTCAAATTACGTCAAACAACACTAAAAATAAAAAATTACGCACTGATTCAACCCTATGAACTTTTGAAAGTTTAATTTCTACATATGATGCCAAAACCTAATAAAGCAAAAAAAAAACAAAAACTTGCACACAAGCCACCTTTGAAATTACGGACCTACTTCAACTTTCGGAATCGGAATCTGACCCCAATATCAAATTATTCGCTCATGGTCAAACATTCAAAAATCTTCAACCTTTCTAACTCTCGCCAATTAACGCTAAAATGATCTACGAACCTCCAAATCAGCATCCGGATACTAAGACAAAAATCACAACACAAAGCTATTGGAACCGACGAAACTCCATTTTGGAGTCGTGTTATCACAAGTCAAAGTACGACCAATTCCTACGACTTAGACTTTCAGTTTATGGAGTATGTTTCCCCTTACACTTCGAAACCCTACCGAAACCAAGACTAAACACGCTGGCAAGTCTTGAAACCTCATAAATGAAATAGAGAGAGAGCGATAAATAGGGGATATGGGCTAATACACTAAAATGACGTGTTGGGTCGTTACAGAAAGTAACAAAAAAGGAATTATTGTACAAATAGCTGGTCAGATTCACACTTTACCTTTTCTAGACGATATACATAAATTATACGTTAAATATCCTTATTTATAAACATATTATACATTAATTTTACATACATTATATATCTATCGGCTATTTTTCATTTAGGAAATTAGATGGGTGGCTATTAGTTTTAATTCTTCAACGAAAAAAAAACTCATGAATTTTAGAACACAAACAGCTCTTTTACTAAAATTGACCAAGTCAATTTCAACCCTCTTTTCTTTCAGATTTATATATGCTAGTTACTTCTTGTGATTAAATATCTCTCATGGCCTGAAAGTGTTTAAATTTGCAATGCAGGGCAAAATGCTATGGCTATTTAGGCAAACTTCCAAAATAGAGACCATCATGCTAGTATTATTAACTTTAAGGGGCAGTGTGCAAAAATCTAAAGAATGGGGTTAATGTAATTGAAGTCTAATTTTGAAGGACAGAATGACTAACTACCAAAAAATGATTGAAATATTTTGTTAATGACAGTACTAGTTTATTTCTATCTGATGTATATAAGTTAAATACACATCCCACTATTAAAATGTGTTAATATATTAAGACATATGAATGGCACAGATTAAAATAAAGACATATTTATAAATATACTTAGTTACTAAGATATGGATCATTAAGATTTAGACATTCATCAAATCCAAACAAATGAGGTTTTAGTACCAACAATGGATGATAAAAAACGATCGACAAAATTTTTAAACATACTATTCGATGGCTTAGTTAATACATGTCTTTATTAACATAGGTGACAAACACTTATAATTATTTATTTTGAGCTATCGGAGACATTAAATGTGTGAATATTAGACAAATTGAACAAGGTACTCCTCCACAGTAGTGTACTTAACATCTGGATAAAGTTCTGATGCCTCAATCCCAAATGCCGGCTCGATCTTAAAATTGGTAAGACCGCCCTTTACAAATGTGAAGTGGTTAAGCGCCGACGCGAAATTGGCTGGAAAAGAAGATGCTGCAACAATATACAATATATAATGTCATAATTAATTACCAATGCTTAATTGGAAAAAGAATCTTGATTAGAGACTAAGATTACTAACTGCTGACGTCTTTGAGAATTTGCTCCTCTGGTATGTGGATTTTCTCTAGAGTTTTACCAATCATTTTCTCCCACATAGTCACTAACTCATTGAACGATAATGTATTTTTGGGAGGCTTAATATAGAGGATTTTGTTCAAAGTTCTCGGGTCATCAACTGCTTTAATAGTATAGGTGCAAGTATCATGTTCCTCATTGAATACAGCTGCAACGAAAAAAAATAATAAAGGAAAAAAAAAATACATGAATGAGATATTTTGCCATAACTTGTTTTCTTTCAAAACAATAGAGTCGTCACCTAATATTGGTGGGCACGTATAAGTTACTCAAATTCTCTAAAAATATAAGTCGGTGCGTGATCAAGGATGAATGTATCATTATAATTAGTGACGAAGCCAAAAGTTTTAGAAAAGATGTTCAAAGTTTATATATATTTATTGGATGGTAGTCTAGTGTACTAAGCTCACGCTATGCGCGAGGTCCAACAAGGATTGGGCCATAATAGTCTATTGTACGCAACCTTAACCTGCATTTTTGCAAAAAAATGTTTCTATGGCTCGAACTATATATATATATATATATATATATACATATATATATATACATATATATATATATATATATATATATATGTATATATATAAAATAATTTTAACCTATATACATAATGTATAATTTTTTATATACTTAGTGTAATTTTCCGATGAAGAGTGTTCAATTGAACACCATTCACTCTATGTGGCTACATTACTAATACAGGTACGGGTTCAATTGAGCTCATAACTTTCAGCGCGGATCATAAATTTATGTAAAACTACATCGAAATTGTAATAAATAGTAGACACAATAACTTAAAAATTATAACTGGCATAATACTAAAAATCTTAAAAGTTGAACACATGTAGTTTAAATTCTGTATCCGCCTCTCACATAACAGATTTCTCCAAAACTAGTGTATTTTTTAAGAATTCGACACATATGTAATAGTATTTTAGAGAGTCTGTCTTTGACATTTCCATCTCCAGGAATGATGATTTTGTCTCTAGGGGGAGCTGTGCCTTCTAGTTGAACCAAAGTTGGTAAGAAATACTTCATCGTAATTGTAATAAATAGTAGACACTATAACTCAAAAAATTATAACTGGCATAATGCTAAAAATCTTAAAAGTTGAACACATATCATTTAAATTCTGTATTCGTCTCTTACATAACGGATCCTTCAAAACTAGTGTATTTTTTGAGGATCCGACACAGATATAATAATATTTTAAAGAGTCCGTATAATACAATGGATAAGGAAGTTGTTTTTCTACATACCTTTGACATTTCCATCTCCATGAATGATGATTTTGTCTCTAGGGTGAGCTGTGCCTTCTAGTTGAACCAAAGTTGGTAAGAAATGACATCCAAATTCTTGAAATTCTCAACAACTTTACTCTTAACAGGGTCAGAAACTGTACTCTCTCTAACTAAAGCAAAGGTGGGGTGTCCAGATTTTGCACTTGCTTCCACTATAAATTTTCCAAAATATCCAGTTCCACCAATGAACAGAATTTTGCCTTTCTCAGTCATTTGTGAAAAATAAAAGATTAATTTCAGTTGGTGTAGAAGTGAAGTTGAAAGAGCCTTCCAAAGAATTTGGTTATGGCATCAAAGCATGCTGAGGCATCATCGTTTTATGCACTGAGCTAAGGATGCGTAAGTACCAGAATGCCCTCGGTCTTCCAACTGACTGTCAAGTTCTAACTTATGGTCTTGCCTCCTTTGAGGGGCAATTATTCACGACCTAGATAATGTTAAGAATATTTATATATAAATGAATTTTAAGTTCTGTTTTATATTTTACGTTATTAATTTTTTTGTTTGTAAATGTCACTTATAGTTATCTTTAGTTGATCTGGTGGTATTAAAAAGTTTAATTACGACTACCAAATCACATCAAAATTTTAAAGTAGTAGGCGTAAAATTCTAGTTCCTCTGTTTCAACTTATGTGGTATAGTTAATATAATTTACGAGAGCTAGAAAGAAAGATTTTTAAAATTTGTGATTTTATATTATAATATTTTTATGATATAAAACTTTTGAAACTTGTAATATGTGATAACCCTTGTCATCAAAAGTGAAGAAGTTTAAAAAAAAAATTCTATATTTTTTAAAACTGATTAAAAAAGAAATACTCTTACATAAATTAAAACGAATGGATTACTATTACATATTATCAACCATAGATTACTGTTATGTTACTTACACTCAAGAAGAGTGAAGTAGTAAGTAGGAGCCAAAAGAAAGGTAGATAATAGATGGTAATTGGAGTAACAAAGTGAAATCCTTTATTTGATTTTCATCTACTAAGAATTTTATTAATTATTTTAGAAAAACATTTTGGATAGTTGTAGCTATGAAACGGAGATAGTGGCATAAGATCGAAAGAGAGTACGATGATAGCTTGAGTGAGCTCCAAAGAAAGACTATATGATGGACATCTAGAAAGATTAGATATACATGTTTTCTTAAGCAAATAAAAGTACGCAAATTTATTTAGTTTGATGGGAAATGTCAGATATCCCGACATATCGGCGTTTTGATACCACCAGAAACAAAAGAAGAAAGAATCTAAGAAATCCAAAAAAGTAAAAAATTGAATCTATGTCCAATGAATTACACATAGCAAGAAAAAGTTTTTTGTTTTAGTTCAGACCTGTCGTCATATATAAAATAATAGACTGTATAAATTAGCAACCCTTTTTCAATCGGATCCATTGCAAGAAAAGGAAAATATGCAACTTCGAATTGCCAACTATATCATTTATGGAAATGATAAACCAATTCGAGAAATTCAATTAATTAAGACGTGTTTAATATTAAATTGGAACCAAAACAATAAATGGCCGCCCTCCCAAAAGAAGAACTTTGGTTATGGTTCTCTCTATAGGTTGGGTGATGGTCATATATGAAATAGCCAATTTGGTAATGTACCAAACAGTAGAGGGAAACTTAGAGATGAATGATGCCGAGATAAGGATGATAATTAATCAAGGCATGTTATGGTCATTACCTGTAAAGTAGTTTAATTTGGTGTGTTAAGTTGACATGCACGAGTGATGTTGCGAGAAATGGAAATATGTGAATATGATCATATCTACACAATCCTTTTAGAAACACCACTAAAACACGATCTTGACACTTTTTTTTGAGTATTTTTTGGGTTTTCACTTTGTGTTTGATATTTGTATTAGATTCCGATTAAATACGGATTTGTGCTGGAAAATCTCATGATGGGGAGATAAAGCACCCCCTAACAAGGCGATTCCACGTTCAAAGACTCGAACCTGAGACCACTGGTTAAGGATGAAGGAGTACTTACCACTCCATCATAATCCTTTTTTTGAGTTGTGAGTGGCTCGAGAAGGAAGCACGTCAAACAGAAAGATGAATGAAATTGAAATGTTGCATTTTGAGAAATATTTTCAAGGATTTTATATATATATATATATATATATATATATATATATATATATATATGAAGGAAGCACGTCAAGCAGAAAGATGAATGAAATTAAAATGTTGCATTTTGAGAAATATTTTCAAGGATTTAATATCTATATCTATATATATATATATATATATATATATATATATATATATATATATATATATATATATATATATATATATATATATATATATATATATTAGTACTGTTTAATATGTGATAGTGAGTTACTTATATTTTTTTCGGGGATTCAATTGTTTATAAGAAAGAATTGTCTTTGTTGATAGGTTCGAAACGGCAAGTTACACTCACTTTAATTAATTTAATAATGTATGTCAAATAGTGACAGATGTATTGTAGAATCTATGGGCTCATCTGAACTCATAACTTTTTATACGAAATATAAATATATAAGTCCTATACATATATAGCCCCTTATACTTGACTCCGGTTTTCATTTAGACACTTCAACTAAGGCCATTACATATTATATACTTTAAATTAAATCTCTAAGACAGGAGGCATGATGTGTGATTTGTACCTAATATTTAGCGCGCGAAGAGGAAATGTTTGGCCTATATTTCTTTGCGTTTTCTTCTTCAAATAATTTTTTATTAGAAAATTATATTATATAGCCGCTCTCAAAATAATATCTATAAAGTATTTACTTTTATATATATATATATATATATATATATATATATATATATATATATATATATATATATATATATATATATATATACACGTTTTGTATGTTATATACAAAAATGACACACTCTTCCTTTCAAACCGGTAAAAAATAGAAGACTTCCTTTGGTGATCTTGCGATCGTCGTTTGAACGATCACAATAAAGTAAAGCTTGAAGGTGTCTTTGGGGCTTGCCTTATAGGCAGTGACTGTATCACTTACATATCGAACAGATCTTATTCTCATTGAGCGAAGACGTTTTGAAGTAAAATCCCCTAATTTATTGAACGTAAATCTGTGCACGAGCATATGCAAACAACTTATTCAATTTCTGGAAGAATTTTCACAATGCTATACTATTCCACTTTCAAAGAGAGTTCTTGACCAGTTGGAAAAATGCGTTAGGGTGGGTTCTCGGTGGATTTATGTAAATTTTATATACTTTTTTGACTATGAAATATAAATAATTTTTGGCACAGGTGAAAAAGGCAATTTTTATTCTTTTTCTTTCTCTTTCCTCTTCTACATCGCTACCTCCATCTACCTCAAAATTCTCTTCCTCCCAATTTCGTCCATTGTCTTTTTACATATTCATCTTACTTTCAATATTAATTAACTTATTATTTACTTTAAAGAATTACTTACACGCAAAAGAAAGAGTAAAACCCATAAATGATATACTAAAAGTGGCTGAGATAAATCTCGAAATTCAAACTCGAATTTGCAGTAATGTTAAACTTTATTTCTGAATTACCTTTTCATTTCAGAGAGACGCCTTAGCATTTTGTAAGATCCGATAGGTCGTTTTGAGCCTTTGTATTCCATTCAACTATTTAAAGTCCCGGGCAGCTTCTTAATATGTATTATGACCTATGTGTATCATCATTTTTTGTTTTAGGTGTTCCATAATTAGTTTAGAAGAATGAATTTCATGTTTAAATCTTAAGTTGAAAAGATTGACCGGATGTTGACTTATGTGTGAACGACTCCGTAAAGAATTTTGATGATTCCAATAGCTTTATATGGTGGTTTCTAACTTAAGCGTGCATCTAGATTTGGATTTGGAGGTCCGTAGAATAAATTGAAGTATTTTGGTAAAATTTGGAAAATGGAATTCAAAAGTTTGATCGAGAGTTGACTTTATTGATATCAAACTCGGATTTTGATTCCGAAAATTGAAACAACTTCGATCCATTATGTCGTTTATGACTCGTGTGCAAAAGTTGAAGTCATTTCGGATTAATTTGATACGTTTTGGCATAAGATATAGAATTTAAAATTTTGAAAAACTCATAAGTTCGATTAGATGCACAATTTATAATTTTGATGTTGTTTGATGTGATAAGAGGTCTCGAGTAGGTCCGTAATATGTATGGACACTTGTTGGTATGTTCGAACGGTGTCCCGCGTAGTTTGGGTGAGTTTCAGAGTAGTTTCGGATATTTTGATGCAGCACTGTGCAGTGCGATTGTCAAGAATTATCTATAATCACGATGAGTAAAATGGGTATACTTGACCAGTGAATCGCGATCGTGAAGGGCCTTTCGCGATCGCATAGAGTAATTTATATTGTCACTGACCCGACTTTGGAAGCTTATATCTTACAATATATAATAAATTTGGAAATGATCCAAAAATGAAAGTTGTAAACCTTGATATCTAGTTTTTAGAAAATGAAACCATTTTTCACTTAGAGTTTTGTACAAAAAGTTATATCTATTATGCTACATGCTGTCTGGGAAGAATTTCGGAAGAGTAGCGGCTGCGGGGCCGCGATCACATAGAGTAAAAATGTACTGGAAACTTTTGTGCTTCACAATCGCAAAGGGTTAATACCTGGACAGAAGCTTTAAGTTCGACGGTTCGCCATAGTTGCCCATTTTGAATTGTGGAGTTCGGTTTGGGCGACCTTGGAGAGGAATCTCACCACATGCCATAGGGTAAGCAGTATTGACTCACTTATGATTATATTTCATGAATTAATCTTCATTTTTTTGCATATGATGATTGAATTTTCAAGAGAAACTGGAGGATTTTATATAATTCCAAAAAATAAATTTTTGAGTTTTGAATACCGATTCAAAGTCGGATTTAAATGAAATTAGTATGGTTAGACTGTATTGTCGGATTTTGTAAGTTTCTTCTGATTTTGAGACATGGGCCCTACTATCGACTTTTTGAGCGGCATTGGAAATTTTCATAAATTGTTAAATTTCAAGTATTGGAGTATATTTTGATTAATTTGTACATTGTTTGACTAGTTTCGAATCGTTTGGCTTGGAATTGAGGAGATAGGAAGGCGTTCGGGGGATGATACACGTGGAATAGAATTTCTGGAGAATTGATTAGCTTGGTCGGTATTGGATTCGGCTTGTTCGAGGTAAGTAGCATTTCTAAACTTGGAGCTAAGGGTATGGACCTTGAAAAAACATGTTATGAGATTTGTTTGGAGGTGACCCGCATGCTAGGTGATGAACGTGTTGGCATGCACCGTAGAAATTGTAACGTCATTGATTCTGTGGAATTGTGTAGTCAAATAATCTTTGTTTTTCATGTACTTTCATGTGTTAAAGAAATTGAACTGAGAATCATGTTAAAATCATGACAAGGCTATATGTCGGTATTATTGAGACCTACAGAGTTCGTATTACTGTTGTATTATTTGGTTAAATTATAATTTCATACTCAGTCATGTTAATTTATTTTATATCATATCTCAATCTCTATCTCTAATTATTGATATATCATATCATAATTTTGAGCTGATTTTTCTGACATTTTAGCCCGAGAGACTGGAGAGTTGATGACTGAGTGAGACTGATAGCCCCATTTTTAGGATATTTATCAGATTGGGCTACACGCTGCAGTAGACCATATTGGCTTTATACATGTTATTGTTATATGGATCGAGTTGCACGCCGCAGCAAGCCTTGTAGGCTTTATTACCATGGGATTGAGCTGTATATCGCAGTAGGCCAGAGTGGCATATTATAGCAATTTTGGCTGAAGGATCCCCTCTGGAGTCTTTAAACCCATATTACGCGTAGTAGATTTATATTATTAGCACATAAGTTGTTCGTGCGACACGTGAGGTGTCACTGCGGATTCATCTATTGATATCATTAGCACGTGATTGTTCGTGTGGATCAATCTGTTGATATTGTTAGCACGTGAGTTGTCCGTGCCAATCCATATATTGATATTATTAGCACGTGAGTTATCCATACAGTACGTAAGTTGTCCGTGCGGATCCAACTATTGCTATTATTAGCACGTGAGTTGTCCGAGCAGCACGTGAGTCGCTCTTGTATATCCAGATATTGATACTGTCACGACCCGAGGTTCCTACCTCCAGAACAGTGATGGAGCCTAATATTTCACTTGCTAGACAAGCCGAAGTTTGAACATTCTATCCATTTTATACAGTTTAATATTAGTTAATGAGAAAAGAACTGAAGCTACTACAATAATCCAAAGTAATAATATGGAAGTTAAAACAGCCAAATGCTTAATACATCCTTGAACCCGGTGTCAGAAATCACAAGATGCTAGAATAGTATATACAATGGTCTGAAATGACATAAAGATATCTGAAAAGAAGGTACACGGCTAAATAAAAAGAAGAGAAGGGGAGTTGCGGGCAGTGAGGAGTTGTATGTAAAGTCTCCATACGCGTCCAATCCGAGCTCACTGATAACCGCATCTAGGATTGACACCAAAATCTATAAAATAATTGCAGAATGTAGTATGAGTACAACCGACCTCATATACTCTATAAGTGTCGAGTCTAACTTTGACGAATTAGTGACGAGGCTAAGGCGGGTCACCTACACTACAACATGTAGATATGTGATTTTTGACCCTCCCCAAGATTTTACATATTTTAGCATTTAACTACTTACTTTAGATGTAATATAGTTATTTTAACTAATTTTGATTCTTTGACTTTATTTTATCACAAAAATAAAAAAAATATAATAATAATTTCCTTTATTTTAGCTAATAGATATTTTTTATAGTTGCTTTTATTTTATCTTGCTTTCCGTGAAATTGAAAAATATTAATAGTCTTTATATTTAATTTTCCAAAAGATAAGAAGAAGGGTTTCATATATACATATATACTTAGTTTAATTTAAAGTTGTAGGTCTTTAATAAGTATTGAGTAGTTTTTAAAATTCTTTAATTTGGCTATTTTATTTTTATTTTTAATTATTTCCTACTATTTAAATAATTAGTATGTTGCTCTATCTCTAACCAAAAATAAAAAATAAAAGAAGAGATGAAACAAAACAAGAAAAATAAAGTAACGAAGCAAAGCAGAACGGGGAAGGCCAAAAGCAAAGGCAAACAAGGAAAATATCACGTGGCCCCACATTTAATATTGACTACATTTTGATTCCTTTAATTCACACATTCAGGGAGCTTCATGGAATTGAATGCACATTAGTGGGGCCCACACGGTTTCTAATTTCTTACTATATTCCAAGAATTTTGACAGAAGGGGGGACACACAGAAAACGGAAAAAAAGGAACCCTAGAGACATCCGCCGCCTTATGCCCTATCTCCGCCAACGACCAACTGAAACGAGCCCAGCTCCGCTTCGTCGTCCAGACGACCACCACACACGACCCTACTGCCCAAACGAACACCCTCTTCATCAACCAAAAACACACGAGAAACCCTAGCAGTTCCCTAACACCATAACCCCGCTGGCCAGCCGCCGCCGGGCCACCCTAGCTACTGGCCCTCCATCTTCAGCAACCTATCTCCACGACCCAGCAACGCCCAAACTTCTGCCCTTCGTTCACATCCAAATGACCACTCTTTGCTCTCCATCCCAGCAGCTAACCCCCGCCTCTATCTCTCTCTTTTCTGTCTCACCTCCATCGCCGGCAAACGAGAGGGCAGTGGCCGCTCAGAAACATCACCCCGTTTTCAGGTGCCTCCGAATCTCCTCATTAATTATCGGCATAAGACTAGCCGTATTTCTACTGAAAATTCTTTGAATATGTATCAAAAGCTTAATGTCAGGAGTTCTTCTCTTAGTTTTCTAATTTTGATGACTCCTTGAAATTCCACAATAATAAAAACCACATAAAATTGTTGTTGTTTGATTCTGACATGGTGAGCCTATGAGGTTTCGTCCGTCGAGCTCGAGTTCCCCAGTTCCGTCCGAGTTCGCTTATCATTTCTTTTAATTTCGGCTGTCTCTTTTCGTTTGATTGCTCGTATAATTGCTGGAAACTTTCATCAGTTAAAAGTTCAGCATTCAAGGCCCATTCCTCTATTCTTAACTCTCTTTCTGATTTTCACGTATTTCTGATTGTGATAATGTTAGTTTGATGTTGGATTTTTTTTAGTTTCGTTTAAATTTTCTAATCACATCCCCTAGAGCTTCATTAGTATTAGTTTATGTCTTGTTTGCTATGTGAGTTTTACAACGTATGAGTCAGTTTATGCATTTCGGCACGTTCATTGGACTTAACATATTTGGACTCAAGTAGCTTTGTCATCGTTATCTTGTTCTATTGGATTGCTAATGACATCTTTTAGGCTCGGTAACAAGTAGGCACAACTCAAATAATTTGGGGTAGGCAAACATGTATTAGGAAGAACTATGCATATTTTTGTTCTTGAGGTGAAAGATCGTTTTCTTAGTTAAATTTAATCGGGGAATGTCCGAAAGATTTGTATATATTTTATCCGAAGTATCATTTATTTGGAGGCCATGACGAACATTGTGGAGGAAGTACAATGCATGCTAGCTTTTATTTTATTTTATTTTACTAGCTGGGACGACCTCGGGCCTCTTGTGTGTTTATTTTTATTTTTTTATGTTTTCCACCTCAATCGAATACTTTAATAGCCAACTAGATCGAGTACGCAACCGTGACCTTCACGGGACGTGGGGAGTGCCTAACATCTTCTCCTTGAGTCAAATGAACCCCGTTACCCTTATTTCTGGTTAGACTTAATTTTAGACTCCAAATGTTTTAAAAAGAAAAATATTTTCTAACAAAAATGGTGGCCCGGCACACCGAAATCAAATGCCAGGTAGCGACTCTGAGTTTATTTTCTTTTGAAACACAATTTTTGTCACTTTCAAAATTGAAAACCCTTTTCAAGCTTTATTTAAATCTTTTTATTAATTTAAGAGGGTTTAATATAGGTTTGTTCTAAAAAAAAAAGGAAGTGACATCTCTGGCGACTCTGCTGGGGAGTTGCCGGTTCGAGCTAGTACTTGATCGTGTTGGGTTTAAGGATTTTCAGTTGAGGTTTTTATGTGTTGTGTTTGTTTTATTTGATTTTTATTTTGTTTATGTCCTTTTTTTAATTTGCTACTTGCTTATTTGTTTACAGTTTTTCCTTTATGCGTTACTGCTTTATAACTGTCATCATTTGCATAACCCCGAGTCTTCTCTCTGCAACAAGTCTTCCGGAGTACGTTTGAGCGTACATGACCTTTTTGTGAGTCACCCGTGTCTTTAGGGGCTGGCGTGGGAGCGTGGAGTGGGCGGATAGCTAGAGCAGCCACTATCGACCACGTGCCGCCCCGAATTGCCTTGTTAGTGAACCCCAAACTTAGATCAGTCTTTAGGTCATTTTGTTTGCATCATCTCATCTACACCTAGTAGGGCTCGGTCCAAGGCACCGTGTTCCTTTGTGGGAAGCCTGTCAAAATTTTTTCCAAATGGGCTCGTGGCTCAGAAAGACATTCAATCATCCATATGTGATACATGTTGCATATTTGATGGTAATAAGGTTATTTGCCAGACCGATATTTGGAAAGAAGGGTGAAAAATGAAGCAAGCAGGGCCCACTCGTATTTTTTCTTTCATAATCTTTCAAAAATAAAAAAAATAGAAAATACAAAATAAAAAAATATCACTTTTCCATCATTTTATAAAAAATCAAAAAATGAAAATTGAAAAATACAAAAAAAAATTTATACTTTGCCATCTTTTATCCATAAATTAACAAAAAAAGAAAATAGAAAATCCAAAAAGATTTTGCACTTTATTATTTTCCAAAAAATCCAAAAAACAATATTAAAAAAAATCCAAAAGACTTTACATTATTTTGCAAAATTCAAAAAGTAGAAAATGAAAATACAAAAAAGATTTTACACTTTTTCATTATTTTCCAAAAATAGAAAATTCCAAAATATTTTACACTTTTCCTTTATCTTCCAAAAAGGGCAACAAAAATAAAAAAATAAAATCCACAAAAAGTTTTTGTACGTTTTCCCATTATTTTCCAAAAAATCTAAAAAAAGGTTTTACATTTTCCCATCACTTTTCAAGAATTCAAAAAAAAAAAAAAAAAAGAGAAAAAGGAAATAAAAAAAATGTTGCATTTTCTATCTTTTTTTCCCAAAAAAAAAAAAAAAACAAAAATAGTTTCTTTGTCAAATTAGATGCTTTTTTTGAATCCTATCATATATTTAATTTTTCCGAACTACGCGAACCTGTTTCTCGTCTTTCGGGGCGAGATACGTAGGTAACCCATATAGGCCCGATCTTCCTAGTCTTATGTTCTTGGCTTTGCGGGGTCTTGCCAAATCATGCATGTCTAGCCACTTGTGTCCATATCGACCATTGTTGCAAAATGGGGTCATTTTCGCAAAAGTGGTTCAATAAACCGTATCGTAGGATCTTGAGTCCGCAACAAGGTGTCATATTACTTTAAGATCCTTCCTTTTTGAGTTTGCATTTTTAGCCACATTTGGCCATATAGGCTATTTTTGCAAAACGGGCCATTTTCGCAAAGTAATTTTTTTAAGGCCATGATTGTTGAAATGTTAGAGCAATGAGTCATGCAAGCTTTAAATGGATTATGTTTCATGCATTAGGAGGTCAATTTTGTCAAGTTTGCACTAATAGCCACTTTCAGTCACTCAAGTCATTTTGTAAAATAGAGCCAAATCGTGTCTTGCATCTTTCCACTAGGAGGAGTCATGGCATCACATATGTCTTCAATCACTAAATCTATTTGATTTTATTTTTCCATCAGGTATGGATACAAGTACCCCAGGACTATTCTAGTCTTTTGTTATATTACTTCCAATTTTGTATTTGAAAAATAAAAAAATTATTATTATTATAAATGAAAAAGTCAAAAAGATATTTATTTTTAGTTTATTTGTCCATTGTTTTTCAAGAACTACGCTTGATCTGATTCATGAGGGGCATGATACGGAGGCAACCTACATAGGGTTCGATCGAAGCATTAAAAAGAAAAAAAAAGGAAAAAGAAAAAAAAACAATGAAATTGTGGGATTTAAGAAATTAGTGAAAAAGAAAGAATGGTAATCAAAAGAAAAGGGAGGAAAGAAAATGAAAAACCAAGGAGGGTTAAAGAGAAAAATGAAGAGGAAAAGGGGCAAGAAGTGAACAAAATTGGGATGGTGCCAAATGACCTTGTACCCTCGAAGCCATTCTAGAACCATTAATTGTTGCTAGGGGCATTGCACGCAATGTGATATTTCAATCTGATAAATGCTCTAACGCTAACCTGTTGGCTTTATTTTGCTCCTCTTTGTTACTTTTATTACAACAGAGGGTGATTAGTTTGTGGCACTTTAGTGATTTGTCCATACAACACAAGGTCAAAAAGCAAGAAAACCATGGCTAGCTCAGGAATAGGTTAACCCCTCCCCCCTCCCCGCGTTTATCCTTTTTCTTCTTGGACAAAGGAACCAAGTTCTTTCTAGAAAAATGAAATTTTGTTTGATAAATTGCAAAACTATCACCTCAAGAAGGAATGTGAGGGGTGTTAGCATCGAAAAAAGTCAGGCGTCATGTGGAAGCTAGTAAATCATATTTTCAACGACGATAAATCAGACAACAAAAGAGAAATATACCAAAGAGACACAAATATTTAATGTCGTTTGGTCAACTGACCTACATCTACGGCGGAGATGAGCAATCCACTATATTATAATATAAAAAAGAGTACAAAATATCGAGGGAACAACCTCACGGAGAGGCAAACACAAGTAACACACTAACACTTGTTCCGTAAAGTTCTCACCCTAAACGCGACTCTCAAATCTCATATGACTACATTGTGGATGCTACTGAATGAGAATGAATGATCCTCAATTGATAGAAGTCCAAACCTTTTCCTACAAGAAAAAGGGCTAGCCAAATATGGAAGATTTGTAATTTTCTTCTGAAACAAGGAAAATCCAACTAAGGTAAAAGTGTTGTCCTTTCCTTCAACAAATAAAAAAATCGAATATGGTAAGAAATTCATGATAACACCTAACAAGGGGTGAGACTTTAATTAGACGATTTGTTATGAAAATAATTATTCATTGTAGTTAGTGATTGTTTGGGTGAATAATCTAAGGTGAATTAATCTTTCAGATGTTATCTCTGCGCATATTGAATTAACCGGCGATGAAGCCAAGAATTTTCTGAAGGGTATTCAAATTTCAAATAAAAAAAATCTAATAAAGAGTGTTTAATATAATGTTATGTATCTTTAAAATCAAATATTTTGCTTATTTACGCAATGTCATTTTTCGATAAAGGATGAACAATTGACCACCCTAACTTAAGTGTAGCTTCGCCCCTAGCGAACACCTAACCGGGCAGCCAGTTGTGCCCGGTAAGGCCAAGAGCTAGTTTTGGAGAGTCACTGGCCTTATTTATTCGAGGAGACTTGATTTCGAAATGAAATGATTAATATAATCGATATTTTTACTAGTAAAGAGCATCTAATCGAGAGAAGCCCTATAAGCAATCTTGGTTAGCCTCTCATAAGATGAAGAGCATAAATGTGGTGAGTTGTAATTCTGTATGGAAATTAAAAAGGAAAGCAACAACAAGACAGGTGACCACAACTAGCAGAAATGTGCTCATTTCCACCTAAACATTCAAATATGTCATTTGGCTGGTCTATCGTTTGTACTCCCTGGGCTTTGGTGTAAATGATTGCATGTTTTATATTTTCTCATTTTTTCTCCTTCTCTCTTGACAGTTCAATTTGAATATTCTGATTGTGTGGGGTAAAATTGGTTATTGACGGATGGTCGAATTGTAATATGACACGTGGAACCAAAGATAGATAAAAGACGAGTTGGGAAACAATCAATTCCCAAGGGAGCATAGTCGGTGATGGAAAGTAAAAGACTTGCTATCGGACAACATTCAATGATGAAATATTTGATGGCGCTAAATGAGCAGTCGTTACAAAGAATATTAACATTCAAGTCTTGTTGTTACACACTCATCATTGGCCCTTTTATTATCATTTAAGAGGAACTTGATTTTATGATCTTGTTTCCCTAGGTAGAATTATAAATAGAGGGGTTAACAACAGATAACAGAAATGTATCAGTCATGTGTACATGGGGCATCCTCCACCTTCCTTCCCCAATAACTACACTGAAAACTCTGCAACTATCCCCGCCACTCTCACAATTCAGATGCCCAACACCGTTGATCTCTCGGCAAAACACACACCATGCTTTACCCCTTATCCAAATTACCTTGGCACTTTCTCCGAAACTTTTCATGTTCCACCAGCCAAAACAACCGCATTCCCAGCTCAGGATACCCACTACTATGCACCACAACCCAGTTTCAACGTCCCGGATCCTTATTCCTACACTTCCCACCTTGAGCCTCAGGTTGAAACTGAGAAACTGCCCAAGAACGCGGAGCAGGAGGAGACATTTAGGAAGGTAAAGAGTCTGGAGCAATCATTGAGAAACATGCAAGGATTAGGAAGCCAGGTGAGTGTTGCTTATAAGGATTTATGTTTGTTCCCTGATGTCCAGTTGCATGTCCGGTTCAAGATGCCCAAGTTTGATTTGTATGATGGACATGGGGATCCTATAGCCCATCTGAGGGGTTATTGCAGTAAGATGAGAGGCGCTGGGGGAAAAGACAAATGACTGATGGCGTACTTCAGTCAGAGTCTGAGTGGGGCAGCTCGGGAATAGTATACCTGCCAAGACACCAGCGGATGGTACACATGGGACGATATGGCTCACGCCTTCGCCCGACACTTCCAGTACAATATAGACATTGTCCCGGATCGCCTGTCTCTGACCAAGGTAGAAAGGAAGCCCAGCGAAAGCTTTAGAGAATATGGGTTCCGATGGAGGGGGCAAGCTGCACGAGTCAATCCTCCGATGGAAGAAGACGAGATGGTTAAATACTTTCTTCAAGCCCTGGAGCCCACTTATTATGGCTATTTGATCTCAGCCATTGGATGTGGTAAAGATGAGAGAAATGGTGGAAGAGGGATTGAAGTCGAGCAAGATCATGAGCTATTCAGCCTTGAAAGCCACAACATAGACAATTAAGAACGACACCGGAAGCTTACCAGGTCAGAAGAAACATGATGATGTTGCCATTGTTGTCTCAGGATCACGACATGGCCCAATGAGTCTACCTCACCACTATACTCAGCCTCGACCCCGACCCCAACTCCAAACCTATCATTGGGCTCCACATAATCCATCTCAGCATTATCCTTCGAACAACGCCCAATCATTTGTTCAACCAATGGGTCACTGCTTATGGCGAGCACCAGCACCGCATAATACTCTTTCTCCTTCACAACATTTATGAGCACCTAAAAACTCTAGGAAACAGGGGCATAGAGGGGAAAAAAGGCAAAGAAATTGTTTCACTCCAATCGGAGAATCCTACACAAGTTTGTTTGAAAAGTTGAAACAATCTGGACTGATTGAGCCGCTCCTCGGATATACCCCAGACCCATATGCAAAAGGTTTTGATCCTACTGTGCGGTGCATGTACCACTCTAATGTCCAAGGGCATAGCATTGAAGATTGTCGTTCTTTGAAAGGGAGATAGAATAAATGATTCAAGAAGGAATAATTGTGTTCCAGGACAGTGACACCCAGAATATCACACCTGCACATGATGATGCACACTTTGTGGGTGAGGTGCGTGGTGACAAGGAGTATGAGAGTCCTCTTGGGAGCTTGTTGAGTGAAGTTAACAGAATTGGAATCGGTGAAAGTCCTAGCAATTTTGATGTGCAATCCAGTGGCTAAGACGTCGAGTTGGCGATTGAGAAGACACTCCTTTCTCGGCTTGCTAACGAGGAGTTTTGGTAGTTTATTTTGTTGTCATTTGTTGCTTGTTCGTTTATTTTAGGATTGTAATTTAGATATTGTCTCGTGGGTCAAACTCTTCCTCTTCTTCTCATTTTGTCTAGTTCGTTTAGTTTGTAGTAACTTGTCTCGTGTTATTTAGGATTGTTCCAGGTTGTAACCCATGTCTATTTTTCTTGTTTTGTTCGAACCCTATTCACCGTCTGTCTAATGCAATCTCCTGTTTTCTTTTATTTCTAGTCAGTTTTGTTTAAGTCATTTTTCCTTCTATAGTTCTTTTCATGCCGACTTTAGTGACATGACATGCACGCATAATTCTCAGCCTGATCTTGAATGTTAGTCTAATCATGAAGCAATGACACAATTTTGAAGATGATAAAAGGATGTGTTTGAGGAAACAATTAAAGATTCACGCATTCTGAGATGACCTGAACGATGAATTAAGTGAAACTTAGGCAGTTATTTTTGAAAATGAAGATGTTAATGAGAGCATACAACACTGAATTGCCTGTCATGCAGTTTGAGCTATCAGTGCTGAAATGCATTCTTCCACATCAAGATAAGGTTGAGTCAAGTCTGCTTTAAATTAGCAAGGGTCATTCATTGGAATAAAGGTATTGCCCATTGGAACTTTTTGTTTGTGATGATGTCATCAATTGATACTATGTGTGATTTGTTTGCTTATCTTCAATTGCACGTTTGTACTTGGCATTTTAAAGTTTGGTATGATGAAGGCATTTTATTCTGCTACCTAAACCCTTTTATCCTTTGCTACCCATTTTGAGCCATAATTTTTTGTTTCATACCCCTCTTTTGGAATCAAAAATAGAGTTAAGAACTAGAAAGAAACAAAAGGAAAAAAAAGGAGAAAAGAAAAAGGAAAAAAAGAAGAAAAGAGAAAAAGAAAAAAAAGAGAAAAGAAAAGAAAAAACACAACTTTGTCGTTTGAATTACATTTGACCTGATTCTTGTTACCACAAGATATGTAGGCAGCCTCACGGTTCGGTCACACGAAATAAAATATTTCACAATCCCCCAAAGTCGAGAGTGGGACAAATTTTCTTGCAAATCCCAAGGAAAAATAATTCCCCAAACTCCAAGAAACTGAGGCAGAAGTTTTAGTTTTGTCAAAAGGCCTGATTCCAAGAGTTGTAATTTTGAACCCTTTCATCTTAAGTTATTTTGAGCCTTTATGGGCATCGTAAGGTGATGGTGAGTTGAGAAAAGAACAAAATGAGAGAGGCTTGATGGTGAAAACACTTCAGGGCACTACAAGTCGATTGAGGATTGTGGATCATATGGGACAATTGAAGCGCTGAAGCCCAGTTTCACAGCTAGAAGCACAACAAGAGCTGAATATTAGACTTGCTTGAGAGATTAAACCACCTAATCCAAAGGTCCATGTCATAGTCATCAGAGTTGGTATCCATATCTGATAAGTTTTTACTTTGTAATTTTCTTATTAGGTATCATCTCTTTACATTGTCCTTTCTTTTGTCCCTCATGTTTGTTTGAGTCCCTTCTTGAGTCTGTTTTGTCAGAATAAGTAAAGAAATGACTTCTTATGCTACCAGCTTTCCAGTTGCACAAAGCAGAGTCTGGCTAGCACATCAAAGCGGGATAAGTCAAGAAAGAACAGTATGCACACTGAGTTGATAACAATTAACATGCTTTGGGATTCATGTGAAATGCACAGATTCAGTAAATGTAAATTTATGAGCACAATGCAACAAATAAAGGATATTGAGATTGAATGGAGCAGAGATGTTTTCTGTGATAAGGGCTGAAAGAAAATGGGTAGCCGATAACAGGCAAGGTCTTCTAAGTTGAAATCAAAATTATCTTGGCAAGGGCAGAAGCAACCGCCTTAAAAGTCAAGGCCACAAACTAACCATTGTGTTTTAAACTTACAAGTTTTCTTTGTCTGAAACGGGAATGAAGGCTATGTTCATATCAAAGATTGAAGTTTTCAGGTGTAATATCCCAATTCTGCTTGCACAAAGGCTATTGAGAAGATCACATATCACTTATAGGAGAAGCACTTCCTAGTCTGGGTCTTTCAATTTATATTTTGTTTAGGAGATGCATTTCCTAAATTGAAATGTTACCCCTAGGAGGCGCATTTCTTAGTTTGGGTCTTGGGGGATATATTTTGATTTAGGAGACGCACTTCCTACATTAAATTTTACCCCTAGGAGACGTACTTCCTAGTTTGGGTTATGTAAGTTCATTCCTAGGAGATGCATTTCCTAGTTTGAGTAATTGAAGCTTCACCCCTAGGAGAAGCACTTCCTAGTCTGGGTCCTTCAGGTTATATTTTGATTTAGGAGATACACTTCCTATATTGAGATTCTACTCCTAGGAGATGCACTTTCTAGGCTGGTTATTTGAAGTTATATTTTTATTTATAGGAGACGCACTTCCTAATGTTAGTCAATCAAATTCATCCCTAGGAGACGCACATCCTAGTTGGAGTCATCAAAGTTTTACCCGTTAGGAGACACACTTCCTAGTAGGGGGATTTTAGATTATACTTGTTAGGAGACGCACATTCTAGTTTTGTTCATTCAAATTCATTTCTAGGAGAAGCACTTCCTAGTTTTAGTCATTGAAGTTTCACCCCTAAGAGACGCTCTTCCTAGTATGGGTCATTCAGGTTATATTTTCATTTTTAGGAGGCGCACTTCCTGGTTTGAGTCATTGAGATTTTACAACTAGGAGACACATTTCCTAGTTTGGTTCGTTCAAGTTACATTCCTAGGAGACGCACTTCCTAGTTTGAGTCATTGAAATTTTACCCCCTAGGAGACGCACTTCCTAGTCTAGGTCCTTCAAGTTATATTCGTTTTAGGAGAAGCAATTCCTAATTAAGATTGTGCCACTAGGAGACGCACTTCCTATTTGGGTCATTTAAGTTCATTCCTAGGAGACACAATTCTTAGTTTGAGTCATTCGAGTTTTATCCCCAAGGGACGCACTTCCTAGTCTAGGTTTTTCAAGTTACACTGTTTAGGAGACGCGCTTCCTAAATTGAGATTTTATCCCTAGGAGAAGCACTTCCTAGTTTGAGTTGTTCAAGTTTTACCCCAGGAGACGCACTTCCTAATTTGAGTTATTCAAGTTTTACCCCTAGGAGACGCACTTCCTAGTTTTGGTACATTCAAGATACATCCCTAGGAGACACACTTCCTAGTTTGGGTCGTACAGGTTCTATTCTTAGCAGATGCACTTGCTAGTCAAAATTTCTTGGTTTTACTCAGAGGAGACACACATCCTAATCGAGTCTTTAGCTTACTCTCATCATTGCATCAATAGCATAAGTGGTTTACTATTTTTCTAACAGCTCACCAATATTCCTAGTGCAAACTGGGGCAGAAAATTTTGTTTGTTTTGTTGTTTTGATTGCAGGCGCCCACCTGGAAAATGAGGGAAGACATTTCAGAGTTATTTTAGAGTCATTTCAAGTTTCAAGTCCGTAGCAAGCACCCAATTGGAGAGCAAGAGAAGTTATTTCTGAATTCAATTCAAGCTAGAAGTAGCAGAAAAAGAAGAAAAAAAGGAAAAAAAGTGAATCCAAGATGCAGAAGCCAAGAAAAGAGGTGGATTGATCAAGAAATTACTAAAGTCACAAGCATGGCGTGTCCGGTTCTGATCCGAAAAGCTGAAGAAGAACGAACTAGCACCTGCAGCTAGTGAGCGTCAAGGTTCAGATCTGAAGTCCGCATGAAGAACTATTCAAGATTTAAGATTCAAGATCAAGCTTCAAAAAACTTATAGATAGGAATTTTGTAACTCATAGTTGACAGGCTTGGTTAGTATTTTTCATTTTTGATATTGATGTAATAACAGGACCGCGGATCGGAACCTTGACGGCACCTCAATCGGCTCTCCACCTCGGTACACTCCATCATCTCATTTACTTTGAACTACACGTGGCCTAATTCCTTTATAGCCAAGGATATGTAGGCAGCTCAGATACCAGGGCTCGGTCACATTCTCCTTCATCTTAGTTATGGTCTCCTCAAATAAGGGTCGGGTCAAAAAACCTGTCTAGTCATTCTTTGCCTGAAAATGCTTCGTATTTACAGTCAAAGAGGGGCAGCTGTAGACACGCGATTTTTGACCCTCTCCGAAATTTCATCCATTTTAACGTAAAATATTTAATTTAGGCTTAATATAGTTATTTTAACTGATTTTAACTCTTTTACATTATTTTATCATAAAATCGAAAAATACAAAAAAAAAAAGTCTGACTTTTTTATTTAATTAGTATTAGGTATTTTTAGAAAGATATATTACTTTTAAACTATTTCAATTCTAATATAATCCTTGAAAATACAAAAATAGTTCCAACTTTTATTTCATAGGTATTTAATTTGAATTTTTAGTCCTCTTTGGCCCAATTTTATACATTTTTAAGCCCAAAAATGAATCTAACAAGACATAAGCCATATCCCGTAACCCATCTCTCATTCTTCTTCACACAAAAGAAAACCCTAGAATGATAATATAAGAAGACCTAGAGACTACAACAAGAGGGGAGGGAGCACAAGAACCCCCAAGACCCACGACATCTTCACCAAAAACCTTAAGACATTGAACAAAAAGAACGACCACAATGGAGGCAGCCGTATTTTTAACATGAAAAAGACTTTTCAACTTCTTCTTCCTTGAAAAAGAGACACAAGAGAAGCCGCCCAAAACCACCACCCCTAGCTTTTGCCGTGATCTCCACCATCCCACAGCCCTTCCTCAACATTTCAACAAAACCAAAGCCAGCTGTCTCCCTTCGTGACTCCACCATTTCCCTCTAATCTCCATAATTCTTGTTTTATAATATAAGAATGTAGTAACAAACAAATCTATACCAGAACAACAATTTGAATATAAGGAAGTAGTAATCGAAATGGATTTCACTTGAGTTTTTTTGAGTCGTTGCCGGTTCGAGTGTCCGCTCGCGGTTCATGTTCGCGATTTCGTTGCCGAATTAGTTGCTGCCATTCTTTTGTCGAGACTTGGAGTCGGAATTTATAACTGCATCTTCTCAATTTCTGATATTGAAAAAACCTTGCTTAACATGTTCATTTCTTTCCCTTAACTTAATATGGATTATTGTGAATCAAATTTTAGGAGTGCCATTAAAAGATAGCTTAAAATCAGTAGTAATTTTTATGGTCTCGTTTAATTCCTTGAGCCAAATTATGTTGCGTTGATTGAGCTTCCTCTAAGTTTTATTCATTAGTAAAATTTCTAGTTTGAGTGAATTTAACTTGTTTCCAAATCATTAGTTTCATATTGAGTTTGCAATTAGTTGCTGGAGGTGTTTTTGATAAAATGTAGTAAAGGTTCTGTGCATTTCCTTGTCTTGCCGTAAGTAATGGCATGAGAATTTAAATCTCTTCATATGTGTTTTACTGACTTAAATTAAAACTATTTGAAGTATTGTGCTAACTCACTGTCGAATACAATTCTTAATTCATCTTATAGTTGAGATAATGTTCCAATTAAATGGATAAAATGCCTTGAACGTGGAATTTACCATACATATTTAAGATTTTAACCTCTCGGTGATTTTTGAGAATTCTTGTTATTATAAGTACTCGGGCAGGCAACTTTTAGGATTTTGTTAGTTTCGGGGCGAGAGGTTGTTCTCTTAGTTAAATTTATCCGGGGAATGCCCCGAAGGATTTGTATATAGTTAATTTCAGGGGTATGCCCCGAAGTGAATGTAAATGGAGGCCAAAAGTAGAAACTTGTAGTATTTTCATTTTTACTTTTATTTTTCTTTATATCTTATTTAGGTGGGGACGACCTCGAGCCTCTTGTGTGTTTATTTTTCTGTGGGTGTTTTACTTCAACTTGAATATTTTAGAAGCCAACTAGATCGAGTACGCAACTGTGACCTTCACGGGACTTGGGGTGTGCCTAACACCTTCTCCCCGATTCAAATGAACCTCCTTACCTGAATCTCTGGTGCAGACTTAGTTTTGAGTCCAAGTGTTTTAAAAGGAAAATTATTATTTTTGAAAACAAACGGTGACCTGACACACCGAAATCAAATGTCGGTTGGCGACTCTGAGTTTATTTCCTTTTGAAACAAATTTCGTCACATTCTAAATTGAAAAACCCTTTTCAAGCTTTTACTAAATCTTTTTATTTATTTAAATGATTTTAGTGGGAGTTTGGTTTAAAAAAGTGGTGTGACACAACATGTACGCAGTATATAATAATGACAGAAAATGGAAATATGGAATAGGATAAAACAGTCAATTGAGAATAATAATACAACCTCAGAAATAAACAAGTGTTGTCCAGAATTACCCATCCTTAGCAATTCTTGTAAGAATATCGAAAACCAACACAACTCAAGAAATGTAAAACCATGGGTTGTTGCGGCACGGAACCCAATCCAAATGTACAATACAAAATCCTCCCTTGTGTTACTGTAATAATATCAACAGTAGAGATAATATATAAATATGTTGCGGCGCTTAACCCTGTAATGAACTGGCCGGTCGTTTCACGAGTTATAGCCTTATTTTCCCCATTTCTGCTTCTTTATGTGTTTCTTAGCTGTATTTCATAATATCAGGTTGGTTGGTTGGTTTCAGTATGAAATGAGATACCTAATCTCATATTTGGAAACTTAAGTTGGAAAAGTCAACTGGACATTGACATATGGGTAAAGGATCTAGGATGTGATTTTTGATGATTCAGTTAGCTCTCTTATGTGATTTTGGACTTAGGAGCGCATCCAGAATGTAATTTCGAGGTCCGTAGTAGAATTAGGCTTGAATTAGGGAAATTAACAATTTTGTATTTTCCGGTCGACAGTGAAAATTTTGATATCGGAGTCAGAATTAAATTCTAGAAGTTGGAGTAGGTTTATAGTGATATTTGAGATGCGTGTGCAGAATTTCAGATCATTCGAAGGTGATTAGCAGGTTGTGGCGTCGTTTTCGAAATTTGGAAATTTAGAAGTTCTTAGGCATGAATCCGAGGGTGATTTGGTATTTTGATGTAGTTTTGAGTGCTATGAAGGTTTGACTAAATTTAAATGTTGATATGTGACTTTTTGGTATTTTTGGTTGAGGTCTTGAGGGTCTCGGGATGAATTCAGATGGTTAACGGAAGGTTTGGAATTAGAATTGTGTAGTTAAAGTTACTACTTTTGATGTAACCACATCTGCGGAGTGTGAACCGCAGGTGCGAGGTCACATATGCGGTGGGGAAGCCGCATATGTGGAATTGGAGGACTCATAGAGGATCCGCATATGTGGTAGGTTTGAATTATCTGCGGGCCAAGTTGGTGCAATTCCTAGGGCACAGATACGGTCCTTGGACTTTAAGTAAGTGACTTCCATTGATGCGGACATTTGGGCGCATAAGCGGCATCATAGGTGTGCTATTTTGACCGCAGGAGCGGAAATGTCTGGGCCGAAGGTATAAATTAAACCCTTCGCAAATTTTGGTCATTCATCACCATTTCTATTCGGATTTTAAATCATTTGGAGAGTTTTGAAAAGGGAATCAAGAGGTTTTCATTGAGGTATGTTACTTTAAGCCTAATACTCGGGATTATGTTGATTTTCAATTGTTTAAGTATGTAATTAGTAGGAATTAGGGAAGAAGAGGATTTTGATAAATTTTTTATGTATAGACTAATGAGTGAAAGGGTTTCTAGTTTTGTAATTTTTGTCGGATTCCGAGACGTGGATCCGGGGGCTGGGATTAGGTGAATTTTGGGATATTGTTCAAAATTGATAGTTTTCGTGTGTAATTAGTTCCTTGTCCTATATTGATGCAAAGCATAGGACAACAACAAAGTAAGGCAGTGATGACAATGTTATTGATCCAGGGAAAACAAGTATAGATGAGGCCAATGCTGGAGCTGTAGATGCATCAAATGAGCAGGAGACTACTCCACAATAGCGGGATAAAGTAGAAATTAATGCACAAAACTTTCTTAATGTTCCTAGGCAGTGTGATCTAACAAACTAATAATAATAATAATAATAATAATAGTAATAATAATAATAATAATAATAATAATAATAATAATAATAATAATAAATACATACCCTCATAAAATTCACTAATTTCTTCTTTTCCTCTTTGTCAAAATTTCTCCAATCATCTACATGTAGAGGTGTTAGCTCTGGAGTTCTGGCAACAATTCCTAGAAATCTAGCAAGCTTTCGACCCTCTTTCCCAATATCTTGGTTATGATTATTAAATGACACATCAACTGTCTTCCCCATCGGAAGTTTCCAAATATCTTTTAGTAATGTAGTCCCACGAACTTTTCTTGGCTCCGAATTACCTTGAATGTAAGACAAAAATGTCATCAAATGACAAAAACTTATATGGGTAAGCACTTGAGAGATGCTGTGAAATCATAAACAACAATATCATGATTAAATAACAGAAAGCAAAAAAGATACATGTTTCAATGGACAATGCCAACTCTAGCAAGAAGTGGTGTTGGAGTTCAATGTTACACCTAACTAGTGGACCACTAGAAGATCATAATCAGGTAACTTTGTTTCTGAACCTCGACGTTTTTTAGGTGGCAGACTCAAATTATAAAAGTATGGTCTTGTATTTTTTTATTGAGAAATATAACTCTGAAAAAGAAAGAATTAGATACTCTTAAATGTCCAACAAAATATCAACAGCACAAGATGTACAAACAATGGAACTTTTCACTTACAGTAAAAACAATTGTACCATCCAACAATTCTTAAAACAAACAGATGGCAAGGGAAGCATAACTAGATATACAATATAAACGAGTTAGGGTAACCAAAAATTTCACATAAATATGATTCGAAAAACAATCACAACGAAAATTATACCTGATTCATCATTATTATGTTGATGCTTAGTGCCACTAGCAGAACTATTCAACTCATTAGATCGATCATCATGCGCTTGATTTTCAGAGTAGTTTCGATTATCCATCAACTGCTCAATATAAGGTTGCGTTGCAGAGTGGTTTTGACCATCCATCAAATGCTCAATAAAAGGCGCACATCTTCATCATCAGTTTAATCAATTAGCAATCGATTGTGACCTCTAGTTAGCATAGTTCCTTCTCCAAAATGAATAAATTATTTAGATTTATTAAGTTATACTAGTGCCAATCAACTCGATCAGTAGATCAAATGCAAAACAGGAGAAAGCATCAGCCTAATCTAGAGATAAGAGTTACTGTTGCATTAGGAAAAATAATTATCCAGTGATAATACCACCTTAGAATATAACAATTAAATAGATAAAATAAGCAAAATATTAGTAAAAAATAGCATAAAAAATCAATTCAGACACCAACATTCAAATTTCTGAAATAAAAAGAATATCAAAACCGTAGAAGTTCTTAAATAGCACTTGCGAGAAAATATTCTATAAGATTCACCTATTCTATTCAGAATCACATTCATTTTCAATGTCATTTCCTCCCTCAACATTACCTTCACCGTCATTTTCAATATCATTACTATCTCATCGACACCACTTCTTACCCAAATCATTGTACTCATCTTCAATAACACGAGCATTTTATAAAAGAGCCACGTCAGTCACATCACTTTGCAGTGATGAATCAAATTCAACACTATTTTCCTCTCCCATATTAAAATTATCTCGAGGTTTAATTAACCTAGGGACAAACAATGCATGATCTTCAGGATCTTGTACACATATAACTTGTTGAGCTTGTTCTGCAAAAATAAATGGCTCATGACGTTCTCGATCGCCAGAGTCTGTTAGGCGTGAGAAATTCACAAGTGTGAACCCCAAGTCATCTTACTTAACACCTCTAATTTTGGTTACATCAACTCATTCGCACTTAAATAAGACGACTTTAAATTCTTCGTAGTAATTTAACTCCGCAATATCATTCAATATGCCATAACATCTGATATTTGCAGACTCTGAGACATAGTCACCTCTACTTGCATAACTTTTTGTCTTTGAAATGACCGTAACACCACTATTTTGTGTCACCTTAAATTCTTCACTTTGTTTCGTTCGGAATCGATACCACTTATTTACATCGAACACACTGAATCTTTTTGCAATGTAAATCGACCCTTGTGTAAGGACTTTAACATCCTTTGAGATGTTCGATGTGGCTTCCAACTCATTTACCTATCGACGCCCCCTCTTTCTTTGGACGGGAGTCTGAAATCGGGTATACAACATTATCGGAGGAAAACTCTTATTCCCTTGTGAAAATTGGGTTTTGGAGTTTTGGAGAGTCGCCACCTAATGAGTATAGTGTATTAGGAAACTTTAAAAGTAACAAAGAATCCGAGAAGAAGAAACCAAAGTTTGGCTAAGGGATTAGAGATTATCTCGAGGGGAGGGTGTTAGGCACCCCTCAAGATCCATTTGCGTGGTTCCCGGCCATGCTATAATTGTGACTTTAGAAGATAGAGGAAACAAAAAAGGTTTGCACATACCAATTACAAATAAGTTTCAAGTCTTTAAAAGAAAGAAAGGAATAGCCAGTTTTTAGAGGAATTAAAAGTGAAACAGAATTTAAAGAAAACATTGTAGATAAAAAAGAAAAAGGAAGGGGGCCTAGGTTTAAACATAATATGGATCACATCGATGCAATATCCAGCAATCACTCCTCAGAAAAGGGATCACACATGATATTAGCGCACCGGTCATCATACCCATATTCTACCCTTTCCACCTCGTTAAGATATTTAAACGCGATTAGTCTCGTTTACTTATTTCATGCTAGTACCTGTCCCAACCTATCAGTCCTGGGGTATTAGGACTCCTAATTCTAAAGGGGGAAGAAAGGGTAAGACATATATTGAGTTCAAATGTTTAAATTCTAATTGCGACATACAAAACAAGTAACAAATATAGGGATGAACAAAACAAATAGGTAAGGCTCAAGCAAACCCCTTAATCAAACAACACTTAGTTTAGCATGTCTTGGCACATACTAATTTGGTCATTAACTTAAACTTAAACAACAAACGAACTAGTTTAACACGTATATTTAGATATAAAGTCTGCATTAGGAAACTTGGATCGTATTTTAAGCGAATGATCTAAAAAGTACTGGTTTCAGAAAGAAGTAGTTGCAGAAGAGTTTTGAAAAGAAAGTATAGATTGCAAGAAGTTACAAAATGAGTGTTAAAGAAAGGTAAACAATTTCAGAGAAGAAGGCAGAATTACTTAACGAAAATAGCGAATTGCAAATTATTTTTAAAAAAAAAGGATTTCAGGAAAACCAAAAATTTAGTAGGAAAATTTTTAGGCAGAATGTTCACAGAGAAACTGTTTCAGAAAAAGATGCAGATTTGAAGAAGGGTTTTATTAAAAAGATGGAGGCTTTTGAAAATGTTACCGAATTATGACGTTAAAGACTAGTTGACAGAGTAATATTGCTTAGAACGAATTAATTGAGTTTGATACAAAATTCTATAGGCATGGTATCTACATTTGATTTATAGGAACTGTTATTGAACTGATAAAAAGATATTTTTTTATTAGCCCTATTGCTTGCCTAATGAGTATGCAATACCTAAAGAAATGATTTCTATATGCATTGAATTACGTGAACGTTAAAGTCCTACAAGCAAGATTTCTAGTGTTTTATAATATGACCAAACATTAAACCTTATAGGCAGAATTTCTAGATGACTTGTAGCATAATTAAACGTTAAACCCTATATGCATGGTATCTAGGTGACTTTGGATTAGAAGTAATGGACAATCTTATTGGCAGGATTTTTAGTAAGAGAATTAAAGTCCTAAAGGCATAATATCTACCCTTTATTGATGCAAGAAAGTAAAACCCCTCCCATAACCTTTTAATATATTCCCCAAAGTTCTTTATACAAATTATTACAGACCAAAGGAAGGAATAAAATACATCAAAAGTAACAGTTGCATCCAAGGTACCTAAATCAGGCTAAATGCCCAATAATATGTTATTAACCAGTTCCGGATTCCTGATTTTCAAAGCCTTCTCTTTATCCCAAGTGTTTCAAAGTTTCAAGGAATCTCAAGGATTCCCGGCATTGCATACACTCAGGATACCATTTGAACTAGAATAATGCAGTGTGGAATAGCCAGCCCTCAGGCATCCAAGTTCAAAGGGAGCTCCAGGGTCCCAAAGCATTCTTGCAAGAGAGGGGCAGAACTTAGCTAGGAGTAAGTGCAATGTGATTGGGGAACCATAACAAATGGTGGTCATACCCAGCCATAGGTGTAGATTGGCACACCCTTGACCATTTGTTTGGTTAAACAAGTTAGGAGCGGACCCTTGAGGGTCAGACCTGAGTCTGAATGATGTTTAGAACACCACTAGACCCAAGTCAGGCTCAATACACAAAGGGGGAAAGGGAAGTGGGAATCGATAGAGTTAAGGAGTTCAAAAGAACCCAGTTCAGGGCTATAGATAACAGTCGTGCTGCTATGGATGGAACTACAACTCACATGCAAAGGGGTAAAAAGGGAAGGGATTCACATAAGCATATTGTTGGTAAAAACATACGGAAAGAAAGCATAAAAGACTAAGAAATAAACATATGGTGAAGGAAAGCATAGCATACCAAGAGGTAAACACATAGTGAAGATGGCATTATTTAACTAGAACATACTAGTTGCAAAATAATAAAACAACAGAACCGTAGAGTAAGGAAACAACAAGAAGTCTGCAGGAGCAGACTCAAGTTTGCAGCAGAACCTTGAGAGTTCAAGAGAACTCAAGAATATTTCAGAAGGTAAAAGATAGGAAAGGAGAGCAGAAAACAGAGTGCTCAGTACTATAAGTAAGAAAGCAATTTGATTGTGAGAGAGTTTAGTGCGGAAGAGTTGTGTTTTCGAATGCAGAAAGTAGTTGTGTAAGCATGTGTGAAAGTATTGAATTGGAAGTGTGTGTACTGTAAAGGGATCTTTATAGTGCGGAAGACAAGTGAGAAGAAGGCAAGAAAATAATTTTGAAATTTAATCACAAAGATTTCCCTTCAACAAAGGGATTGATTTCAAATGGGCAAGATAATTAAGGAACGGGAATAATTTAATAACCTTTTCCAGAGTAGCATTATAGGGGTAAATACACCGGGCATTATTTAAGAAAATAGTTTAACAGCACACGGTTTTGGACCAAATAAGGAAAGACAATTAATTAACGGTCAGTAAAATCAGGGTTTGAGCTTTAGCCCAAATGAATCCAACAAAGAAAGGTGAAGAGAAAATTAATTTAAAGAAAATCATCGAAATTCAGTCAAACCCTTTTAAGAAGGACTCAGAATCAATCACAGGCTGGCCAAAGTGTGGGTAAGAAGGAGGTTGAGTGTATGACTAGGCATCATGAACATGGTATTGGGGTGGCCTGGCTGAGTATTGGGGGTTTTGGGGGCGAACGTAATGTTGGGATGGATTATATGAAGCTTGGGCGTTGTTGATGCCCTATTTCTTCCAATGTATTTTTCATAAACAAAATACTTTCAAAATATTGTATATGCATATATAAGCATGCCCAAGTATTTTGATATTTTTTAAAAAGGTATTTAAATTCAATTTATTTGTCAATTTTAGCAATACAAAATTAATAATTTTATTCCCAAAAGCATCCATTTTGGCGAATAATTTATTTTATAAAACCACAATCCGTTCGACGTACAACAATGTGTTGAACTACTTCAACAAGTATCCGAGTGATATCTAGCGTCTGATGTTCGTACAGCAGTATCCACAACTTCTTTTACGGGCTCCGTAGCAAGAAATGATGTAGTCTGTTAAAGAGAGTCGTTCGCGTAAATTTCTTTGAATAAGTAAATCAATCACTTTTCCTTGAGGATCTGACATTGATCCTCTCATACCTACATTTCAACCTCAAATTTTCAATTACGAAAAAATTAGAGAGTCCATTAGTTCATGAATCATGACAAAAAATTTCTCTCTCGAAGCCACCTGAAATTGGGCTTGAAGCTCTCGCCTTACCAACAAGCCGAGCTGATGGCTGTTGGTAACATATTGTAGAATAAGAGGGAAAATACAAGTAGAAAGAAAGATTTTTTCTCTTTTAGCGAGGAAGAGAAAGAAGAAGCAGATGCTAAGAAAATTTGTCATATAAAAAACATGTATAGACAAGAGAGAGATTTTTGCAGAACTAGGAAACAGAGTAACCAAGAAGGTCAGGTTCACAGATTCAAAGTGAGTCTTAAAGAGAGTCTGGGTTCTTAATGGAACCCTAGTTCAAACACAAGGTCGAGCTTGCCAAAAACCCAAATACTAGGGTTTCAGACAAGAATCAAATGCATAAAAGAGAAAACAACAGATAAAATAGGCTCAATAGTCTCTTTCAGAATTTATGAGAGAACGAAGAAAGAGAACAGTAGGCTTGAAACATAGGGAATTCATTTAGGCAAAGTTTGTCGCTCAAACAGTTCTGAAGAGAAAAAGTAATACATGTTTAAGAAAACAGTAGGTGAAGCATGCTTAGGAAGAACTCGGTAAAATATGGTAAAGCAAGCAAACATAAAGAACCCAGTAGGAGATACACATAATAGAAATCATATAGGAAAATATAGCAGAGACAATCATGCGAGCTTAGTCTAAAGGCAAAGGAAAGTACAAAGCATAGAAAAAGAAATTAAAAAACAAGTTCATGCGTAGTAGAGAAGAAACACACGAGATAAACACAGTTGAAACACACATAAAGAAATAGAATAAGAATCAGAAAGTATTTCCAGAAACCCTAATTTTGAAAATCAAATAATTTTAAAAGGAAAATTGGGAAACCCTTGAAATACGAATATAGCACAAATATAGCATAGATCTGAGGGAAAACAAATAGAAAAACTTTGTATAGCTTTTGGACTACTCTGAAACCCTATAAATGAAAAGGCTTGGAAGAGGTATGGTCTGCAGTTGATCTGAGCCATAGCTAGGCTCTTAAAGCTAGAATACGTCGGAACGGGGCCGGAGAGGCCATATAACCTCAGATCTATGGAGGATCTTCTCCAAACAACATCGAGCTCGGACATCGAAATCTCGAACAAACATGCTTAGGAGTGAAGGAGGGTGAGCACAGGCTGTCCATGGCCTGAGAAGCCATGAACTCCGGTGAGATTGGTCAGAGAAGACGAAGAAGACTAGAGTTTTAGAGTGTTTGAGAGAGTAAGAGAGTTTTAGGGCGGTGGTGGAAGAGAAATAAGAGTTATGGTTAGGTCGTTCAAAAATAAAAAGGCAAGGATTGTTTGTGGCCGCTGATTAGAAAGATCAACGGCCTGGATAAAAAAGAAATCTGGGCGGGTTTGGAAATTAGGCCAGGGGTTGGTTTAAATAAGGAATTGGGTCTAATTTGGGGCTAATATGGGGGTCAATTGGGGGTCACAATTGAGACGAAATTGGGCTACAAATGAAAGGAATCGAAGCTATAATTGAAATAGCAAATTTTTCCCTTTTATTTTATAAAAATAATAAATATATTTTAAAAAGTAAATTAATGGCACTAAGTCAATAAATAATATGTATATATTAATTAAAAAATACTGGTATCAATTTATATTTATAAAAGTGCTATTAAATCTTAAAGAGCTAGTATTGCAATAACATGCAATTTAGTTTTTAAAAATACCAAACGAATTTGTAAAAATGCGCAAAAAATCATGTTAACTATATTTTGATACAAAATATGAGGATAAAATAAAATTTTCACCTAAAGGATAATTTTGGGAATAATTATTTGATTTCATGGTGTAAAAATAGGCCATAAATTGGTTTAAAAATCCTTAAAAATGTCAAAACCTTTTTGATGTGCTCATATATGCACACAAATGTTACTTTGAAAGTATTTTTGGCATAAAAAATACATAGAAAAAAATTGGGTATCAACAGCTGCCCCTCTTTATCCGAGGAGGATGAAAAAGTTGTCGGGTAAAGAGAAGATGGTCAATTCTGACCAAATCGTCGTTTGAAAAGAATTTTGATCGAGATCTAGCTTCTGAGCTGCCTACATATCTCTGGTTTTACATGAATCATGGCATATGTAGTTCCGGAACCATTGACGGATTATGTCGAATGAGATTCGAAAAGAACGAACACGATGCTTAGAATTAAAAAGGTGTTTGAAGTCGAGTAGGCTGTGGAGAACCGGAGCGGAGTCGCTCCTGTTTAGACTACCGTTTGCTAGTAGGTGTACCTACAAGTGAGCAATGTAGTATCTATTGTGCATAATTTAATCATGAGGCAAGTTCCCATTAGACTATGCATGCTGTCTTCAGACCGATAAGATGACATCCTCAGACTACGATGTCCTAGGCCATGAAGAGCATAAATAAAGATCCGCAGGCCATGAAATGGTGTTCTCGGTCTATGCAGATGATGCCTCTAAACCATGAAGCCTTTGAATAAGTTGGCGATCTTTTAGCCCATGAAGAGGTGGCAATCTTTCAACCGATAATTTCAAAGGGTGGCGATCTTTCAGCCAAAGCGAGAATTTAAATGCAGGTGGCGATATTGTAGCCGTTCAAAAATAGAGTGGTCATATTTAAGCCATGCAGGATGGAGATAGATCTTAGTATCGAAAGGCAGATAAGTAACCTTATACGAGATGGAGGAAGAGCTTAACCTCGAAAGGCAGATAGATAGCCTTATGCAGAATGCAGATGGAGACAGAGCATAGTCTCAAAAGGCAGATAAGTAGCCTTTTGCAGGACAGAGGTAGAGATTAACCTCGGAAGGCAGATATATAGCCTTATGCAGAATGCAGATGGAGACAAAGCTTAGTCTTGAAAGGCAGATAAGTAGCCTTATGCAAGCTAGAGGTACAGCTTAACCTCGGAAGGCAGATGGATAGCCTTTTGCAGAATGCAAATGGAGACGGAGCGTAGTCTCGAAAGGCAGATAAGTAGTCTTATGCAGGTTGAAGTTAGAGGTTAACCTCGGAAGGCAGATGAATATCCTTACATAGAATGCAAATGGAGACAGTGCTTAGTCTCGAAAGGTAGATAAGTAGCCTTATGCAGGATGGAGGTAGAGCTTAACCTCGGAAGACAGATGGATAGCCTTATGCAGATTGCAGATGGAGATAGAGCTTAGTCTAGAAAGGTAGATAAGTAGCCTTATGCAGGATGAAAGTAGAGCTTAACCTCGAAAGGCAGATAGATAGCCTTATGCAAAATGCAAATGGAGACAGAGCTTTTGAGGGCCCTCCTCAAAATTCTGTCCCAGTTTACTGGGGTTCGTACTTCTGGCGATAAAGAGACGGAAGAACTGACTTCGGAATTTTCAGGGCCCTCCACAAAATTCTGCCCCAGTTCCAATGGCGGGGAAATTGGAATTTTTATTAAAGTGTGACCAAACCCATAGGGTTGCCTACGTATCCCCTCTTAAACGGGAATCAAGTTAAGCATAGTATAAATTACATCATGAAGATACATGTGATCATACCTAGTATCATTTCACTACATCTGAATTGATTGGCTTTGGTCATACTTCTTCGTCCATTTGTTCAAGAATAAGGGCTCATCTGGTTAGAACTCCGCGAACCATGTACAGACCCTGCCAATTGGGAGAGAATTTTTCCTTGGCTTCATCTTGATGTGGAAATATTTTCTTTAACACCAACTGCCCTAGCATAAAGTTCCATGGTTTAACTCTTTTGTTGAAGGCTCTTGACATTCGTTCTGATATAATTGACCATGGAAAACAGCATTCATTCTCTTTCGGTCTATAAGGGCTAACTACTCGTAGCGACCTTTTACCTATTCTGCATCATCTAACTCCGCTTCTTGTATGATTCTTAAAGTTGGAATTTCTACCTCGGTAGGAATGACTGCCTTTGTACCATAAAGTAGAATGTAAGGAGTTTCCCCGGTTGATGTGGGGATTTTTGTACGGTATCCCTATACGGCGAGTGATAGCTTCTCATGCCATTGCTTGTGCCTTTCGATCATCTTTCTTAGTATATTCTTGATATACTTGTTGGCTACCTCCACAAATCCATTCATGTGAGGTCTGTAGGCTGTAGAGTTCTTGTGCCTGATTTTGAATGTTTCACACATTTCCTTCATCAGATCACTGTTGAGATTGGAACCATTATCGGAGATGAGTTCTGGAATTCCAAACTGACAAACAATTCGATTGTGGATAAAATCTGCAACAACTTTCTTAGTAACTGCTTTGTATGATGCTGCTTTGACCCTTGTAGTAAAGTAATAAATCGCCACTAAGATGAACCTGTGCCCTTTAAATGAGGCGGGCTCGATTGGTCCGATAACATCCATTACCCAAGCGACGAACGACCATGGTAAGCTTGTTTATTTAAGCTCGTTTGGAGGCACCTTTATCATATCTACATGTATGTGACAACTATGGCACTTTCGAACATACTGGATGCAGTCCGTTTCCATAGTCAGCCCAAAAATACCCTGCTCAGAGTATCTTCTTAGCTAGTACAAAACCATTCATGTGCGGTTTGAATTTTCCTTCTTGCACTTCTTCCAATAGTTTGGTTGCTTCTCTTGCTTCGACACACCTTTGTAATCCCAAATCGGAAGTCCTCCTATACAAGATTCCTCCGCTGTGAAAGAAATTGTTAGATAACCTTTACAGTGTGCTCTTCTGAGTGGCAATGGCGAGCTCTTGATATTCTCCTATTGTCAAGTATTCTTTGATGTCGTGGAACCACGATTTTCCATCCGCTTCTTCCTCAACATGAGCGCAATAAGATGGTTGGTCATAGATCTTGACCTGGATGGGATAAATGAAACGTGTATCTGGATGCTGGATCATGGATGACAAAGTCTCAGGTGCATCAGCAAACCTATGCTGTATTCAGGGAACATACTGAAATTCGGTCTTTGTGAGTCTCTTTCACAACTCTTGTATTTGATGCAAATTAGGGGGTATCTTAGAATTCGTAGTTGTCCACTCTTCTTGAACCTGGTGTATGAGTAGGTCCGAGTCTCAAATCACTAGTAACTCTTGAACATTCATGTCAATGGCCAATTTGAGCCCCCAAGATGCAGGCTTCGTACTCGGCCATGTTGTTAGTGCACGGGAACCTGAGCTTGGCAGATACTGGGTAATGCTGATCGATTTTTTATATTAGGACTGCTCCTATGCCAACTCCTTTGAAATTCTCGGCTCCGTCGAAAAACATCCTCCAACCATCATAGGATTCTGCAATGTTTTCTCCTATGAAAGCTACCTCTTCATCAGGAAAATACGTCTTTAGTGGTTCGTATTCTCCTCTCATAGGATTCTCGGTGAGGTGATCTGCCAAGGCTTGTCCTTTGACTGCCTTATGAGTTATGTAGACAATGTCATTCACTTTGCAAGATTTTCCATTTTGCGAGCTTGCCAGTAGGCATGGGCTTTTGGAAGATATAATTAACGCGTCCATTTTTGAGATGAGATAAGTGTTGTAGGCACAGAGATAATGCCTCAATTTCTGAGCCACCCAGGTTAGAGCACAACAGGTGCATTCTAATAAGGAATAGTGGGCCTCGTACGGGTTAAAATTCTTGCTAAGGTAATAAATTTCTTTCTCCTTTCTCTCTGTTTCATCACGTTGTCCTAGAACACAACCGAAGCTCCATCCAACACTGCGAGATAAATCAGTAGGGGTCTTCTTGGTTCAGGCGCAACAAAGACCGGTGGTGTTGACAAGTATTCCTTAATTCTGTCAAATGCTTTCTGACAATCGCTGTCCATTTGGTGGCGGCATTTTTTTTCAGCATCTTGAAGATAGGTTCACAAATAACGGTGGACTGAGCTATGAACCGGCTGATATAGTTGGGTCTTCCCAGAAAACTCAATACATCTTTCTTGTTCTTTGGTGGTGGATATTTTGGATGTCTTTGACCTTTGATGGTTCCAATTCTATCCCTCGGGGACTCACGATGAAGCCCAATAACTTTCAAGCAGGAACCCCGAATGCACATTTGGCGGGATTCAATTTTAACTTATACCCCCTCAGTATGTTGATGAATTTTCTCAAGTCTTCCATTTGATTTGCGGGTTTCTTGGATTTGATGATGACGTCATCCATATACACCTAAATTTTTTTATGTATCATGTTATGAAATATGGTAGTCATGGCTCTCATATAGGTGGCACCAACATTCTTCAAACCAAACAACATCATTCTGTAGCAATACATCCCCCATGGTATGATAAAAGCTGGTTTCTCTACATCTTCTTCATCCATCCATATCTGATGGTATCCGGCAAAGCAATCGACAAATGACTGCAACTCATTCTTAGATCAGTTGTGGATTAAGATATGTATATTTTGAAAGGGGAAGTCATCCTTGGGACTGGCCCAATTGAGATATGGTAGTCGGAACAGACCATAACCTTTCTGTCATTCTTTGGAAATGCCACGATGTTGGCTACCCATGTTGGATACTCTAGTACCCTGAGAACCCTGGCTTTGACTTGCTTGGCAACCACTTCTTTGATTTTCAAACTCATGTGGGGTTTGAACTTTCTGAGCTTCTGCTTTACTGGCAGACATGCCGGATTAGTTGGCAACTAGTGAGCTACAATGGATGTGCTGAGACCAGTCATATCATCATAAGACCACGCGAAGATGTCCTCATACTCTTTTATGAACTCTGTGTACTCTTTCTTTTCTGATGGCGACAAATGCACACTAATGTGCATTTCCTTAATATTCTTTGTATCCCCTAATTAACAATCTCAGCTTCGTCCAAGTTATATTTAGGTCTATTCTCAAAGTTCTCGACCTCTCTGAAAAACTCTTCTGGTATATCATCCTCTTCTGAATCTATATCTGTTTGTTGTGTTGTCTCGTTGCGGGCCATAATCATTGGTTCATCATCAAGATAGGTAATAATAATGATGTGTAAACAAAGTAAATGATAGAGAAAATAATAAGAGCGAGATATATAAATAAGCTTGAAAATGCTTTGATTGAATTCATAATTGTTTGAATCATCGGAGTTCTTTTCAAAAGTAAAGACAATGCGGAAAAGAAATCGACTAGTAAAAAGTAAAGATGCGATGGATGGTGCTTGTTTATCCTTGCTACCCCCAAGCTCTCCGGGTCCTGGTGGTCCTGATCAACCAATTAGTGAGACGTTCCCCTCAATTCACAGCTTGTATGGAAGGGCCTTCCTCCCCTTCCTCCTTGAAGATAACACAATAGTCCATATCATCTTCCAGAAACAAGTTCTTCATCGCTGCTAGTGTTTCATCCTCCTCTGATCCGTATATGACATCAGATGGCTGAAAAGTCTGCTCCAGACGAGGTATAGGGTGCTCCAGTGGATAATATGGGCCACGCTATAGTGGAGACCAATGGTTTAACTCCTCCCAGGTCTATTCATACCCCAAACCAAAATTAGTACCGTATTTCTTCAGCTTGATGGGTTTGGTGATCCCTTGGAGGTTGTTTTTAAGTCCTTTTCCGGGCTCATACATACTATAATTCAGGATAATCTCAATTTTGTTATACCACCATTTGTCTTTGTCTATGGCATTGACTCGCTCGACATGGTGGTATGTCTATTCGCCTATTCGTGCTCTACCTCCAATCATTAGGATTGTTTGGAGACTATATATGGGAATTCTACCGTCGCCATGAATGATCACCTCTTGGTGATCCTATTCGAACTTCACTGCTTGATGTGGGTTTGACGCATCTGTGGGCCAGCAGGTGCGATGCCTAGGGCACAGATGCGGTCCTCGAACTTTAAATAACTTTCACAGATGCAGACATTTGCACACAGAAGCGACACAACATGTGCGAAAATGCTCGGACATAAGTTATAATTAAACCCTTCGCAAATTTTGGTCTTTCATCACCATTTCTATTCGGATTTTAAAGCTTTTGGACAATTTTGAAGAGGGATTGGAGAGTTTTGAAGAGGGAATCAAGAGGTTTTCATTGAGGTAAGTTACTTGATCCTAATACTCAAGATTACGGTTATTTTCAATTGTTTAACCATGTAATTAGTAGGAATTAGTGATGAAAATGAGGGGTTAGGTCTTGGAAATTAGAGATTTTTAATTAGGAATTTGAGGGACCATTTGATGTCGTATTTTGATATTTTGGTATGTATAGACTCGTTAGTTAAAGGGGTTTCTAGTTTTGGTATTCTTTGGGTTTGGGTGAATTTTTGTGAGTTTTATCTAAGTTGATGGTTTTTCGTGTGGAATTAGTTTCTTGGCCTATATTGATTGCATTGTATTTCTTTTGGTTAGATTCGGGATGTTTGGAGGCCGATTCTAGAGGGAAGGGCATCGCGGAGTAGGGATTTCACCGGTTTAAGGTAAGTAATGATTGTAAATCTAGTCCCGAGGGTATGAAACCCTGGATTTCGCATCATTTTACTACTTTGAGGTGACACACATAGTAGGTGACGGGCGTGTGGGCGTGCAACATTGGGGACTGTGACTTTGTCCGTCCCGTAGCAATTATAAAGTTGCGTATTTGACTGAAAATATATGATACATATGTGTTTTAGAAAGAATTTTTATAACTTGGGTTGAATGATATATTCGAGCCTTATGCTAGAGTTGTTTGGACTCTTGGGGGCCTTTTCTTACTATCCTCTCACTGTTTTGATAGAAAATCTATACTCAGTCATGCTATATTTCATAACTCCTTCTTTATCACTCTGATTTGATGCATATAAAATGTTAGTTTGGACTGAGCACCCTATTTTTGCGTATAGCCAGAGTGGATTGAAAGGTTTATGACTGAGTAAGGTTGAGGGCCTGTTTTTGTTAGCATATTCTGCTTGTTACTGATTGATGATTATGTGAGGCCGAAGGCCTGATTGATTTATGCCACGAGGTAGCTTGTTATAGATCTTGGGCTGTAGGATCCCCTTCGGAGTTTGCACACCCCAATGAGCGTGGGTACCTTGAGTGAGTGTTATGAGATATGCCTGAGGGGGTGTATACGAGTGACTATGAGGTTTGCCCAAGGGATTGTATATGAAGATGTTCTGCCCGAGGGGCTGCTTATGAATGATGTTTTTGCTCGAAGGGATGTTTATGATTTCATCACTTTTACTCTCTTTTGCATTGAGCCTCTTTTGAAACTATTAAAAAATATCTTCAAATGATTTTTACCGAAAATTAGATTTTAAAAACGTGATAATTTGGCTCACGCACTGATTTGAAAGCATGTTGTATTTATAAGATTTCATGATGTGGATTTTATGTGTTTACTGATCGTCATTACTGCTCAGTCTTCATTTACTTTTATTACTTACTGAGTTGGCATACTCACATTACTCCCTGCACCTTATGTGCAAATCTAGGGGTAGCTGGACGTGCTAGCGAGTGTTGATTTCATCTCTCGCAGATCTGTTGGAGTTAGCAAGGTAGTTGCATTGCGATTGCAACTCTGCTCTTCTCCCTCCTATCTTCTTATAGATGTTATTAGTTGGTTTTTAGACTGTATTAGTGATAGTATTATTTGGCAGTTCTTGATAAATGCTCATGACTAGTGACACCCCAATTTTGGGCTTTTCTTTCCGCACTTTATTATTATGATTTATCTTAAAGTTTTATTAATTAAATAACTTGAAGAAATCTCTAAAAATTGAAATATCGGGTCGTTTTGTAAAAAAGTCTGCTTAACTAGTTCTACGGTAGGCGCAATCACGACATGGTATATTTGGGCTGTGACAAGCCCGATCCCACAGTATATAATGATATGAGTATCATAATTCACCTTTATTTTACCGTAACAATCCACCCTTATTTCACCTGTTGCGGCGTGCAGCCCGATCCTACCGTACAGTAAAGCTCACCATTATTCCACCATATTAATCCACCCTTATTCCACTAGTTGTGACGTTCAACTTGATCCCACAATATCAATACTAAATACTCAATATGCACGGTCAAAATAACAATTAAAACCATGATAACCTTTACGATCTTTAAATACCAAACTAAACTAAAAACCTTGTACAACATAAGAATCTACATTAGTAATACTACACATCGAGACTAATCTAGTAATTGACAATTAGAAGGTGCAAGTAAGTCAATTTAAGCTAATAGAGTGGAATTATGATACTATGAAAAGAGCTATCATCATTAACAGGAGAAGATATGTGTTAACAAGTGGCAGTTAAGCATGAAAAGCATTTAAAACATATAATAGATAAGACAGGGAAGGAAATAATTAAGCAAAAGCGGAAAATTAGGGAAAACAAACAATTCTGTGGCGTATAAGCACTCGTCACCTCGCATATATTCCGCTCACATGAAATTCACATAACACATAGTCTGAGGTCCCTAATTCCCTCAATTCAAGGATACACATAACACTTACCTCACTATGCAGTACTTTCAGAGCTTTATTGGGGCCTTTTCCCTAGAATTCGCCTCTAAATCACTCGTATCTAAACACAATTAACTCAATATTATCAAATATTGCTAGAGAAATCAATTACAATGCATGAATTTAGAAATTCAAGTCCCCCAAAAATTCAAAAATTGACCCCGGACACACTTGTTCAAAACCCAAGATTCGGACCACAATCCATTTACACAATTCACCAACAAGCCCGACTATGTAATTAGTTTTGGAATCTGACCTCAAATTAATGTCTAAATACCCAAAATTTGCAAACCCCCCAATTCTTCTTAAATCCCTTTTTCTACCATGGAAGAACAAAGATTAGAGCTAGGAGTTAATGAGTGATGTTAGAAATGAAAGAAAATGTGTTAAAGAGTACAATCCTATGAATTGGTTTCAGGTTTTCTCTTCAAAATCGCACCTAGGCCTAGCTCTAATGGAAGGGTTATGAAATTTGGGAGAATTCCCTTTTTATGAAATATTTACGGTCAGGGCGTCATGCCTTCTTCGCGTTCGCTAAAGGCCTACCACGTTTGTGATGTGCAGTAGCCCGGTTGGATTACGCATTCACGAGTCCCCCTACGCGTTCCCGAAGGCAGTCCCCCCCAGCCTTCGCATTAGCGAACCAGTGCCCGCGTTCACGTAGAAGGAAAATGACCCCCCATTCCCAGGTCCATAAAGCTTCACATTCGTGAGAAGCTGGTCGCGTTTGTAAAGGGCAAGGCCCCCATTACTCTACGTTCACAACCTAGCCATCGCGTTCGTGATGAAGAAAAATCCACGCACCCCAGCTCACTCTCTGTTTTTGCGAGAGTACCTTCGCGAACGTGAAGAATGAAACATCAGATATCAGCAAAAGTATAAAATTCAAATTTCTAAGTTTTATAAGCATTCGTAGTCCATCCGTATCACCCGAGCCCTCGGGGCTCCAACCTAATTATGCACACAAGTACAAAAATCTTATATGAACTCGCTCCTGCGATGAAAACACCAATATAATGCCTAGAATTACAACTCAGAAACCAAATCAACGGAAATTTTCAAGAAAACTTCAAAAACTTTAATTTTTACAATCGCATGTCTGTCTGAATACTAATCCAGATTCACTTACTAATCGAAATACTAATCCACCAGGACTGTCGAAATACTTATCCACCAGGACTGTTGAAATACTAATCCAGATTCACTTACTCAAAACGTTGACCAAAGTCAACTAAGATAATTTTTAAGGCAAAATTCTTATTTTGTCAGTTTTTAACATATAACACTTTCGAAAAAAATACCTGAACTACACACGCAAATCGAGGCAGGATAAATGTGGTATTTAAGGCTTCAAAACACAGAATTAGGTTCTAAAACATAAGATGACCTATCTGGTCATCACATTCTCCACATCTAAACTAATCGTTCATCCTGGAACGAACATAGAAAAGTACATGGGCTGGTAAAAAAGTGTGAATATCTACTCCGCATGTCCGACTCAGACTCCCAAGTATCTTCCTCGAAGGGCTAACCTCTCCGCTGCACTCGAACTGAAGGATAACTCTTTGAACTCAACTGACGAACCTACTGAGCTAGAATAGCTAGCAGCTCCTCCTCATAAGTCAAATCCTTGTCCAACTAGACATAGCTGAAATATAGCACATGAGACGGATCACTATGATACATTTAGAGCATGGACACACAGAATAACGAATAATCTTGTGACAAGCTAGGTGCTAATGCGAGCTTGTAAGCCATCTCACCCATCTCTGAAGACCTAGGGCTTAACTTGACCTTCTTTCTTATTACATCCTTCATGTGTGATACCTAGAGCAACACTCTCTCTCCTCCAACATCGCAAACTCTACGGTCGGCATAACTCTTCTGCTTGGACTAAGTTTGGAAAAGTCGATCCTGAATAATATTGACCTTATCCAAGGCATACTGTACCAAATTTGCACCCAATAACTGAGCCTCCGACAACTCGAACCATCAAATCGGCGATTGGCACCGCCTACCGTATAATGCCTCAGAGGGAGCCATCTAAATGCTCGACTAGTATCTGTTGTTGTAGGCAAACTGCGCAAACGCAAAGAACTGATCCCAAGAGTCTCCAAAGTGTATAACACAAACGCGGAGCATATCCTCCAATATCTTAATAGTGCACTTGGACTGACTGTCCGTTTGAGGATCAAATGATGTGATCAATTTAACCTGCGTGCCCAAGTCAAGTTGTGCTGACCACCAGAAATGTGCGGTGAACTATGTGCCTTAATCATAAGTGTTATACATGGGCACACTGTGAAGACGAATGATCTCATGGATGTAAATCTTAGCCAACCGCTCCTAAAAAATAGGTAACTACCACAAGAATGAAATGCACTGACTTGGTCAGCCAATCCATAATGACCCAAAATGCATCTAACTTCCTCAGAGTCCGTGGGATCCAAAAACAAAATCCATAGTGATATACTACCACCTCCACTTAGGAACCTCTATCTTTTTAAGCGAACTATCAGGTCTCTGATGCTCATACTTTAGTTGCTTACAATTTAGAGACCGAGCTACATATGCAACTATATCCTTCTTCATCCTCCTCCATCAATAATATTTCCGCATTTCCTAATACATCCTGGCGGCACCTGGGTGAATAGAGTATCAGAAACTATGGGCCTCGTCAAGAATCAACTCACGAGGTCCATCTATATCAGGCACACAAATACGGCCCCGCATCCTTAAAACCACATCATCTCCTACAATAACCTGCTTGGCCTCAGTGTCTCGCATTGCATCTCTATGGACCAGTAAATAAGGGTCATCATACTACCGCTCCCTGATGAGTTCAAACAAGGAAGGCCGAGAAACTGTACAAGCTAGAACATGATTGGGCAATGAAATATCCAACCTCAAGAACTGATTGGCTAAAGCCTGAATATCTAATGCAAGCGGTCTCTCTCTGACTGGAATGTACGCGAGGCTGCCCATGCTCACTAACTTTCTACTAAAGGCATCGTCCACCACATTGGCATTTTGGTGATGATTCAAGATAGTGGTATCATAGTGTTGCAATAGGTCCAACCACCTCCTCTGCCTCAAATTGAGCTCCATTTGCTTGAATAAATACTGTGAATTCCTATGATCTGTGAATACCTCACACGACACAGCGTAAAGATAGTGCCTTCAAATCATCAACAAATGATCAATAGCTGCCAAATCTATGTCAATTGGTAATTATTCTCACGAACCTTTAGCTTCCGCGACACATATGCAATTAACTTTCCATCATGCATCAATACCACACCAAGTCCAATACGAGATACTCCACAATATATAGTATAAGATCCCGAACCTGTGGACAACACCAATACTGGCGTCGTAGTTAAAGTAGTCATGAGCTTCTAAAAGCTCGCCTCACACTCGTCTGACATTCTAAATGGGGCACCCTTTTGGGTTAACTTGGTCAACGGGGCTTCTATATATGAAAACCCCTCCATAAAGTGGCGGTAATATCCCACCTAAACCAAGAAACACTCGATCTCCGTAGCAAATGTGTGTCTAGACTAGTTCTGAACTGCCTCAATCTTCATAGGATCCACCTGAATGCCCTCTGCTGACGTTGCGCGCCCTTTTCTCGTGAAGTTGGGTTTTAACATATCTGGAAACTCCTTTACTTTTTGGAATTGAATATGATATTTGAAGAGTCACCACCTAACGGATTGAGGTGCGTTAGGGCACCTCGAGCAAATAACTCGTGTACTAGTTCACATTACCATAGATTGGGTATGGGCTGAAAATTAACTTGAAGGGAAAGTGTTAGACACCTCTCGAGGTCCACAACGGTGGCTCCTGGTAAAACTCAATTATAAGAAAATTAGTCATAAAGAAATTTAAACAAATAGATTTTATTTAAAACTGGAATAAAAGGGATCCTAGGTTTATTAGCCTATAGGATCACTTCTGTGCAATACTCAGTAACCTTCCTCAAATAGAGGTGTTACACGTAGCATTAGCGCACATGCTAACATATCATTTACTATCCGATTACCCTCCCCTTAATTATTACTTAAGCGTTCTGACATTATTGAATACGTCTCCTACACGTGTACTACACGTTCCTTGCCTGTGGTCCTAAAGGTGTTTAAAACCTCTATTTAAGGTCGTTCTAGACTCACCTATGGTGCTTTAAAGGAGAAAACTAAACGACAAACAAAAAAGTAGGACTGTCACATAAAATATCACTTAAAAGGGGGGGGGAGATCATGTTTACCTCCACAAGCAGACAAACAAATGCACGCTATTCAAACAAGCAATTTTAAATGATTAGGGTCCTATAGTAGGATATCTAAATGAGCACAGAATATGAGGTAGTTTATTCAAACGAGCTGACATTTAGCGAATTATTTATGCAAAATTTTAGTTTTAACATTTGACACATAGGGCAGTTATCCTATGAGCGTGAGTTCGACCTTTGGTGATTGCCTGTTTATTACTTCCTAACGACATGAGTATTAGCTAAGCGATCATATGAAATTTATTAGTCCTACAAAAATGATATATAGGTGCAGCAGTGTGAATATTGAAGGAATATTCAGAATTATTTTAATCCAATAGGGATGACATCTAAAAGATGGATCAGAACATGCTGAACAAATTAAATCCTATAGGCATATTATCTAACACACATTGATAGAATGCATTGAATGAAATAAGTACCTATAAGCATGTTATCTACTGCACACAGTAACAAAATGTATTGAATGAAATAAGTACTTATGGGCATTTTATCTAGCGCACACAGTAACAGAATGAATTGAAATAAATACCTATAGTGATATTATCTACTGCACACATCAAAAAAATGTATTGAATAAATAAGTACCTATAGGCATGTTATCTAGCATATAGTAGTGAAAGTATTTGAAAGAAACAGACACTTATAGGCAGGTTTTCTACCTTCTCACGCAAACGTTAAACTAAGTCCGGTATTCCCAATTCACTATTGCCCAATCATTATTACAAATAATTATTACAGACCATAAGAGAATGAATAAATTTCAAATTATATAATTATAGGAAGCCTCCAGCAAGACCAAATACACTCAGATAGCCGGGGCCTTCAACTATAACAGCTCCAAGGATCAGAGATACATAGTGACCATTAGCAAAGCACAAAGAACCCAAATCTCTAATATTTTAGAGTTCCCAAGGGCTTCGAGAACCATGGGCTGTGCTCACACTAAAGAACAATATTTAGAAATAGTTAAAGAGATATTAGGGACCAAACCCAAGTCTATCAGGGTTCACAAGGGTCTCACATGGACCCCAAGCAGTGCTTACACCGGGGATGCCAGGGATAGAACTTAAAAAAGCATAAGGATGGGGGTTCATAATAGCATAAGCAACACATAAGAGGAGGCTATGATTAAGGGGGCAAATTTTCTAAATGACCTACTTGATTTAGGAAGACAACATAACAGAGTTCAAAACACAGAGTAGTGGCCAACAAGTTCTGGACATATAAACATAATTACATTGAAACATCTAAAATAGGTTGGCAAGTTTGCAAAGTTCTTCATACATGGCATTTAATAAGTTAAAACCTAAAAGGTACATGCTAGTATTAAGGACAAATTGTGTTTGCCTACAACTAATATTTAAACATGATATGCACATATAGCCTAGATGACCTAAAGTTAAACAATCATATGAGATCAAATGAATTAAAGACATGCTAAAAGACAGGTTATCTATATACATGAGTGAAAGAACTAACGAGATTGCATACACGAAATAAATTTGAAGGTATTAAGATTAAACACTTAAGAGGATTCATATTATTCAAACAAACAGTCTAAGAACTAACAGTGTTAATTAGAGAACTAAAGAGACTCGAACAAACACGCAATTTGACAGAATCATGCTCGAGAAAAATAAACTTTAAACACGCAGGATCATAGACATGATCCACATATGCATAAGGATAAACTGGAATAGGTACAACAACTCACCAGTTAATCGAGATAAGCGAGAATAACACAACAATAGCTTAGAACCCATAATATTTGGCCTTGGCTTTCAGCTGTCCAAACCGGAGATAGAACAAAATAGCAAAGAAAGCACAGAATTAGAACTTAAGTTTTTCAGTGGGATATCGTGATTCCGGTCTAGTCCTAAAAGGGAATGGGGAGAGGTTTATATAGTAGCGTAGATTGAACGAGTAGACAAGGAAAATTGTTAAATCAAACACTAATAAGGAAGCAAATAACATCAGAATCGCTAAAGGATCGAATTTTTAGAAAAATGAGTAAACCCTAATTCTGTTTTTAAGGAGAAATAATTATTGGCAAAATATACGTAAAAAAATAGCATAGGGTGCATATAGACACAAGTACACTAAGAAATCAGAGAATCGGACTAATTTTGGTCCGATCTAGAAAGATCTGAGCATCCAAATTTAGGGCAAGTAATAGAAGTCGACAGAAATAGATTGATCTTAACATAATAGGGTAAATAGAGACGGAAAGATACCAAAATCAAGGTTTGAACCAACCAAAAGAGAATCTGAAACCCTAAACTTTAGGGTTAAGTATGAATCAGTGAGATTTGAGAGAATTAGTACGAAATAGAGTGTCTTGACTTAAGATAGTCTAGATTCAAAAGGTAAACATTGATCAAGACAGAATCAAGATGGGGTACTTGCCATGATTAGGCAAGTACCTACATTATTTCATATCATTTCACCAAATAAGGAAAATATCTCGGGATGGTAGGTGATTGAGAAAGGATCCCATTAGGAACAGGATTCGGGGAGGTTTGAGTGAGGCGACTGATTTAGGGTTCATCAGAGATAAGAGGAGAGAGTGTTCTAGGGCGGCAGGTTGAGAGGTAATTGTAAATTAGGGATATGGTGTTAGGTTTAAAGGAGTGTGAAGGATATGGGCCGTTGATATTAGAGATAAACGGCCATGATTTAAGGAATATTTAAGTCATGTTGATTAATGGGTTACCGACCGGGTTTTGGGAGATAGGTTATTGATTTGGGATTGGGGTATTGGGCTAGGCATTGGGTCAAATTTAGGTTCAAAATTAAATAAAAATTGGGATAAATTTTAAATACCCAATTTTAACAAAAAAATAACTTTTAAAAATAATGAATGAGTACCAAAAATATTCTTTGTGTACTAAAATATTTTTAAATAGTTGTTTAAAATATTAAAAATATAAAAGATCATTCTATGCATAAATAATATAATTTTATATTAATATGGACTATTATTGAAATTTCGCTTAGAAAAATGCAAATGTAATTACCAAAATGTACTAAAAAAAGTTAAACACTATCTTGGCATAAATACTGAATTTAGATGGTTAAATCATCATGAAAATACTATGAACCATAATTATTGGATATTTATATAATAAAAAGGGCTTGGAATAGATTGATTTGGAGTCTTTAAAATTATAGAAACATTATAAAAATACTTATGCATGCTTGCCACTACATATGCACTATATATATATATATATATATATATATATATATATATATATATATATATATATATATATATATATATATCTTAAAATATATGAGAGAAAAATTTGGTATCAACAGCTGCCTCTGTTTACCCGAGAAGGATAAAACAGTTGTCGGATAAAGAAATAATGACCGATTTTGATCGAATGGGGTGATTTGAAAATTATCGGCCGCACTCTGATCTCTGTGCTTCCTACATATCCCATGGGTTTGTTATAGGAATTATTGCAAGTTTCAGAAAAGATACTTTTGTGAAGGGTAGTATCAGACGGGTTTATGCGGAGTTATGATTACGAGCCCGAAATGTAACGGATGTATCTTCGGGTATGTATCCGAATAGCCATAGAGTAAGAAACGGGAATTTATGGTTGTTGGTTTGGTTTAAAAACATTTACGGAATGGGAACGTTGCAAACGGAAACCGAAACAAAGATTGCTCCTGTTTGAAGAACAATTATCTCTCGAGTTACCTGCAATACTTAAACATGATACAAATTCCCTTTGGACCATGGAGATTGTCCTTGGACGGTGAGGATGATGTTCTTAGACCATGGCGTCCCCCGCCATGAATCATGAGATAAAGGATTCGCAGACCATGAAATAATGTTCTGAGGCAATGAAAATGGTGCCTCTGAACCATGACGCCTTTGAATAATGACGTGCAATATTGAGGTATTAACAAGGCAATGCTTGTCCGTGCATAGAGTTTGGGGGCAGAACTTAGCCCCAGGAGAAGAAGATAGTGCAAAGTTTAGAATAGAACAACACTTATGCAAGGGGAGATAATTCTTAGTCCCATGAGAAGGAAGGTCTCAGCCTTATGCAAATATGAAGGCAGGGCTTAGCCTCTTGCAAGACTGGAGACAAGTCTTAGTCTCATGCAAAGAGAAGGTAGTGCTTAGCGTTGTGCAAATAATAAGTCATGGCCTAGCCTCATGCAAGATTTGAGACAGGGCTCAGTCTAATGCGAGTAGAAGGCAATTATAGGCTTATGCAAGTAAGGAGGCAGGGCTTAGTCACATGCACGATTTGATACAGAGCTTAGTTTGATGCAACGAGAAGGTAATGCTTAGCCTTATGCAAATGTAGAGGCAGGGCTTAGCCTCATGCAAGATTTGAGACAAGGCTTAATCTCATGCAAAGAGAAGGCAATGCTTAGCCTTATGCAAATGTAGAGGCTAGGCTTAGCCTCATGAAAAATTTGAGACATGGCTTTGTCTCATGCGAGGGGAAGGCATTGTTTATCCTTATGCAAGTAGGGAGGCAGGGCTTAGCGTAATGCATGATTTGAGACATGGCTTAGTCTTATGCAAAGAGAAGGAAATGCTTAGCCTTGTGCAAATGTGGAGGCAGGGCTTAGCCTCATGCAACATTTGAGACAGGGCTTAGTCTCATGCAAAGAGAAGGTAGTGATTGTCCTTATGAAAAATGTGGAGGAGGGGCTTAGCCTCATGCAAGATTTGGGACAAGGCTTAGTCTCATGCCAGGAGAAGGAAATGCTTAGCCTTAGCGGCGAACAAGTAGCAAACAGGGGTAGAATATTTCTTAGATGGTGATATATTTGTGTTTGATGGCCTGATTGTTATGAGAATGGTGACTTTGATATGTGTATATTTGAGAATGCTCCTGCTATGTTTACTGTGCCTGAAATCAAAGAAAAACTTTAAGTTTTGTAGGGGAGGTTGGTTCGTGCCCTTATCTTCTTACTTTGCTTTGCTCTGTTCTCGAGGCCCCGTTTGAGTTACCATGGGTAACACCTGGTGGCCATAGAAACAATGTTTTCAAAAATATGCACTTATTGATGAAATAGAGTTATTTTAGAAAATACAGTGGTATATAAAATAAAGTAAATTAGATGAACTAATGACAGTAACACTTTTAAAGACATTGCAGCTTCCTTGCAACAGAGTTTTGAGGGTCCTCCTCAAAATTCTTCCCCATTTTGATCCTTGGGCCGTCCACTGTGCAACGAAGTTTGTTGGATCTGCTCCGGAATTTTGAGAACCCTTCTCAAAATACATCCCTAGTTACTTAACAAATTTCCGCTAGTCTGGCATATGATGGCATTGGCTGGAATTACTCTAGAATTTGAGGGTCCTCCTTAAAATTCTGCCCCAGTTTCTTAGCAGATTTTTGACTTTCTGGCATATGTTGGTGTCAGATGGACTTGCTCCAGAATTTTAAGGGCCCTACTCAAAATTCTACCTCAGTTTATGGCTCTGAGGGAAAGTAAGATTTTATTAATATATGATTGAACCCACGGGGCTGCCTACGTATATCCTCCTAAATGAGAATTGGGTTAAGCGTAGTTTAGTTATATTAGATAAAGAAATGTAAATAGTCTGAACATAATATCTCTTGACTGCGTCTTAGTTGATAGGTTTTGACCAAACTTCTCTATCATTTCTACAAGTATGAGTGCTCCTCCTGTTAGCACCCAGTGAACAATGTAAGGACCTTTCTAGTTGGGTGCAAATTTCCCTTTGGCTTCATCCTGATGTAGAAAGATCCTCGTCAGCACCACCTGTCCCAGTGTGAATTGTGTTGTTCTGACCCCTTTGTTGAAATCCTTGGACATTCTATTCTGATAAAGCTGACCGTGACAGTCTATTCGATTGGACCGGTGATATCCATTCTCTAGCCAGCAAAAGGCCAAGGTACACTTGTTGCATTGAGCTCGTTTGGTAGTACCCTTATAATGTCTTCATGTACCTAGCATTAGTGGTATTTCTAGATGTACCTGATGCAATCCATTTCCTTGGTCATCAAAAAATATCAAACTCTGAGTATCTAGAATAAAACCATTCATATGTGGTACACAAGTTCCGGCATGTGTCTCTTCAAGCAATCTGGAAGCCTCCTTTGCATCAACACATCTTAAAAAACCCCAGATCAGGTGTTCTTCTATACTGGCCCCCCATGGAAGAAGTGATTGGACAGTACGTTTCTGAGTATGGTTTGCGTGTTCTGGATATTCTCCTTTCGACAAATTCTTTGATATTGTGAACCAAGGTTTTCCATTAGTTTCTTCTCCAACATGAGCGCAGTAAGTCAGCTGGTGATAGATTTTGACTAGGATGGGATCGATGAAAATCTTGTTCGGGTGTTGTTTCATTGATGATAAGGTGGCTAGTGCGTCTGCAAATTTGTTCTGGACTTTAGGAACATGTCTGAATTCTATCTTTGTGAACCTCTTCATTAATTCTTGAACATGATACAAATATGGTAGTATCTTGGAGTTTTTCGTAGCCAGTTCTCCTTGAACCCAATGTACCAAAAGATTCGAATTGCTAATTACCAGCAACTCTTTATATTTATATCGATGGTAAAATTGAGCCCTATGATGCAAGCCTCATATTCTACAATATTGTTGGTGCACGAAAACCTAAGCTTTGCGGATACCGAGTAATGTTGACCTATTTCTGATACCAAAGCTACTCCAATTCCCACTCCTTGAAAGTTTGTAGCCCCATCGAATAAAATTCTACAATTGTCATAGGCTTCAGCAGTGTCCTCTCCTATGAATGATACTTCTTCATCAGGAAAATGCGTTTAATGGTTCGTATTATCCTCTCGCAAGATTTTCAGCAAGATGGTCTACCAATGCCTGTCCTTTGATCGTCTTCTGAGTTACATAGATGATATTGAACTCACTTAACAATATCTGCCACTTGTCTAACTTCCCGATCGGCATGGTCTTCTCAAAGATGTAGTTTAGAGGGTCCATCCTGGATATAAGGTATATGGTATAGGCACAGAAATAATGTCTCAGTTTCTGAGTTGTCCATGTCAAAGCACAACAGGTGTGTTCAAGCAGAGAATATCTTTCTTCGTAAGGTTTGAACTTCTTACTCAAGTAATATATAGCTTGCCACTTTTTTCCCGTCTTGTTATGTTGTCCCAAAACACATCCGAAAGCCCCATCTAATACGGACAGATCGAGTAGCAAAGGTCTCCCAGGTTATGGCAGGACCAGGATTGGCGGTATTCCTTGATTTTTTCAAAAGCCATTTGACAATCCTCGATCAAACTAGTTTCAACATCTTTCCTCAACATTTTGAAGATGGGTTCACATACTAGCGTAGACTGTGCTATGACGCGGCTTGTGTAGTTGAGGCATCCTACAAATCTCATCATATCCTTTTTTCTCATTGCTGGTGGTAACTCTTGGATACTCTTAACTTTGGATGGGTCCAACTCGATTCCTTGGCAGCTGACAATGAACCCCAATAGCTTTCCTGTCCAAATGCACATTTTGCAGGTTTCAATTTTGGATTGTACCTCCTTAGCCTGTCAAAGAACTTCCTCTAGTTTGCTATGTCATCTGTGGCCCTCTTGGATTTGACGATGATGTCATGAACATACACTTCTATTTCCTTGTGTACCATATCATGGAAGATGGTCGTCATGGATCTGATATAGGTATCCCAACATTCTTTAGAACGAATAGCATCATATTGTAGCATTACACTCCCCACGGTGTTATGAAAGCTGTTTTCTATGCGTCTTTTTCATCCATCCAGACCGCGAAGTAATCTACAAAGGATTGGAGTTCATGTTTGGCGCAATTGTCTATCAGGATGTGTATATTTTATAGTGGGAATATTTCCTTGGGACTTGCTTCTGTTTAAATCTCGATAGCCAACACACACCCTGACTTTCCCTTCTTTATTCGAAACTGGTACAATGTTGGCTAAGCAGGTTGGGTACTCAACTACCCTGAGGACTTTGGCTTTGATCTGCTTTATGACTTCCTCTTTGATTTTTAGGCTCATATCTGGTTTGAATTGTATGAGTTTCTTCATTACCGGTGGACACATTAGATTGGTGGGCGACTTATGAGCCACTATGGATGTGCTCAGACCGGTCATATCATCATATGAACATAAAAAAATATCCTCATATTCTTTCAGGAAACGAGTGTATTCTTCCTTCTTTAACGGTCATAAGTCAATGCTTATGCGAGTTTCTTTGACGGTTTTGGAATTCCCAAATTGATTGCTTCGATTTCGTCCATATTGGACTTAGGTCTGTTCTCAAAGTTCTCAACTTCTCTGGCCACCTCCTCAAGTATTTCATCCTCTTCTACTAAGTCACTATCTTTATGTTGCGCTGCCTCAATACATGTCACAGTAATCGATTTATTAGGAAAAGTATTATAACACTGTATTGGGAAAAATTGAGTTTGCATATTAAAGTGATTGAAAGATGACGTGTCATGACATAGAGATTGGTCAAAGGATGACTATTAGCAAAGAGGCCCGAGTTTCAACAGATACGATCAGGAGCACATAAAGAGTCACACGTTTCAAGAGATACGAGCAGGAGCACATAAAGAGGCACGAGCGGTTACTCAAAAGACTTAGTGCTCGTACCTATTTATGTCCAAAAATCAAAGAGAAGTGCGAAAGAGTAATATTTAATGAGCATTAAATACTAAAAATATTAGATAATCTGTATTAAATCTCAATGATTGTATAACGTAGCATTTAATGTCTACAATTTTCTATTATGGCCGTATTAGGACAGAGGCAAAACGTATATGTTGAAGATAGCTATAAAAGGAAGAGATTGAGTCATTTGTAAGGACACGAAAGACTATCTGAATATACTTGTTTCACATTGATTTCTTCTGATTATCTTATTGATGGAAAAATCATTTTTTTATATTCCTTCTTTGATTATTAGTAACCCGAGTTCTTCTAAAATAAAGCTTTGACCGAAATTTCACTTTTTGGTTTTAAATATTGGTTCAGTTACCGGTAATATGAAATTCCATTCTTTCTTAGCCTAACTTTTTTGTTACGTCAATCATTTCAAATGTTAATAACAACACCCAAGGAAACCAAGAAAATTGTGAGCTTCAAGAGAATCCTCAGGATGAGCATACACCAAACCCCTCTCAACAAACCTCCCCACGGCCGTCTCGAGAAGGAACTCCTAATGGACATCATACAAATGGAAACGCTCAATTTAAAAATGTTGAAGCCATCGATGAAGCTTTGAAAAATTTGATTTCACAACAGTTCAACAAAGCTCTTGACGCTTTTGTTAGCCAGTTACCTGTTGCACCACCTACACCCACTCCGAATAACAACACTTTGGAAAACCCTCGTTCTGGGCTTGTTAATCCAGGCAGTGGTGGAACTCCAATTGAATCAGGAGAAGGAGAACCAGGTAACCTAGTTAATTCATATTTACAAAATTTAGTACTAAGATTGCAGAAACAGCTCAAGGAGCAAAGTGACCGTATAGAGCAAATTCCTTGTGCCTCCCGTAGTCAAAGGGATAGACATGGATAAATATTCGCAACAACCTTGGAAGCCAAGTGCTGCTCCTCTCCCAATTCTAAAGAAATTCAAAATGCCCTATATTCTAAAATATGAGGGAACAACTGATCCCCGAGACCACGTGACTGCACTCACAACAGGGAAAAGGCAACGACCTGAAATAGAAAATAGATTCAATATTGGTCAAAAAATTCTGTGAAACACTCACTAAGGGAGCATTAACATGGTAGTCTCTTTTACCTGAAAACTCTATAAATTCTTTTTCTCAGCTTGCAGATTCATTTTCCAAAACACACTCGGGGTCTTAAAAAGTCAAAACAAGAATGGAATATATTTTCAAAATCAAGCAATGGGACTCAGAGGTTCTTAGAGAGTTCGTCGAAAGGTTCCAGCGTGAAACAATGGCGTTACCCCATGTACCTGCCAATTGGGCAGCTATAACTTTCACAAGTAATTTGAAAGAAAAAAGCTCAGAAGCAATGAGGCAACTCAAGGAAAGTCTTCATGCATTCCCAGCCACAACGTGGAATAACGTCTACAACAGGTATAGCACGAATCTAAGGATATGAGAGGATGTTATATCACGGTCTTAGAAGAGGAAAAGGAAAGTTCAAGACGAGTTGAATCTGAAAAAAGGTCTAGCAAAAATAGGTACGAACCATACATGGGCCCTGCAGGAAAAAACTCACGGTCAAAACAGGACAACCCAAGGTACGATCATAAGCCGAGGAATAGAGATTCGAGCTCGTCATAAAGATTTGGGAATAATTGGAACATGCGAGAGTCATGAGATGATGATAGAAATGTGAAGGCAAGATTTAGCAGTTATAATTTTAATGTGAGCACTTCCGAACTCGTAGCTGTTTTGAGAAGCATGGGTGACAAGGTACGGTGGCCAAAAGAAATGAGACAAATCAAAACAGGCGCAACCCTGATCATTGGTGCGAATTTCACAACGATCACTGGCATAAAATGATAAACTGTACGTTGCTGCAAGGGAAGTTGATCATCTATTAAAATAAGGGTATCTCATTGAATTATTCAGTGAGAGAGGCAAGCAAGCATACATGGAGAATAGAGAGGAGCCCCCAAACCACCTTTTCCCAAAAGGACCGTTAATGTCATAAGCAGAGGCAAATATATTAGTGGTGTGACTGACACAATAATCAATAAAGTTTCCAAAATTACAACTACCCAAGGGAAGGGGGTACACATGTCTTAGAAGAATAAAGCATTACGTTTGATGATGCAAACGCCGATGGCGTATCATCGCCATATAATGATGCACTGGTAATATCTTTACTTGTACATGATACTAATGTGAAGTGATTTTCGATTGATTCAGGTAGTTCTGTGAACATTATTCTGTTAAGAGTATTACGTGAGATGCAAGATGAAGATAACAACAACAACAACAACTACTACTACCCAGTGTATTCCCATAGGGTGGGGTCTGTGAAGGGTAATACGTACGCAGACCTTACCCCCACCCGAAAGGGTGGGGAAGCTGTTTCCAATCGACACTCGCTTAGATAAGAAAAGAAATAAAACAAAAACAAATCAAAAACAAAAGAGCATTAGTAACTCCAGTAGAGATCACAATATATAATCATGTAAAGATAGACCAAAAATAACATGGCATGCAAAAGGGAGAGGTAAACAAAAACAGAAGTGAAAGGACATCCACAAATGTAAATTTAGCCACATTCAGTAAATAAAATAAAATGCAATAACAACGACTACTAACTACCAAAAGGGCACACTAGACCATCTATGGAGAGCCCCACCAATCCCCGCCCAGCCCTGAGAGGGAATTGCGAGAATTTATAAAAGCCTCTATCCTAAAACCCCCATGCTAGACTTCCAGACTCTACTATCAAGGGCCATGTCCTCGGAAATCCGCAATCTAGCCATTTCATGCCTAATCACCTCTTCCCAATACTTTTTTGGCCTCCCTCTACCACGACTCGCAGCAACCACCGCCAACTGCTCACAGCTCCTCACCGGAGCATCTGGGCTTCTCCTCCGCACATGCCCAAACCACCTGAGCGTCGCATCCCGCAACTTCTCATCCACCGGGGCCACCCCCACTTTTTCCCTAATAACTTCACTCTTAATTTTATCTGACCTGGTGAGCCCGCACATCCACCTAAGCATTCTCATCTCAGCAACTTTCATTCTTCGAACATGAGATTTCTTCACCGGCCAGCACTCCACCCCTTATAACATGGCCGGTCTAATCACAGCTCGATAAAACTTCCCCTTGAGTTACTATGGCACTTTCTTGTCACACAAGACTCCTGATGCAAGCCTCCATTTCAACCACCCTGCCCCTATACGGTGAGTGAGATCCCCGTCGATCTCTCCGTTCCTCTGAATCATCGACTCAAGATATTTGAAACTGTCCCTCTTACCGATGGCCTGAGATCCAAGCTTCACGACCCCGCCTACTTCCTCATCACTTGATTTTATGCTAAGCTTACACTCCAGATATTGTGTCTTAGACCTACTCAGTCTGAAACCCTTAGACTCGAGGGTCTACCTCTAGACCTCCAACCTCTCATTGACACCGACCCTCGTCTCGTCTATCAAGACTATGTCATCAGCAAATAGCATACACCATGGCACATCCCCTTGAATATGGCAAGTCAGAGCATCCATTACCAAAGCTAATAAGAGAGGGCTAAGCGCAGATCCGTGATGGAGCCCCATAACCGCCAGGAAATTGTCAGAGTCGCCACCCACTGTCCTAACCCTAGTCTTAGATTCATCTTACATGTCCTTGATCACTCTGATGTAGGATTCCGGTACGCTCTTCGCCTCCAAGCACCTCCATAACACCTCCCTTGGGACCTGGTCGTACGCCTTCTCCAAGTCGATAAACACCATGTGGATATCCTTCTTCTTATCCCTGAACTGTTCCACCAATCTCCTGACAAGGTGAATAACTTCTGTTGTGGAACGGCCCGGCATGAAGCCGAATTGGTTTACAAAGATAGACGTCATCTCCCTCACCCTCGCCTTCACCACCCGCTCCCAAACTTTCCTGGTGTGGCTTAGCAATTTGATACCCTTATAGTTATTACAACACTGGATATCCCCTTTGTTTTTATACTGGGGCACAACTGTGCTCCACATCCACTCCTCCGGTATCCTCTTAGTCCGGAATATCATATTGAACAGCTTGCACAACCACTCCACTCATGCCCTGCCTATGCTCTTCCAGAACTCCACCGGGATTTCTCCTGGCCCCGTCGCAAGCTGAAGATAAATTAATACTAAAGCCGCACTCTATGTGGATTTGACAATTCCAATGTTTTAATGAAAGAACATGTAATTCTTACAACATTCGCAGAAGGAGTATTCAAAGATACAAAGTTTCATGTAGTAAATATGGAAATGGCTTACAATATGATCCTTGGGAGACCATGGATCCACTAGATGGATGTCGTTCCATTGACCTTACATCAAGTAATAAAATTTCCATCACCATAGGGAATATGCAAGATATGTGGAAATCAACAAACATCTAGGAGCATTAATTCCGTTGAAGATTCAAATACAAGAAAAGAAGAAAAATAACAATTACAAAACTCAATTGAGGGTACCACAACACAAACCTCAACTGAACAAGGGCGAACAGAAGTGGACTCAAGCCCTTATACATTCACGAATAAGAGGAAAATAAAAATATCAAAACAACAATTGAAGAACTGGAGGTTGTTCTATTATTTACAGAATGGCCTAAAAGGAAAGTATACGTAGGGGACAATCTAAGCCACGACATGAAAGGTAAATTGATTAAATTTTTGAAAACTAAGGTGGATTGTTTTGCTTTGTCTCATTCTTATATGACAGGAATACTATCAGAGGTAATGATGCACAAATTAAATGAAGACCCATCATACCCGCCTGTCAAACAAAACGAGCGAAAGCATGGAACCTTGAAAAATTAGGTGATTCAAGATGAGGTTCAGAAATTACTAAAAATCGTGTCTATCCGTAAGGTAAAATATCCTAATTGGTTAGCCAATATTGTTTTAGTACCAAAGAAGAATGGTAAGTTGCGAGTTTGTGTAGATTATACTAACCTTAACAAAGCTTGTCCTAAATATTCTTTACCGTTACCATATATAGATCAACAAATTGATGCTACTGCAAGGCATGAGTTTTAAAGCTTTTTAGATGCGTATTCAGGATATAGCCGGATCAAAATGGATCCAATAGACAAAGAAAAACCTTCATTTATAACAGACAGGGGACTTACTATTGTAAAGTAATGCCATTTGGTCTTAAAAATACTGGTGCAACATATCAAAGACTGATGACCAAAATGTTTCAAGAACATTTGGGAAAACCCATGGAGGTTTATATGGACGATATGCTCGTTATAACTCAGCATTCAAGAGATCGTATATCACACTTGTCTAATACATTTCAGATTTTGCAAAAATTTAACATGAAATTAAATCCTGAGAAATGTGCATTCAGTGTTGCATTAGGTAAGCTTTTAGGTTTTCTTGTTTCTAACAGTGGTATTGAAGTGAATCCCGCACATATTAAGGCCATTGAAGAAATCCCAGACATGCTTACACGTAAACAAGAAGTGCAGAGGTTGACAGGAAGAATTGCAGCCTTGGGAAGATTCATTTCTAAATTATCAAAAAGTGCTTAAAATTATTTTTATCTCTTAAAAAGCAAGATCATTTCGAATGGAATGAGGAATTTCAACAGGCACTTAAAAAATTGAAGATATATTTATCAAATCCGCCATTTCTTGCAAAACCAAAGGCTGGGGAAAGATTGCTCATCTACCTTGTTGTCTCAGAAATACTGGTAAGTGTTGTTTTAGTCTGCGAGGGCCAAGGTAAACAATCTCCAATTTATTATGTCAGCAAATATTTACTAGATATGGAGAACGGTATCCCTGTTAGAAAAATTTACGCTTGTATTAATCCTGGCATATAGAAAACTAAGGCCTTATTTTCAATGTCACCCCATCGTTGTAGAAACGGTTTATCTAGTACGTAATATATTACACAAGCAAGAGTTATTAGGTAGATTATCCAAGTGGGAAATAAATTTAAATGAATATGACATCACATATCAACCTAGAACCGGCAATTAAATCTCAACTGTTAGCAGATTTCGTGGTTGATTTTAGCCAGAGAATGCAATTAGAAGCAGAAAAAGAATTACTAGTTCTCAACATATCTAATCCAAGAATTTGGATGTTATGTACTGATGGTTAATCTATTGTGAAGGGTGCATGCTTAGGAATAATTTTGGTACCACCTACAGGTGAAACCATTTGCTAACCATTAAATGTCATTCCATAACTAACAATGAAGCAGAGTACGAAGCTGTGATTGCAGGTTTAGAACTGGAACGTGAACGCGAGATTAATTAGATTGTAATAAAAAACGACTTGTACCTCGTGGCTAACCAAATGATGGTGACATATACAGCCATGGAAACACGAATGCAACAAATATTTAGAGAAGGTACGGGATCTGATCAGACAATTCTAAACCGGGAAGGTTACGCAAATAGCAAAAGATGAAAATATTGAGGCAGATGCCCAAGCTAATCTTGCATCTGCGTCAGACATGGCAAGCAATGAAAATTCTTCTATATTTTTTTTATTTCACTCAGTACTCGATCCAGAGAAAAATGAGGTAAATTTTAATAACTTAACATGGGATTGGAGGAACAAAATTATTGACTTTTTGCATTACGGTATCGTCCCTCAAGATAAGATAAACGTCACGCGCTTCCAAAAAAGGCTGCCTGATATTGTTTAAAGCAAGGTAATCTTTATTGAAAAATGTTCAGTGGTCCATTAACAAGATGCCTTGGAACTTCTCAAACAGAGTATGTAATGAGAGAAATACATGAAGGGCACTGTGGGAATCATGCAGGAGGAAGATCACTAGTAAGAATCATAATTAGGGCGGGTTATTATTGGCCCAAAATGGAAGAAGAAGCGGAAATTTTCGTGGCTTAATGTGATAAATTCTAAAGGTGTGGTAATAACATGCACAGACCTGTAGAGCTGTTACATCTGATTATTACACTATGGCTCTTAATAAATTGGGGGATGGGTAATGTGGGTCCGCTACCATAAGCAAAAGGACAGGTCAAGTTCTTGCTCGTACTCACTGACTATTTTACTAATGGGTGGAGGCAGGAGGATTCAAACAGGTGCGAGAAAAGGAAGTTAGAGATTTCATTATGCGGAATATCATATGCTGATTTGGTTTGCCAAAGTAAATCGTACGTGATGATGGCCCTCAATTTTTAGGCGCATAAATCATAGAGTTCTTTCAAAGATGGCAGATCAAGAGGATTACTTCCACACCTAATCATCCGGTGTGTAATGGACAACCAGAGCAAACAAACAAAGTCATTATCAACAATTTAAAGAAATGTTTAGAAGAATCCAAAGGTAATTGGCCAGAATTGTTACCTAGTGTTTTATAGGCATATCACACAATAGCAAAAACAAGTACAGGAGAAACCTCATTTTCATTGGTTTATGGAGCTGAAGCTTTGATTCCAGTTCAGATAGGAGAGCCAAGTACAAGGTTTACACAAGCATCAGAAGAAACAAATGACGAAGAAATGCGGTTAAATATGGATTTACTCGAAGGAAGAAAAGAAGCTACATTAATAAGAATGACATCACAAAAGCAAGTCATAGAACGACATTACAATCGGAAAGCACACCTAAGATTCTTTAAGATTGGCGACTTCGTGCTCATAGACAAATTACAATCTACAAAACCGGCCAATGCAGGGAAACTAAGTTAAACCTAGGAAGGACCTTATATTGGTGACTTTGTGCTCAAAACCAATTTTACTAAAGATTTTATATGATAGGAAAAAAGATAGCTCGTACTAAATGATGAGTTACGACCTGCAAGGCACGTGGAATAAATTAAACTTTCCAGCCTAGGGTTATAATTATTCTGATAGAAATTCAAACAGGTTAAGCAATTTTCATCTATAATCGCACCTCCGAGTCCCGTATGTTTTTCCTTTTTAGGGAAAGGACCAAATGAGGGGAACAACCAAGTGTTCGAGGCTTCATACTTCAATGCTCAAACACTTGGGGGACGATTTAGTATACACAGGCCTGTGAATAAAGAAGGCAATAAAGATTGGGAAATAAAGATCAAGCCTGAAAGTCACTCATTGAATAAGTCAAGTGCAGGGCAAAGTCACGAACTAAGGCCAAAGAAAAACCTTACCATAGATAGGGTAAAGGCAATGTACTGAAATGTGTTATAGATAAAAAACCTTGCATTTATTTCTTCTTTTTAAATATGTTATAAGAAAAATAGTTACGAGAAAGTACAGATGTAATTCAAATATATATAAAGTATTATTCAAAACTAGACAACGTTCCAATAAAAAATTGTCAAAATTATTTCAAAGAAACATGTGTATTCCTATTTCTTTTATCGTATGTTAACACCAATATGAAGTTGAGACGTCTTCTTTATTAAGTGTCGAATATAAAAAAAACCCTCTTTTATAAAATTCATGAAGTTAACAGAAGCATTTTTGAAGAATAAAAATGTACGTTATTCTGTAAGTCCATTGAAATAAAGGCAAGAATAAACAAAATAGAAGTTCAAGTAGTAACGAAAAACTTTTTAATATTAAAAAGATGATACTAAGTATGAACTTAGTCATAAACTAAAAATTGTTCATACATATTGTCCCATAAAAGAACCTGGGACTTAAATTTCCAAATCAAACCCTCAAATGAGACAAAGGGTTTTAGTCACAATTTTCCAAAAAGAAAAAAAAACAAAATAAAGAAATTGAAACAACTTAAACCTGTCACTATGAAGATGAAGGAACTAAAACATGTTCATCAACATCAGTGGGCTCAACTTGGCTTGAAGGAATATGGATACCCGTATCATCTTGAACATTTGCAGAAGCTTCAGCCACGGGAGAAGGAAAATCTTGGTTTTCCTGAGCCTTCTTAGTACTTTGTTTGATTTTGGCTAAATCAGAGTCCAAGTTAATATTCTCTTGGCTAGCTTCAACAAGGGTATCGTGGAGAGAATTCAAGAACGCCCAACTCACTTTAATGGAGGATTTATCTTCAAGGATCTCATAGTCTTTTTCCCAATCAGAAGATACCTAGAGGTCTTCTTAGGCTTGGGTCAAATTCTGCACGAGTTCACCAATGTAAGCCTTCAACTCTCTAATCTATTCACTTGCATGGGATAACTGCTCGGAGAAAGAAGTTTCAAGATGAGCTTTTTACTTATCTGCTTACTTGAGAAAGCTTTTTCAACTACCAATTTGGAAGTTAAAACTCGCACCTATAATTCCAAAGTATTTTTACTTTCTTCTAAGAACTCCACATGAATATGAAGACTTTCATACTATTACTTCCAATTATATGCCTCAAATTGATAATCACACACTAATTGCTCTTATAGGGTAATCCTTTTCATCATGAGATTGTCCTAAAAAAGGGGTGAAAATGAGAATCCCAAAGATAGAAAAACAAAGTAAAAGATTAAAAAGAGGAATACCTTTAAATAAGCATGCATGATGTCATTCATCAAGGTTAAAGAACTTTGGCTCTCTAGCTTCTCTCTCTCAATAGGGTAAATTAAAGGCTTTAGCCACACATCTTCTTGACTAGATTTCCTTAAAAGGTTACCCTCAGCAGTGACTTCAAAATTCTCTTGCCTCATAGCACTGCTCCTACTTGAGGAACCAACCTCAGCACGTTGAGCATGTAGAGGAGGAATTGTTGAAGGATGAATAGTAGAAGCAGTAAAAACAGCCTAGGGAGGAACAGAAAAAGCCACAATTGACAAACAAGGAGTCCCAGACATGGAAATAGAAAAAGAGGCGAAGGATGCTTCATAAGAAACTAGACCTAAACCATCATCACCAAACCCGGGGTTAAAAAGTTGCTCAATAGAAATATGAGCAGCAGCGGGAACATCATGAACATCATCAGGGATCACAATCGGGGCTTCAACAGACTTGGTAAGAGGAATAGAACGCTGGGGGGATGCTTCTTCTTCATTATCAGAAATAATATGTCTATGAGCCTGTGGCCTTGTTACCAAAGAACCCCCATCTTCCTCTTCTTTGGAGCCTTGTTCATCAACAGTTTTTCTTTTTTATGAAGATCCCAAAATTATTTCTTGGGCCCTTTATAAAGAAATACGAGAAGCCACGACCGCTTCAGCAGTAATCCCTCGAACAACAAATCCCGATAGAAAGAAGGATTAAGGTAAGTTCAGGAAAAAGTAATGTGTAAAATAAAATAAAATAAAAACTCTTACCATAAGTTTTCACTTTCCAAACAAATCGTTGGGAAAAAATCTTCCAAGACCTAACATCCATTGGTGTAGTACTTAATATCCTTCCTACCCAATCACAAAAATTGGGAACATCGTCCACAACTCCCATGGCTGCTGATAAAGGAAAGTAAAATTAGAAAAATAAACAAAATTGAAGAAAAATGTATGAGAAAGTTAGAAGACTCACGTGAAAAATTACACTTCTCAGGAAAAGGAAAATTCTCATCACCCACAAAACCAACAATGGGGGAAGCAACTAACTTGGCATACCAGCCACAGTCTCTGTCGTCTTCAGGGTGAACTAGAACTCTTTTGCTCCTGGCTACTAGTGTAAAAACACAATTGCGAAAGAGTCTAGGGGAGTAAAGATGAATTAGATGAGAGAGAGTAAAAGTCACACTAGCCGTATCGGTTAAATGCCTCAAACAAGCGCATCCCTTCATACTATTGGGCCAATCTAACCTAAGCAAACATCAAAGAAACAATAAAACTCGAGAATAACCAGATTAATAGCAGGTTTGAATCCTAATGTGAAAGGGTACGTATAGACAAAGGAAAATCCGGTTAAGTAAGAGGTGATTCTTTGATTATAATTGGGAATAATGATAGGATAGTCATGACTCCAATAGCAGTCGCTACGAACTAAATAAATCAAACATTCAGTAATTTTAGTGGGATAGATATCAGCACGATCTAAAAAAGATACTTGATTTCTAAGAGATTTTCTGTCATTATAGAAAGATAGTTTTGCAGGAACTATCTCCTCCACCAGAGGTTCACAAAGAGGTTCAGAAGATTCCTTACCTCTAGAACAAGATCTATGTGAAAGAGAACCTCTAGTTGTAGAAGAAGGGCCGGAACTAGGCCAAAGAAGAGAAGAACCACGTGAGGATGGAGATGTTCAATTGAGAAGCCTACCTCCTCTTCTGCTCCTACTGGGGGAATTAGGGGAGTTATCAACAATGGGGATCTTTCTAGGGTTAGGGTTTGATGAAGACATGATAGTACAAGGAAGAAGCAAACAAAGATTTAAGAAATTAGATGTTCAGAAAACTTTATGTGGTAAAGACAAAGAAGAAAACTATTTTTATAGTGAGATCCAACCGCCAAAGGAAAAGGCTCAATGATAGAAAGGCCATAATGATAACTGAAACTTCGTGATTAGTGAAGCTGTGAAAAAGCCTTAAAAAATGATGTAAAGTTGCAGAACCAGTAAAAGGGTGACACATGTGAAAAGCATTAAATGAAAGTGGCAATTGAAGCGTCGATTATGTCACAACATTAATGGTGACAAAAGATCCCCCTTTAATAAATTCCACTTCCCAAATATTCAATTGTTGAATAAATGTTAAGTGGAGGTACTATCTGTATTTGGGAAAAATTGAGTTTGCGTATTAAAGTGATTGAAATATGTCGTGGCACGACATAGAGACTGGTGAAAATATGATTATTAGCAAAGAGGCACAAGTTTCAACAGATACGAGCAGGACCACATAAAGAGAGACGAGTGGTTACTCAAAAGACACAGCGCTCGTACCTATTTATGTCCAAAAATAAAGGAGAATGAATCTGACAGCATGAAAGATTACATATACAAAATTTAATAAGCATTAAATACTAAAAACGTTAGAGATTCTGTATTAAATCTCAATGATTGTGTAACATATCATTTAATGTCTATAGTTTTCAATAATGGCCTTATTATGATAGAAGCAAAACATATAGCTTGAAGATAGCTATAAAAAGAAGAGATTGAGACACTTGTAAGGACACATAAGACTATCTGAATACACCAGTTTCACTTTGATTTCATCAAATTATCTTGTTGTTGTCAAAATCATTTTTTTATTCATTCTTATATTATCAGTAACCCGAGTTCTTCTAAAATAAAGCTTCGATCGAAATTCTACTTTTTGGTTAAAGAAACGTTGTAGATGAAAAATGTGAATGAAAATAGTGAATATTAAATATCAATGCATTAATTAAATTTGAAAATATCCAAAATAGTATGGCTCGATGACTCAAGCAATTATTTCAAAACAAAATGCGCCTTTAAAACAAAACTACTAAAAATATCTTAAATGCCTAGCACGGCTATTAAAATAAGCCAAGCTAATTGGCAAGATACCTATGAACTCGGCGGGCCCCGGAGGCTGTGCCAGTCCAATTCTGGAGAACAACTCCCTTCTCCACAGACTAAATGGTGAGGACTTCTTTCTTCTCCTTCTCAACTATCCCATTGCAATCCATATTCTTGTCTTCTAGGAACAAGTTTCTCAACCCAGCCAAAGCTACTTCCTCTGCAGATCCCTATATTGTATTGGCTTGGTAAAGATTCTGACTCGGATGTGGCACTAGCTAATCGAGAGGGTAATAAGGAACATTCCATGAAGGCGACCAATCATTATATTCTTTATAGGTATATGGATATCCCAACCCAAAATTTGTGTCATGGCATTTCTACTGTATATGTTTGGTAACGCCCTGGAGTTTCTTCCCAAGCCCTTTGTCGGCTTCTTACCCAAACCATGCCAGTATGCTTTCTATTTTGTTACTCCACCATTTTTCCTTCTCAATTTAGTTGATATGATCAATGTGGGGATATGTCTCTCCACCCAGCCTTCTTCTATTCTCGACAACCGGAACAATTTGACTGGTGTAAGTAGGGTTACTTCCATCCCCATTAATTATTACCTCCTAATGTTTCCATTAAAATTTCACAGCCTGGTGTAGTATGGAAGTCCCAGCCCCAGCGGCATGTATCCAAGGTCGTCCTAATAGAAGATTGCATGTAGTTGATATGTCTAGCACTTGGAACTCAACATCGAACCAAGTTGGTCCCATCTACAGACAAAGGTTAACCTCTCCAATTGTGGCCCTCTGGGATTCAATACTTTCACGTTCATACTCCCTGCTCCCGTCCCATGAAAATCTTTGCCCAACCTTTTAGTGTAATCAATGGACAAATGTTGAGGCTTGAATCCCCATCTATTAAGACCCTGGCGATGAAGTTTCCTCGAATTGTACTGTGATATGTAATGCCCTATCGTGACTTAATCTTTCAGGTGGTAGTTCATCTTCGTGGAAGGTGATCGTGTGAATTTCCAGTACTTTCCTTACCATGTTGGCCATCTCTCCACGGGTGATATTTTTTGGCACATGAGCTTTATTGAACACCTTCCTCAGAGCACCCTTATGCGCTCTGAATTTTGTAATAGCGATAGGATGGATATCTGGGTGGGAGTCTTGTTTAAATGATTAAGGACATACACATGTACTTTCCTCTAACGATTGTCTGGTCCTGTTTCAATGACAGGTTGTTTTGTAGCAGCCTCCTTGCTTCATCCTCCCAATTTTTTTGGTGTATAGATCCTTCCAGTTCTAGTCATTCCCTGTGCGACACAAGATTCTTCCATCATTATTTTTGCCTTTCTCCTAGCTTCTACAACACAATCCCAAGGTATGGCATCGGACTTGAAAGGAGATGTGGTTGCTACTATCACTATGAAAGGTGTGGCCATTTCTACCTCAAATGGAATAGGTGTGGTTACAGTTGGTGTTACTTCTACCTCAAATGGAACCGATGTGTTTACCTCACACTCAACTAGTAGTTGTACCTACACCACAATACGATTGAGCATGATTACGGGCTTCTTAGGGTCGTCACCTTCTTTGATAAGTCCAATTCATCCCTCGGGATCACACTTCTTATCAGTTTCTATCATGTTGATCCCTTCACCCCTATTATCTGGAAAAGGATTGTTGCGGACGTTTGATGCAGCTTCCTTTGCATGTAGGACCTTATTATCAATGAATGTCTGGATGTTATCATTCAATGTCTCGCATTCATCAATAGTGTTCCCTTTCATACCGGAATGATATGCACAAGTTTTATTCGGGTTGAACCATTAAGATGAATTCTCCATTGCCGCAACGGGAATAGGGGTGACATAATTAGCAGCCTTCAAAATTTTGTATAGCTGGTCAATGGTTCAGCAATGGCAGTATATTGTCTGGGTGGTTGGCGGCGATCAAAATTAGGTCTAGGTTTTTGATAGCTTTGATGGGTTGGAGGAGAATTGTAGTAAGTTTTTTGGGTGTTATAAGTGTGAAAGTTGGTAGCGGTTTGAGAATATCTGGGATGTGAGGGTTGGTATGTAGGTGGACGTGTTCGGTATGTGAGTGGATATTTTGGGCCTTGGGCCACCATTACTTCCCCTACTTCTTTCTTCTTCGATATGCCACCGAATTGCAATGCTTTATTCGTGGCTTGCAGTGCCTCAAAATTTTTCACCATCCCACTTTTAATACCCTCTTCAATCCTTTCTCCGAGTTTGATGATATTGGAGAACTTATGATTCTCAATATCCATTAGCCTTTCATAATAATGTGGGTCCTGTAAAGAACTTGTTCATCTGTTCCTCATTTAATATTGGTCCGACCTTGGCTTCTGACCTCCACCCAGTATCATACTCGCAAAAAGTCTCATTTGGATTCTTTTTAGGTTCTGGATATAGAAGACATCCGGTGCATTCTCTGTAATAAAACACAAACCGGTCTATAAAATCTGATGACAGACTGATCCAACTGGCCTATTTCTTAGGATTCTGGCATATGTACCAGGATAGGGCATTTCCGGTAAGACTTCTCATGAAGAGCTTCATTTAGATCCTTTCATCTTTCGTGACTCATATGAGATTGTCACAATACGTTTTCAGATGAATCTTGGGATCACCCGTTCCATCAAACATTTTGGACTAGGGAGGTTTGTAACCCTCCGGCAGTTCCACATCTGGTTGTATGTATAAATCCTCGTAGTTCAGACATTCTTTCCCTTTACCTCCTTTAACACCCTGAACGCGACTTGTCAACTTTTTGAGCTCCTCAGCCATGTTCTTGATGAGCAGGTCCTTCTTTGGGGATTTCGGTGTATAGGATATTGGTTGAGATGAGTGAGGTAAAGTTTCCACATATATAGGGTTGTTTTGGTGATTGCAAGGGATTTGGGTGCAGTGGTGATCGTTGGTTGAGTTTTATGGATTAGAATAGGTTGTGGTGTGTTCTGAGGAGTATGATAGGTAGTGGTTTGTGGGTTCTGTGTTGGTTGATTATGGTGTTATGGAGGAATTGGTATCAATATAGGATTGTATTTTTGAGGTAGTGTGGTGTATTTATGGGGTGTGAGAGGATTTTGTGGACGTTGGTTTGGCGTATTTTGAGGAGGCTCTGGGATTTGACTATTCTGTTGGTTAACATCTGGGACATTCAAAGTGAGCAAGAGGTTTGCCAAGTTACAAACCTACTCAAGTTCTCCTTGTAACTCTAGTATTTTCTGCTCCAATCCTAGGACAAAATCATTCTGGGCCGGATTACTCTGACCATCTGAGGTTTCAATATTCTCAGTATTTTCTTATCGGATACCACTCAAATCATCCATCTTAGATTTTTCTCTGCTCTTCGGATTACTCAGAGGAAGAGGAAGTGGAGAGCCTTTAGAGTGGTGTGATATACTGATGATGCTAGTGTGTCTGAACCAACCTTAGGGGATGAGAATAATAAAAATAAAGAAAATCAAAAGGTAGACAAGTCAGTAATGATTCTGAAAGTGTTTGCACTATTTAAACATATATTGCGAGAATGTAAATTTGCATCTTAACTTGGGAGCCTCGTTGTGCCCGAGGTAGGCCTAGCGACAAATAGATTTGGAGAATTTCAGAGCCAATAATTTCCTCATTTCATTAATGTAAAAATATACGAATCTAATATAAAACTAAATAAGATAAGTCACTAGTGGAACTTGGCCTTATTACATTTTGAAACAGCAAATAAACCTAATCTACTTGGTCCGAGAAAGACCTTCTCCAGGCTGGATGTTTTTGGCTTTGTCGATCAAATTTCCCAGTTCGCGCAGGTTCATTAGTTGGTATGACCTTGCTATTATGTCCTCTTTCATTTCCTTCGGCGTTCTAGAAGTTGGTGACTATCTTCCTCATTTTTCCCTCTAACTTCATCAGATTGTACTCAAGATATTCCAACCTTTCACTTGATTTGACAGTCATCTCCCTCCATTCATTAATTAGTTCCATATTGGTCTTGTGTAGCTCCTTATGCTCGGCCTCGGACTCGTGAACTCTTTTATATAGTTTGTTGTACTTTGCTTGTGCCTCGGCAAATTCATCTATGACTCTATTTCCTGGACCAACCCTTGGCTTGAATATTCCTGCTATGTTATCTTCTAACCATGATGGTAAAAGTACACATGACCAACATGATATCGATATGGCTCGATGGTATCATTTTCCATGATAATTTTCAATTGAAACATGTACTGAGATTCATATTTCTATGGGATGTCGTTATCCTGAAAATCTATCCTGTAGTGACTCATTTTAGCAACCCGCGATATGACCTGCTTCCTGCCTACCTGTCTCAAAACCCTGAGGGGAGCATAAGGGTATATGCCGCTTAACCCGATCAATACCAAGTGTTGAACATCTCTAGATCTGATGATGAACTCGCCGATAGGGAACCATTCAAACATCTATTGAATCTGATCCTCGGCCAAATTGCTGCAACAGTCCACCTACCCAATAGCATTTTCTAGTTGACCAAACCTGTCTGGGATATAATTCATTCTCTTAGGATGATGGAAATATATGTGATCATTCTACGGCCTTTGCGGAAGCTCTAGAAGATATTGAACCTTTTGGAGACGCTTTAGAAACAAAACTTGTAGCAACAGATTACAACATTCGAAGTATTTGTACACTTTCTGATAGCATTCTAAGGCCTGGTATACGTATTCTATGATCATAGGGACGTTGGGATATGTTTGCCCCTCGATCCCGTCAATCAAAGGTTTTGGCTACCATGGCCAGTCTGGTGCGGATTTTGTTCCCTTGGATCGGGAACACGAACATACACAAGAAATAGACGATAAACACAAAAACCCTGCGGTAAATCCAACCCAAGGAAGTGATACAGAAATCGTCATAAAATATGATAAGATCTGCTATGACCATACTGTTCATAGAGGATGTAAAAGGTATGTATGAATTCTTCAGGCACTACAAACCCTTATTCTTTTTCAAACCAATCATCTTAAAAAAAACCATAGTCGAGCAATTTTCGGCACCAATAAACCAGGACTATCCCAAGGTAGCCCAACGAATCCCCCTATTATTTTCAATAGATGGGTCATTTCTATGTTTCCAAAGCAAAACACAACTATTTTTTTGTCCCAGAACATTATGGCAGCTTCGATCAACATGTTATTTGGCTTGAGGTCCAATAGAGAAGGTAAATTTCCCAAGACCCTTTTCACATGATTCTTATCACTTGGTGAAAGATCTTCCCATCAATCTAGCAATAGTGGTGGTATGCTACAGAACATGACGAACCTGGGTACTTCGTGCCTCATTTTCTGCAAAACAAATATGGTTAAGCCCTCCCCCCTCCAGATTTGACTATTTATACAATAATTATTAGTATATTGGAACTTATTTCTTTTAAAATAATGCACACAATCGTGGTTGCGTCCGTTTGGATTATTTAAAACCCGGTGGACTTTTGGACAATGCTTGTCTTAAAGGATTACTATGTGGACAACATATTAACCCGGCAAGGTTTGACCATGATGCATGCACAATTAATCAGAGTGAGATTTCTAGAGAGGTCAAGGCTGGTACCCTCAAGTGGACAACTTGAGGGGGAAAGGCACGGAACTATCAACTACAATGCTAATTGAATTATTTTATCGCAAATACTCCTTTTCGAATTTAAATGGTGATATATAGGAAGAGTGCAAACACCCATCAAATATTGATATAGGATTGATAACGCACGAGTGGAATATGATGTCAAGCATGATTTATGCAACAATATGGCATGTTATATATTTGCATGATAAAAAATGATAAATTCGGTATTTAATAATTGAAAAACATTTAAGAATGAAAACAAGGGGACAAGTCAATATCTGTAATAAAGAAAATCATAAATGCTTAAAAAAATAGGCAATGAAATCCCCAGTAGTAGTCGCCATGCTTTCACGCCCCCTTTTTCTCGAAAAATTGGTTTTCGACATTTCGGGGTAACTCCTTTCCTCTTGGGAATTGGGTATGAGATTTGAAGAGTCGCCACCTAACGTATTAAAATGTGTTAGGGCACCTAGAGCAACGAACTTGTATACTAGTTGACATCACCAAAGATTGGGTAAGGACTCAAAATTTCCTTGAGGGGAATATGTTAGACATTCCTCGATATCCACAACGGTGGGTCCCGCCCAAACTCAATTTTAAGCAAATTAGTCATAGTGCAATTTAAACAAATAGAGATTATTTAAAACGGGAATAAAGGGGTCCTATATTTATTAGCCTATAGGATCACTTTTGTGCAATACTCGGTAACTTCCTCAAATAGAGATATCACGTATATCATAAGTGCATAGGTCATCATATCTTTTAATACCCGATTACCCTCCCTATGATTATTACCTAAGTGTTATAACAACATCAGATACGTCTGCTATGTGTGCACTACCTGTCCCTTACCTGTGGCTCTGGAGGTGTTTAGGACCTCTGTTTAAGGTGGTTCTAGACTCACCAATAGTGCTTAAAAGGAGAAAAATTTAGCGACAAACAAAACAAGTAGGACTATCACATAAAAGATCACTTAAAAGAGGAGGGAGAGGGGGCTCATGTTTACCTCCACAAACTGACAAACAAATGCACGTTATTCAATCATGTAGTTGTAAATGATTAGGATCCTATAGGCAAGATATCTGAATTATCACATAATATGCGACAGTTTATTAAATAGAGCAAACGAGCACCTATCAGTTGCATATTGACTTTTATTAGAGCACTTGAACCTATAGGCAGGTTATCTTACGTGACAACTGACAACAAAAATATCTTAAAATTATTACTTACTCCTATAGGCATGCTTTCTAGTGTAGTTATCAAAGCATTCATGCAAACTTTTAGTTTTAACATTTGGCACAAAGGGCAGTTATCCTATGAGAGAAATTTCTACCTTTTGTGATTGCCTGTTTATTACCTCCAAAGGACATGTGTATTAGATAAGAAATTGTAAGAAATTGATTAGGCCTATAGAAATGGTATCTAGGTGTAGTAGTATGAATCTTGAAGGAATATTCGGAATTATTTTGATCATACAGGGATGATATCTTAAAAAATGGATCAGGACATGTTAAAGAAATTAAATCCTATAGGCAGGTCATCTAACACACAGTAACAGAATGTAGTGAATGAAATAAATATATGTAGGCATGTTATCTACTGAACACAGCAATAGAATGTATTAAATGAAATAAGTACCTATAGCTATGTTATCTATTGCACACAATAACAAAATGAATTGAAATAAATACCTATAGGCATGTTATTTACTGCACATTGTAACAGAATGTGTTGAATAAAATAAGTACATATAGGCATGTTATCTACCATACAGTAGTGAAAATATTTGAAAGAAACAAACACCTATAGGCAGGTTTTCTACCCCTTCACATGCAAATGTTAATCTAAGCCCAGTTTTTCCAATTTGCTATTGCCCAATCATTGTTACAAATAGTTATTACAGACCATAAGCGAATGAATAAATTACAAACTATATAATTTTAGGAAGACTCCAGTAGACCCAAATAAACCCGGATAGCCCAGGTCTTCAAAGCATAACAGCTCCGAGGCTCAGAGATATACAATCACCATTGGCAAAGCACAAAGAACCCAAATCTCTAATGTGTAAGAGTTCCCAAGGGATTTTTGAACCCAGGGTGGTGCTCACACTAGAGTAAAAATGTTTAGAAATGGTTGAAGAGAGATTAGGGGCCAAATCCCACTGTGTCAGAGTTCACAAGGATCTCACATGGACGCCGAGCAGTGCTTAAATTGGGGAGGCCAGGGACAGAACTTAAAAGGCCTAATGAGGGGGATTTAGGATAGCACAAGAAGCACATAAGAGGAGGCCATGGATAAGGGGGCAGATTTTCCAGTAACCTACTTGATTTAGGGAGATAGCATAATAGAATTCAGAACACATAGTAATGGACAGCAAGATCCGGACATATAAAAGGAATTACATTGAAAGATCTAAAACAGGTTGACAAGTTTGCAAAGTTCATCATGCATTTCATTTAATAAGTTAAAACCTAAAAGGTGTACATGCCAATATTAAGGACAAACCGTGTTTTCTTACAACCGGTATTTAAACATGATATGCACATATAGCCTAGTTACCTAAATTTAAACTATCATATGAGATCAAATGAATTGAAGACATGTTGAAAGACAAGTTATCAAGATACATGAGCGATAGAACTAACAAGAGGATTCATATTATTCAAACAAACAGTCTTAGAACTAACGGTGTTAATTAGTGAACTAAAGTGACTCGAAAAAACATGCAACTTTACAAAATCATGCTCGAGAAAAATAAAATTTAAACACGCATGATCATACACACAAGCCACAGATGCATAAGGATAAACTGGCAGAGGTAGAACAACTCACCGGTTAAGAGAGAAAAGCGGGATTAACACCACAGTAGCTGAGAACCCAGAATACTTGTCTTTGTCTTTCCGCCGGCCAAAACAAGAGATAGAACGAAATAGCAAAGAAAGCACAAAATTAGAACTTAAATTTTTTAGTGAGATATCGTGATTCTAATCTAGTCCTAAAAGGGAATGGGGAGCGGTTTATATAGTAGCAGATATTGAACGAGTAAACAAGAAAAACTATGAAATCAAATACAAACAAGGAATCAAATAACATACAGAATCACTAAAGGATTGAATTTTAGAAATATGAGTAAACCCTACTTTTTTTAACGAGAAACAAATATTGGCGCAATATACATAAACAGTAGCATAGGATGTATATTGACACAAATTCACTAAAAAATCAAAGAATCAGACTAAATTTTTGACCGATATAGAAAGATCTGAGCATCCTAAATTAGGGCAAGTAAGAGAAGTCAATATAAATAGACCGATCTTCACATAATAGGGTAAATAGAAACAGAAAGATACCAAAGTAAAGGTTCTAACCGATCAAAAGAGAATCTGAAACCCTAAACTTCAGGGTTAAGTTCGAATCAGTGAGATACGAGAGATTCGATATGAAATAGCGTGTCCAGACATAAATTAGTCCAGAATCAAGAGGTAAACACTAATCGAGATAGAATCAAGATGGGTTACTTGCCATGTTTAGGAAAGTACCTACGTTATTCCATAACATAGCACCAAATAAGGAAAATATCTCGAGTTGGTAGGTGATTGCAGAAAGGATCCCACTAGGAACAGGATTTGGGGAGGTTTGAGCAAGGCGGCGGATTTAAGGTTCATAGAGATGAGAGGCGATGGCATTCTGAGGTGACGGGTTGAGAGGGAATGGGAAATTAGGGTTAGGGTGTTAGGTTTAACGGGGTGTGAAGGATATGGGCTGTTGATCTTAGAGATTAATGACTAAGAATTATGGAATATTTGGGTTGACGATTGGGTTATCGGCCAGGTTGTGGGGGATTCGGTTAATTGATTTGGGCTTGGGGTATTGGGCTAGGCATTGGGCCAAATTTTGGTTCAAAATCAAATAAAAATAGGGCAAAATTTTAAATACTAAATTTTAACAAATAAATAATTTATAAAGGAGTACCAAAAATATCCTTTGTATACTAAAATGTTTTAAAATAATATTTAATATTTTAAAAATATAAAAGATCATTTTATGCATAAATAATATAATTATACATTAATATGGGCTATTATTGCAATTTAGCTTAGAAAAAATACAAATATAATTACCGAAATGCACTAACAATATTTAAACACTATATTGGCATAAATAATAAATTTAGATGGTTAAATAATCACAAAATAATATGAAGGATAATTATTGAATATTTAGATAATAAAAAGGGCACAAATAGATTGATTTGGAGCCTTTAAAATTATAAAAATACTTATGTTTAATTGGCACTGAATATGCACTATTTTGAAAGTATATATATTAAATTATATGAAAAAAAATTGGTTATCAATAGCTGATACAACGTGCCCCAAGAAAGCGACTAAGCTCAAACAAAACTCGCATTTTGAAAGCATAGCATATAACTTGTTGTCTCTCAAAATCTGAAGTATTTTCCAAAGATATTGCTCATGCTCCACCCGACTGCGAGAGTAGATCAAGATATCATAAATAAATACAATCACAAAGGAATCCCAATAAGGCTTGAACACCCGGTTCATAAAATCCATGAATGTTGCTGGGGCATTTGTCACCCTAAATGACATTACTAGAAATTCAAAATGCATGTACCGAGTCCGAAAAGCTATCTTAGGGACATCGGATGCCCTAATCCTTAACTGATGGTAGCCAGACCTCATATCAATCTTTAAAAACACCTTGTCACCCTAAAGGTGATCAAATAAATTAATCATCAATCCTCGGCAATGAATACTTGCTCTTGATGGTGACCTTCTTCAACTATCGACAATCTATGCACATCCTCATTGATCCATCCTTCTTCTTCACGAACATCACAGAAGCACCCCATAGCAAGACACTAGGTCTAGTGAAGCCCTTATCAAGAAACTCTTGCAACTGCTCCTTCAATTCTTTCAACTCTGGCGAGGCCATGTTGTATGGCAGAATAAAACTAGACTGAGTGCCTGGAGTCAAATCAATGTAGAAGTTAATATCCCTGTCTGCTGACATCCCTGAAAAGACTATAGGAAATTCCTCTAGAAACTCACGAACAACTGGTACTGAATCCATGGAAGGAACCTCCACACTAGAATCCCTTTCCACTCTAATCAAGGCAACCCCAGCAATGCTAAGCTCACCATATTAGCGTGACAATCCAATATAGTATGATATGGTGATATCCAATTCATACCCAAAATGACATCAAAATCAATCATATCGAGAAGTAAAAGATCTATGCTAGTCTCAAGACCACCAATAGTAACCACACACAAATGATAGACAGGATCTACAACAATAGAATCTCTCACAAGTATGGGCACATACGCAGAAGCACCCAAAGACTCAAGAGGCACAACCAGATATGAAGAAAACTAGGATGACACATAGGAATAAGTATATCTTGGATCAAATAGAACTAAAGCATCTTTATCGCAAACTAAAATAGTATATGTGATAACAGCGTCAGATGACACAGCCTCGGGCTTGGCTAGGAAATCATAACATGGGGGCTGGGCCTCACCATTTTGAACAATATAAGGACGTCCTACAGCTAGCTATCCTCCACCTCTAGTAGCTTGACCTCCACCTCTAGCAACTTTACCTTTACCTCTAACGACCTAACCTCTATCTCTACCTTTCTAACTCTTACCTCTAGCTCTCTGAGCGGTCGGTAGTGCAGCCAGTGCCACAATCATAGCACAAGAACTCTGTTGTGAAATACCACCAAAAAATCTTGGAAAGGTCTTCCTGATATGCAAGAAACCACCACACTCAAAACATCGATCTTGGTGTTGTGGTTGCTGAAACTGAGACTGACCAGAATAGGCTGGATGACCACGGTAATAACTTTGAATAAGAGGTGCACTAATAGGAGTTGGCGGTGTAGTGTAGGTCGATAGACTAGATGAGGCACATAAGGACCACAAGTCCCTGAAGCACTGTGGGATTCCGGAAAGGCTGACTGCTATGGACTAGGAGGATGGCCCCTACCAAACGTACCCCTGCCTCTAAATGTGGCACCACTAAAACAACAGGAATGATAAGGAATCTTATCAAACCCCTGCCCTCTCTCATGTGAAGGAACATCCTCGATTCGCCTGGCGACATTAGTAGCCGTATGAAGAGAAATCTCAGCCCGAATCTCGAACTACCTGTGGTAACTCCCTTTCAGTGTAATAAGAAGGAACTTCTCAATAAATATCTGAGAGAACTGGTTCCAAGTAAGAGCAGGTGATCCAACTGGTCTAGTAGATGCATAATCTTTCAACCATCTCTTGGCAGAACCCATCATCCAAAACATAGCAAAATCGACCCTATTGGTCTAAACTATACGCATGTTCTGCAACACCTTATGGAAGCGGTCAAGATACTCTTTTGGGCCCTTGGAAGGTTCTCCACTGAAATGATCTTCCTAAACTTGTCCAAACTCAGTAAGCCCTAAGAGAAATGGCATGTCCATCACCGACCTATACTTGCAACAACTAGCTAAACTACCCTAATTGCTGGGGCTGCTGGAGTCTGATACTTGAGAGCCATCTACTCCGGAGTGTGAGTAGAGGGAGTCTGTGCTCTTCCCCCAACCTGAGAGACGGATGGTGCCATAGAAAATGTACTTGCATGAGATACACTCTCCGTAAGGCACACCAAATGGACCAAAGAATCATGAAGCACTAGGTTATCCAAGAACCCTTTGAAACTTAAGCTGGTCCGACAGGCACAATCTGGGATGGAACATCCTCATCAAACTCCACCCGAGGCTCTATCACTAGTGCTGGTGCTCGAGCTAAGAGTTGAGATCTTCCCGTACCTCGATCTCTGGCGTGACCTTGTCCTCAAACTCTACCGCTCGTAGAAGCTTCTATTGAGGGCTCTGACTATTGTTCTCGTCATCTGCGAGAGAATAAGAACAGAAGGGTTCAATCAACAATGATAGAATAAAATAGCACGATAGACAAGAATAGACGTGAAACTCTTCCTAACCATATAGCCTCTGGAAGATAAGTACAGGCATCTCCACACCGATCCTCCAAACTCTACTGAGTTTGTTCACGACTCGTGAGACCTATGTAACATAGTCTTTTGATACCAACTTGTCACGACCCAAAATTCCCACCGTAGGGATCGAGATGGCGTCTAACATTTTACTTGTTAGGCCAGCCAACATTAGAACATTCTATCCATTTTTAGTAGTTTAATATTAGTTAATTAGAAAAGAATCGAAACTACTACAATAATCCAAAGTAATAATGCGGAAGTTAAAATAACCAAATGTTTAATACATCTATGAACCAGGTGTCAAAAGTTCACGAGATACTTCAATAGTACATACAGGGGTCTGAAATAACATGAAGCTGCCTCAAAAGAAGGTGCACAGCTTAATAAAAAGAAGAGAAGGGAACTCCAGGAGTTGCGGGCGCGGAGCAACTGTACCTCAAGTCTTTGTACGCTATCTAATTTGAGCTTACTGATAAACGCTGCAGGGACCGGCTCAAAAATCTGCAGAATAAGTGTGGAATGTAGTAGTGTACAACCGACCCCATTTACTATGTAATGACGAGCCTAACCTCGACAAAGTAGTGATGAGGCTAAGGCGGGTATCCTATACTACAACTTGCACGCAATATATAATTATGATAGATAATAGAAGTATGGAACAGGATAAAACAATAAACTAAGAATAATAACTACAGCCTCAAGAAATAAACATGTGTTGGCCGGAATTATCGATCCTTTCAAATGAGAATATCAACCAACACAGCTCAAGAAATGGAAATACATAGGTTGTTGCAGCGCGCAACCCAATCCAACCGTACAACATAGAATCCTTCCTTATTTCAGGATAATAACATCAAAAACCAAGATAATATATAAATATATTGTGGCGCACAACTGATCCCACCATAAAATGATATTAGTATCATAATTCACATTAATTCACTGTAACAATCTACCCTTATTTCACCTGCGACAATGTGCAACCTGATACCACCACACAATACAACTTTACCCTTTTTTACCATATCAATCTACTCTTATTCCACGATATCAATCTACCATTTTCAATCAATAAACGCCAAACTGAACTAGAGAGGGAAACCTGTACAACACAGGAATCTACCTAAGTAATACTACACAGTTAGACCAATACAGTAATTGACAACTAGAAGGAGCAATTAAGTCAATTTAAGATAATAGCAGGGAATTATGAAACTATTAAAAGAGTTAACATCATTAACATGAGAAGATATTTATTAACAAGTGGCAGTTAAACATGGAAAGCATTTAGAGTATATTAGAGATAAGACAAGGAAATAAATAAATAAGGAAAAGCAGAACATTAAGGAAAATAGATAATTCAATATCGTATAAGAACTTGTCACTTCCCATATATGTCGTTCCCACGAAACTCACATAACACATAGTCTGAGTGTAATGACCTGACCGGTCATTTTGAGCTCTAGTGTGTCGTTCAGTAGTTTGAGGCCATGAGAAGTTTCATTTCAGGTATTATGACTTGTACGCGTGGTCGGAAATTGATTTTGTGAAGCTCGGAGTGATTTGGAAAGAGAATTCTTATTTTGTGAGATAAGTTGAAAGAATTGACTAATGTGGGATTTTAGAGTAAATGACCTCGGAAGTGGGATCTGAAGGTTCTAGCAGTTTGTATGGCAATTTCAGACTTTGCCGTATGCCCGGATCAGATTTTGGGTGTCCCGGTAGAATATTGGCACATATTGTGGAAGTTAACATTTTGGAAGAAATTTCATAAGTTTTGCTTGAAGTGAATTTTAGTGTTATCGGTTTCTGTTTGGGATTTCAAATCTAAGATTAGCTTCGTATGTCTTCTGGAGTTGGGAGCGTGATCGGAAGTGAATTCGAAGATTCGTAGGTCATTTTGAGTCATTTGGCTAAAGATACAAAATTGAAGGTTTTTGAGAAGTTTAACCGGAAGTGGGCTTTTTCATATCGGTGTAGGAATCCGATTCCAAAGGTTGGAGTAGGTCCGTAATGTCAAATACGACTTGTGTGCAAATTTGAGATCAATCGGACGTGGTCTGATAGGTTTAAGCATTGAAAGTAGAAGTTTGAAATTCTAAAGTTCAGAAAGCTTGGTAAGGAGGTCTATTCATAATTTTGGCATTATTTTATATGATTTGAGGCCTTGAGCTAGTCCGTAATGTCATTTGGGACTAGTTGGTATGATTGGTTGGGGTCGGGGGGCCTCGGGTGCGTTTCAGGATGGTCTCGGATCGAATTTGGATGAAAAGCTGCTAATTGCTGGTATTTGATTTACTTCATTGTGAATGCGAAGGGAGTCCCGCATCCGCAAACAGCAAAGTGGGAGGCCGCTGAATTTGGCCTTCACGAACATGAAGAGGAAATCACGAACGGGAAGGGGTGGCTGAGCTACTGTGCGAACACGAGGGAGACATCGCGAACGAGTAGAAGGAAAAGTTGGGCCTAAGGTCATTGGCATGTGCGAATGCGAGGCCTAGTATGCGAACGTGAAGGCGCTGGGTAACTGGCCTTCACCAACAAGAGCAACGGGTCGCGAACGCGAAGAAAGGCGTACATGGGCTGGGTAGAATGATTAAAATCGGGGTTTGAGTTCATTTCACCTATTTTTCTATTGGCTTGGGAGATTTTTGGAGCTTTTTAAGAGGGGGTTCCATCATTCATCATTAGGTAAGTATTTTATGCTAGTTTTGAGTTAAATACATGATTATATATGGATTTGGACATGAAAATTTGTAGAAAACTTGGGGTTTGAGGGAAAACCTAGAAATTGATATTCTTAGGATTTGACACGATTTTGGGTATGGAATTAAGAGAAAATCATATATTTGAGTTAATGAGTTAATGGGTAAACCTTATCTTCGAAAATTTTCAAATTCTGTGCAAGGGGACCCGAGGGAGTTTTTGTCAACTTTCTGATCGGGTTTAGGAATCGCTATAAATTGGATTGCAGCGAGTAATTGAGCATATATCAATAGATTTGCATAATTATTTGCTAGTATTGGAGCATTGTGCATCATTCGAGTCTTTGGAAGGGCGTGGAATGCCGGTTATGGATCTTCGTAGCAAGGTGAGTCTCCTTTCTAACCTTGTAATAAGGAATTGTTCCCATAGGTGAAATAAATGTGTATGTGCTCCTATTTGTGGGGGCTACGTACACACGAGTTAATGAAAGTATGTGCTTAGCTACTATTATGCTATTGTCCGGGTAGTTTAGGACCCAAAGCGTGTTATACTTTGATTATTTGTGGATTTATTGACGGCTTAGGTGAGCTGCACTTCTCGAGGTGACCCGCAGCTACCCGAGTCTCTTTCAGTTTTCTGTATTTCTTTTCTGTCCAATATCGCATTCTGGAGGGCTGTTATATTTTATTTCTTTCTTAGAAAATGCTCATGCACTTGTGACACCGGGTTCTGGGATGACTATTAGGTATCTTGTATTTACTTCCAAACATTGTTTTATTTACATTATAAAGATTGTCTTTTACTAGAAAAATTGAAGGAAAATTTTATTTTTCAAAATTGTTAAAATGAGAACTTAATCAAGTAATTTGGTATGCTTGCCTGACAGCAGTTTCCGGCACCACCACGACACTTGGTGGATTTTGGATCGTGAAAACATGGTATCAAATCACTAGGTTCCTTTAGATTTCATGAGTCATGAGGAAGTCTAGTAGAGTCTCGCGGATCGGTACGGAGATGTCTGTACTCATCTTCGGTAGGGTACAATACTGTTAGGAGAACTTCCTTTCTTGATTCCTCATCGTGGGATTTGATTCCTTTGAGACTTATGCCTTTATTTTTATCCTACTCAATCATACGCAACATGAACCGCTGGTTATAAATCGAGAATATAAGGGATGTAATGGTAATACGAACGTGGTGCAGGATGTTTCTCCCGTGGGGTTGTGTGAGCTATTATCGTCGCCTTGTGTAAGGATATTCTTTTATTTCAGCTCAGTAGCAGTACTTCTAAGACCCTTGAGGCTAGGTCTAAGTTGCCATGATGCTTATGAATGATTATTCTGTAGTATTGATATGATGGTACTATGTTTGCCTACGTGTCTAGGTAGTGAGTGACTTGAAGGGAGGTTTACTCAGTGCATGATTCGATATTCTATTCCCAGAGGGGGCAAGCAATCGGGCTATGAATGTTCAGGTTTGGGTTGATGGGGGTTACAAGACTTCATAATTGCGGGCGGGGTGGAGTTTTCTTATATGATGAGGTTTCGTTGTCCTTATTGAATGTACTTAATTCGTCGGTGTTATGATCTTCTACAATTCACCTCTGGAGCAGGATATTTCAGGTCAGCATTGAAGAAGCAACGGTTAGATATTGCAAGGTGTGGTGATTCAGGATGGAATCAGTGTTCCTAGTGTTGATGGATCGAGAAAGATGATCTTCGAAAAGGCTTAAAGTTAGTAGCGATTTTGGGGTTAAAGTGCTATGAAGATAGATTTTATTTAAGGCAACAATTGAGTAGCGAAGTATGAGGAAGGACATGTTGGAAATGTCATGCAGTTTTTAGAACTTCTGGAAGGCTAGGCATAAGAAGCGCATGTCGAGTAGTTGATTAACGAAGAGAATTTGCCTAAAGTGGGAGAGTGGCGGAGTTACATATGGGCTTGGTGGTAGGATGACTACGTACCTTAAGATGGGTTGGAACGATTTGAGAATCTTAGTGATTTGGTAATTGGGGTCTATAGATTTAATTTTGAGCATGGGCTATCATGCGGAAGGATATTTGATATAACTGGAAAGAGCTGCTGGAAAAGAAGAAGGATACAACATAACTTTGAATTGGAAGGATGTTTCCGCACATTTAATTGATGTCCACGTGGGGTGAATGGACTTGTGCAGCAAGAGGGTGAGCTCAGACTCTGGTTGGGTTATTGGTATCATAGTGATTGTACCCCGTGCAACAATGTTGGAAGATGTCGGAAAGTGATTTCCACAGGTAGGTCATTCCCTATGATTAGGGTAGCGGTCGCATGGTTGGCGAAGCTTATGCAAAGAATTCTATTGGTTATTCAGTGAAGCGATCAGTTGTACGAATATGGTTGATGATGCAGAGTATAAAAAGGGGTTTTAAAGAAATATTTCGAGAATTTTGGTGATTGATTGCGCAAGGTTATGTCAGTAAGAGATTACGGATTTAGGATCAGTTCAATCTGGGTGAGACGATATCATTGGATTTGGGATCAATTCAATCAGATTATATGAAGTATATTAAGGAGAAAGGACCATTACTTGCTTTAGAATGAGGTGACGATTCTTTTTAGGAGTATAGAACTGATGATTTGTTGACTCAGCAGATGGTTATAACTTTCTACACACCTCTTCCATCGTGGCGGTGTTGCAAGAGTTTGAACAGGACTTATATATGTCAAGAGGTGTGTTGTGAGCAACAGGTTCATCAAATTCCGGCCATGAGGGTTAAGCAATGCATAATGTTGATTCAGCAAAGGTATGCAATCGTGTATGGGTGCCTTGTGTGACGATTGATACGGTGTTTGTATGTTGGAAGCAGGCCTGGCAGAGTATTCTAGATGTTGAAATTGGGCTCTAAGCTTATTTCTTGAATAAGAGGGGATATCTTCAGAATTAATAGAGCTAATGGGCTCAACGGGGTTGTGGTAGCACAGGAAGGTGCATGAGATGTTGAACAGTGATTCCACACTACTTCAGTGTAGTTTTAGCACGTTCAAGGACGAACTTATGTTTTAGTGGCAGAGAATGTAACGAACCGATCGGTTGTTTTGAGCTCTAGCGCACCGTTCAGTAGTTTGAGTCCATGAGCAGCTTCATTTCAGGTGTTATGACTTGTACGCGTAGTTGGAATTGAATTTTAGGAAGTTCGGAGTGATTTCGAAAGAGAATTCTCATTTCGAGCTTTAAGTTGAGAGAATTGACTAAGTTGGGATTTTAGAGTAAACGACCTCAAAATCAGGATCTGAAGGTTCCAGTAGGTTTGTATGGCAATTTCGGACTTGAGCATATGCCCGTATCGGGTTTTTGGTGACCCGGGAGCGTTTTGGCGCCTATTATGGAAGTTAGCATTTTGGAAGAAATTACATAAGTTTGGCTTGAAGTGAAATTCAATGTTATTGATGTCCATTTGGTATTCCGAGTCTAGTACTGGCTCCGTATTTGATTCTGGAGTTGGAAGCGCGATCGTAAGTGAATTCGGTGGTCTGTAGGTCATTTTGGAGTCATTTGGCTAAATATAGAAAATTGAAGGTTTATGAGAAGTTTCCCTAGAAGTGGACTTTTTGATATCGGGTTGGAATCCAATTCCAAAAGTTTCAGTATGTCCTTAATGTCAAATACAACGTGTGTGCAAAATTTGAGGTCAATCCAACGTGATTTGATAGGTTTAAACATCAAAAGTAGATGTTTGAAATTCTAAAGTTCATAAAGCTTGGTTTGGATGTCGAGTCATGATTTTGGTATTTTTTGATTTGATTTGAGGCCTCGAGCAAGTCTGTAATGTATTTTGAGACAAGTTGGTATGATTGGTTGGGGTCCCGGGGGTCTCGGGTGTGTTTCGGGATAGTTTCGGATCGAGTTTGGATGAAAAGTTGGTGCTGATTGCTGGTATCTAGTTTCCTTCTTCGTGAACGCTAAGCGAGTCCCATATTCGCTAAGAAAAAATTGGGAGGCTGTTGGATTTTGCCTTCCCCAACACGAAGAGAAAATTGCGAACGCAAAGGGTGGGATGAGCTACTACGCGAACGCGGGGGAAAGATCGCGAACGCGTAGAAGGAAAAGTTTGGCCTGAGGTCATTGGCCTACGTGAATTCAAGGCCTGGTATGCAAACGCGAAGGGGCTGGGTAACTGGCCTTCGCGAACGAAAGCAACAAGCCGCGAACGACAAGAAGGGCGGACCTGGGATAGGAAGAATGTTATAAATCGGGGTTTGAGTTCATTTCACCCATTTTTCTCTTGGCTTGGGCGATTTTTGGAGCTTTTGAAGAGGGGGTTCTTTCATTCATCATGAGGTAAGCAATTTATGCTAGTTTTGAGTTAAATACATGATTATATATGGATTTGAACATGAAAATTGGTAAAAAAACTTGCGGTTTGAGGGAAAACCTAGAAAGTTATATGCTTGGAATTTGACCACGATTTAGGGTATGGAATTAAGAGAAAATCATATATTTGAGTTTGTGAGATCATTGGTGAACCTTATCTTCGAAATTTTTTTAAATTCGAGCATGTGGGCCTAAGGGTGCTTTTGTCAACTTTTTTGATCGGGGTTCGGAATTGCTATAAATTGGATTGTAGTGAGTAATTGCGCATATATTAGTGGATTTGCATAATTATTGGCTAGTATTGTAGCATTGCATTGATTCGAGTCCTTGGAAGGGCACGGAAATCTGATTATGGATATTCGGCGAGGTGAGTATCCTTTCTAACCTTGTACGGGGGAATTGTCCGCATAGCTGAAATAATTGAGTATGTGCTCTTATTTGTGGGGGCTTTGTACGTGTGAGGTGACGAGAGTCCGTGCATAGATACTATTATGCTATTTTCCGGGTAGTTTAGGTCCCAAAGCATGCTATACTTGGATTATTTGTGGACTTATTGACGGCTTAAATAGATGCATCTATGGTTTGCACCGTTCGACCCTCGACAGTGCACAGTTTATTTTCTGTTGGAGCGTGTCGTACGACCTCGGCATGATTTGCACGTGCTAGTATTGCTTTCCTTGAAACTTAATGAAGTTGTTGCTGCCTTTTCATGGCTTAAGAATATATGCATAAATGATGAAAAGTAATTTGGCGAACTCCTATAAAAGAAAGAATTATTTATTTTCTACAACCAATTGAATTATAATCAAGTTTATAAAAATCCACGATTTTAAATATTATGGATATAACATTATTAGACCACTAGTAAGTGTCGAATTCGACGTCTCGTCTCTACTTCTTAAATATTAGACGGGATACTCATTGGGTACACATTGTTTTCGTACTCATACTACACTTTTTTGTATTTTTATTGCACAGGCATATGCATCTCTAGTGGCCTACGAGGCGTAGCAGCATGGTTGATATGGAGACTTAGGTGAGCTGCACTTCTCGAGGTGACCCGCAGCCAGCAGAGTCTCTTTCGATTTTTTTGTATTTATTTTGTCTCCAATATCGTATTCCTAACGGCTATTGTATTTTATTTCTTTCTTAAAAAATGCTCATGAGCTTGTGCCACCGATTTCTAGGATGATTATTTGGTATCTTGTATTTACTTCCACACATCCTTTTATTTACATTGTACATACTGCCTTTTACAAGTAAAATTGAAGGAAAATCTTAGTTTTCAAAATTGTTAAAATGAGAACTTAATCAAGTAATTTGGTTGGCTTGACTGACAGCAGTGTTTGGAGCCAGCATGATCCTTAGAGGATTTTGGGTCGTGATAACATGGTATCATAGCACTAGTTTCCTTAGGTCTCACAAATCATGAGAAAGTCTAGTAGAGTCTTGCGGATCGGTACGGAGACGTCTGTACTTATATTTGGGTGGCTACAAGGATGTTAGGAGTACTTCCTTTCTTGATTCCTGATCGTGCGATTTGATTCCTTTGAGGCTTATGAATTTATTTCTATCCTACTCAATCTTATGCAACGTGAACCGCTGGTTATAAATCAAGAATTTAAGGATTGTAATGGTACTACGAACGTGGTGCAGGATGTTTCTCCCTGCGGGGTTGTGTAACCTATTATGGTCGCCTTGTGGAAGGATATTCTATTGTTTAAAGCTCAATAGCGGTACTTCTGAGAGCCTTGAGGCTAGGCACAAGTTTCCATGATGCTCATGAACGATTATTCTGCGATATTGATATGATGGTAGGATGTTTTCCTACGTGTCTAGGCAGTGAGTGTCTTGAAGGAAGGTTTACTGAGTGCATGATTCGATATTTTATTCTCGGATGAGGGAAGGCAATCGGGCTAAGAATGTCTAGGTTTTGGTTGATGGGGTAACAGGACTTTGTAATTGCGGGCGGGGTGGATTTAAATTCTATAATGAGATGACGTTGTCCTTATTGAATGTACTAAGTTCTCCGGTGTTATGATCTTCTACAATTCGCCTCTGGAGTCGGATATTGTGGGTCAGTATCGAAGAAGTGACGGTTAGAGATCACGGGGTGCAGTGGTTCAGGATGGAATCGGTGTTCTTAATGTTGACGGCTTGAGAAAGATGATCTTCGAAAAGGCTTAAAGTTAGAAGCAATTTGTGGGTTCAAGTGCTACGAAGATATATTTTATTTAAGGTAACGATTGAGCAGCAAAGTATGAGGAAGGACATGTGGGAAGTGTCAGGGGTATTTAAAACTTCTAGGAGGCCAGGTATAAGAAGCACAGGTCGAGTAGTTGATTAAGGGAGCGAGTTTGCCCAAAGTGGGAGAGTGACGGAGTTGCATATGAGCTTGGTGGTATGATGACTACAAACCTTAAGGAGGGTTGGAACGATTTGGGAATTTTATTGATTTGGTAATTGGGGTCTATAGATTTAACTTTGAGCATGGGCTATCATGTGGCAGGAAATTTGATATAACGGGAATGAGCTGTTGGGAAATAAGAAGGATACATACCGTATTGAATGAAATAAATACCTATAGCCATATTATCTACTGCACATAGTAACAAAATGTATTTAACAAAATAAGTACATATAGGCATGTTATCTACTGCGCACAATAATAGAATGGATTGAAATAAATACCTACTGCACACTGTAACAAAATGTATTGAATGAAATAAGTACCTATAGGCATGTTATCTAGCATATAGTAGTGAAAATATTTGAAAGAAACAGACATCTATAGGCAGGTTTTCTACTCCTTGTCATGCAAACGTTAAACTAAGCCTAGTTTTCCCAATTCGCTATTGCCAAACTGTGATTAAAAATAATTATTTCTGACCATAAGCGAATGCATAAATTACAAAGTATATAATTATACAAAGTATATAATTATAGGAAGCCTCTAGTAGGCCCAAATACACCCGGGTAGCCCAGGACTTCAAAGCATAACAACTCTAAGGCTCAGAGATACACAATAACCATTAGCAAAGCACAAAAAAACCCAAATCTCTAATGTGTTAGAGTTCCCAAGAGTTTCGAGAACCCAGGGCGGTGTTCACACTAGAGTACAAATGTTTAGAAATGGTTGAAGAGAGATTTGTGACCAAATCCCAGTGTGTCAGAGTTCACAAAGGTCTCACATGGACCCCGAGCACTGCTTACTAAGGAAAGGCCAGGGACAGAACTTAAAAAGCCTAAGGATGGGGATTCAAGTTAGCATAAGCAACACATAAGAGGAGGCCATAGTTAAGGGGGGCAAAATTTCCAAAAGACCTACTTGATTTATGGACACAGCATAACAGAGTTCTGAACACATAGTAATGGACAGCAAGATCTGGACATATAAAAGGAATTACACTGAAAGATCTAAATCAGGTTGGCAAGTTTGCAAAGTTCTTCATGCATGACATTTAATAAGTTAAAACCTGAAATGTGTACATGCCAGTATTAAGGAAAAAATGTGTTTTATTAAAACCGGTATTTAAGCATTATATGTACATATAGCCTAGTTACCTAAATTTAAACAGTCATATGAGATCAAATGAATTAAAGACATGCTGGAAGACAGGTTATTAGGATACATGAGTGACAGAACTAAAGATATTACATATAGGAAACAAATTAGAATGTATTAAGCTTAAACACTTAAGAGGATTCATATTATTCAAACAAATAGTCTCAGAATTAACAGTGTTAATTAGAGGACCAAAGAGACTCGAACAAACATGCAACTTGACAGAATCATGCTCGAGAAAAATAAACTTTAAACATACAGGATCATAGACACGAGCCACAGATGCATAAGGATAAACTAGCAGAGGTACAACAACACACCATATAAGAGAGAAAAGCAAGAATAATACCACAATAGTTGAGAACCCAGAATATTTGTCTTTAGCCTTTAGTCGGCCAAAACCAGAGATAGAACGAAATAGCAAAGAAAGCACAGAATTAGAACTTACGTTTTTCAGTAAGATATTGTGATTCCGTTCTGGTCCTAAACGAGAATGGGGAGGGGTTTATATAGTAGCAAAGATTGAAGCAGTAAAGAAGGAAAACTATAAAATTTAACACAAATAAGGAATCAAATAACATGCAGAATCACTAAAGGATCGAATTTTTAGAAAAATGAGTAAATTTTGTTTTTAAGGAGAAACAAATATTGGCGGAATATAAATAAATAGTAGCGATAGGATGTATATAGACATAAATACACTAAGAAATCAGAGAATCGGACTAATTTTGGTGGGATCTAGAAAGATCTGAGCATCCTTAATTAGAGCAAGTAAGAGAAGTTGATAGAAAAAGACCGATCTTCACATAATAGGGTAAATAGAGATATAACAATACGAAAACCAAGGTCTGAACCAATCAAAAGAGAATCTAAAACCCTAAACTTCAGGGTTATGTTGAATCAATGAGATTTGAGAGCATCGATACGAAATATTGCGTCTCGACTTAAAGTAGTCGCGATTCAAGAAGTAAACAATGATCCAGTCAGAATCAAGATGGATTACTTGCCATGTTTAGGCAAGTACCTACATTATTCCATAACATAGCACCACAAAAGGGAACTATATCGAGATGGTAGGTGATTGGAGAAAAGATCCCATTAGGAACGGGATTTGGGAAGGTTTGAGTGAGGGGGCAGATTTAGGGTTCATTATAGAAGAGAGACGAGAGAATTCTGAGGCTGCGGTTTAGAGGGAATGGGAAATTAGGGCTAGGGTGTTAGGTTTAAAGGGGTGTGAGGGATATGGGTCATTTATCTTAAAGATCAACGGCCAGGATTTAAGGGATATTTAGGTAGGGTTGATTAATGGGTTATCCACTGGGTTGTGGGGGATTAGGGTATTGGACTGGGCATTGGGTCAAATTTAGGTTCAAAATCAAATAACAATTGGGCCAAATTTTAAATACCCAATTTTAAAAATAAATAAATTATAAAAATAATTAAGGGGTACCAAAAATATCCTTTGTGTATTAATACATCTTAAAATAGATATTTATATTTTAAAAATATAAAAGATCATTTTATGCATAAATAATGTAATTATATATTAATATGGGTTATTATTGTAATTTAGCTTAGAAAATGCAAATATAACTACCAAAATGTAATAATAATATTTAAACACTATGTTCGCATAATTAATAAATTTAGATGGTTAAATAATTACAAAAATAGTATGAAGGGTAATTATTGTATATTTACATGATAAAAACGGCAGAAATAGATTGATTTGGAGCCTTTAAAATTATAGAAAAATTATAAAATACTTATGTGTACATGCCACGGCATATGCACTATTTTGAAAGTATATATATTAAAATATATGAGAAAAAAATTGGGTATCAATAGCTGATACAACGTGCCCCAAGAAAGCTACTGAGCTCAACAAAACTCGCATTTTGAAAACATAGCATATAACTGGTTGTCTCTCAGTTTCTGAAGTACGATCCAAAGATAATGCTCATGCTCCGCCCGACTGCGAGACTAGATCAAGATATCATCAATAAAAACAATCACAAAGGAATCCAGATAAGGCTTGAACACTCGGTTCATCAAATCCTTGAATGTTGCTGGGGCCTTTTTCATCCCAAATGATACCACTAGAAACTCATAATGCATGTACGGAGTCCGAAAAGCTGTCTTATGGACATCGGATGCCCTAATCCTTAACTGATGGTGGCCAGACCTTAGATCAATCTTTGAAAACACCTTGGCACCCTGAATCTGATCAAATAAATCATAAATCCTTGACAACGAATACTTGTTATTGATGGTGACTTTCTTCAACTGTCAATAATCTATGCATATCCTCATCGATATGTACTTTTTCTTCACGAACGATACAGAAGCACCACAGGGCAAGACAACAGGTCTAATTAAGCCTTTATCAAGCAAATCTTGCAACTGCTCCTCCAATTCTTTCAACTCTAGCAGGGCCATATTTTATGGAGGAATAAAAATGGGCTTAGTGCCCAGAGTCAAATCAATTTAGAAGTTAATATCCCTATCGGGCGGCATCCCCAACAAGTCTATAGGAAATACCTCTGGAAAATCATGAACAACTGGTACTGTATCCATGGAAGGAACCTCCGCACTAGAATCTCGGACATAATCCAAATAAGCTAGACAACACTTCTACACCATATTTTGAGCATACGAGATAACCCTTCTTGTAGAATGTTCAGGAGTCCCTTTCCACTCTAAACAAGGAAACCCTAGCAATGATAAGGTCACCGTCTTAGCGTGATAATCCAATATTGTATGATAAGGTGATAGCCAATCCATACCCAAAATGACATCAAAATCAACCATATCGAGAAGTAAAAGATCTACGCTAGTCTCAAGACCCCGAATAATAACCACACACGAATGATTTACATGATCTACAACAATAGAATCACCTACAACTATGGGAACATAGACAGGACCACTCAAAGAATCACGAGGCACAACCGGATATGAAATAAAATAGGATGACACATAGGAATAAGTAGAGGCTGGATCAAATAGAGTTAATGCATCTTTATGGCAAACATAAATAGCACCTGCGATAACATCGTCAGATGACTCAGCCTCAGGCCTGGCTAGGAAAGCATAACATGGGGACTTGGCCTCACCTATTTGAATAACATAAGGACGTCGTGCAGCTAGCTAGCCTTCACCACTAACGGCTTGACCTCCACTACTAGCATCTTGACATTTACCTCTAATGATCTTACCTCTACCTTTAGCTGTCTAACCCTTACCTCTAGCTCTAAGCGGACGGTAGTACATCCGATTCCGGAATCAGGGCACGAGAACTTTGTTGTGCCATACCGCCTAATAATCTCGGAGAGGTCCTCCTGTTATGCCAGAAACCACCACTCTTAAAACATCCATCCTGGTGTTATGTATGCTGAGACTGACCAGAATGGGCTGGATGACCACTGTAATAACTTTGAATATGAGGTGCATTGATAGGAGCTGGCGGTGCACTATAGGTTGACTGCCTAGAATGAGGCACATAAGGACCACGACTCCGTAAAACACAATGGGATGCCTGAAAGGCTGACTAATATGGCCTGGGAGGATGGCCCACACCAAAAGTACCCCTGCCATCAAATGAGGCACCACAAAAACCACCAGAATAATAAGGCATATTATCAGACCCCTGGCCTCTCTTCTTTGAATGAACATCCGCAATTTGCGTGGCGACATTACCAGCCCTCTGAAAAGAAATCTCAGCCCCAGCCTCGAACTACTTGCGGTAAGTCTCTCTCAGTATGGCAGTATGGAACCTCTCCAGAAATAGCTAAGAGAACTGGTTTCAAGTAAGAGTAGGCGACCCAGCTGGTTTGGTAGATGCATAATCCTTCCACCATCTTTTGGCGGAACTCGTCATCTGAAACATAGAAAAATCGACCCCATAGTCTCAATATACGCATGGTCCGCAACACCTTATGGTAGCGACAAGATAGTCTTTTGGGTCCTTGGAAGGTGCTTCACTGAAATGATTTGGGAAGAGCTTGGTAAACCTGTCCAATCTCAATAATCCCTCAGAGGAAATTGCATGTCCATCACCGACCTGTGCTGCAACATCTAGCTGAACTAACATAACTGGCGGGGCTACTGGAGTCTGATACTTGAGTGCCATCTGCTCCGAAGTGTGATTAGCGGGAGTTCGTGCTCCTCCCCCAGCTTGAGAGACGGTTGGTGCCATAGGAAATTTACCGCCATAGACCACACTCTCCATAAGGCCTACCAAATGTACCAATGCAGCCTAATGTACTAGGGTAGCCATGAACCTCTCCTGGACGTGAGCTAGTCCGACAGGCACAGTCTGGGATGGAACCTCCTCATCAGACTCCACCTGAGGCTCTACCACTGCTGTTGCTGCTCGATCTATAGGTTGTTCTCTTACACTACCTCAGTATCTGGCGCGACCTCAGCCTCGACCTCTACCTCTCGTAGGAGCTGTTGTTTGGGGCTCCGGCTGTTGTTCTCGCCATCTACAAGAGAAGAAGAATAGAAGGGTTTAATCAGCAATGATAGAATAAAATCGCACGATAGAGAAGAATAGAAGTGAAACTGTTCCTAACTCGATAGCCTCTGGAAGATAAGTACAGACGTCTCCGCACCGATCCTATAAACTCTACTAAGTTTGTTCATGATTTATGAGATCTATGTAACCTAGTGCTCTGATACCAACTTGTCACGACCCGAAATTCCTACCGTAGGGACCGATATGGCGTCTAACATTTCACTTGTTAGGCCAAAAAACATTGTATATTTTATCCATTTTTAGCAGTTTAATATTAGTTAATGAGAAAAGAACCGAAACTACTGCAATAATCAAAATTAATAATGCGGAAGTTAAAATAACCAAATGTTTCGTACATCCCTGAACCCGGTGTCACAAGCGCACGAGCTACTAGAATAGTACATACAATGGTCTGAAATAACATAAAGCAATCTGAAAAGAAGGTACACAACTAAAAAAAAGAAGAGAAGGGGACTCCAAAAGTTGCGGGCGCTGAGCAGCTGTACCTCAAGTCTTTATATGATGCCTAATCTGAGCTCACTAATAACTGTTGTAGGGACCGACTCCAAAATTTGCACAAGGAGTGCAGAATGTAGTAGTGTACAACCGACCCCATGTACTATGTATGTGTCGAGCCTAACCACGATGACGAAGTGATGAGGCTAAGGCTGGTCACCTACACTACAAATTACACGCACTATATATTTATGAAAGATATTGGAAATACGGAATAGGATAAAACAATCAACTGAGAATAATAACTATGCCCTCAATAAATAATCCAGTGTTGTCCAGAATTATCGATCCTTACAAATTAGAATATCGAAAACCAACATAACTCAAGAAATGGGAACACATAGGTAGTTGCAGCGCGCAACCCTTCCCACTTTACAACATAGAAAACTTCCTTATTTCACGGTAATAACATAAAACCAAAGATAATATATAATATATTGCTGCGCCAACCGATCCCACCATAAAATAAAATTACCATAATTCACCCTTATTTCACCGTAACAATCCACCTTTATTCCACCTGTTGCGGTGTGCAACCCGATCCCACCATACAGTACAAGTTTACCCTTATTCCACCATATCAATCTACCCTTATTCCACATATTGTGGCGTGCTGCCCGATACCACCATATAAGTACCAAATACTCAATATGCATGGTCAAATTAACAATTCAAACCACGAAAACCTTTTCGATCAATAAATACCAAACTAAACCAAAGAGGAAAACCTTGTACAACACAAGAATCTACATAAGTAATATTACACAGCGAGACCAATACAATAATTGATAATTAGAAGGTGCAAGTAAGTCAATTTAAGATAATAGCAAGGAATCATGAAACTATTAAAAGAATTAACATCAGTAACATGAGAAGATATTTATTAACAAGTGGCCGTTAAGCATGGAAATCATTTAGAGTATATAACAGATAAGACAAGGAAAGAAATAATTAAGGAAAATCAGAACATTAGGGAAAACAGATAATTCGGTAGCGTATAAGCACTTGCCCCTCGCATATATGTCGCTCCCATGAGATTCACATAACACATAGTCTGAGTATAATGACCCGGCCGGTTGTTTTGAGCTCTAGCATATCGTCCACCAGTTTGAGGCAATGAGCAGCTTCATTTAAGGTATTATGACTTTTACGCGTGGTCGGAATTGAATTTTGGGACGTTCGGAGTGATTTGGAAAGAGAACTCTCATTTTGGGATCTTAAAGTTGAAAAAATGACTAAGAATGAATTTTAGAGTATTCAACCTTGGAATCGGGATCTAAAGGTTTCAGTAGGTTCTTATGGTAATCTCGGAGTTCGGCGTATGCCCGGATCGTGTTTTGAGTGACCCAGGAGCATTTTGGCGCCTATTGTGGAAGTTAGCATTTCGGAAGAAATTTCATAAGTTTGGCTTGAAGTGAATTTCAGTTTTATCGATATCCATTTGCAATTCAAAGTCAGGGACTAGCTCTGTATGTTCATTCTGGAGTTGGGAGCGCGATCGGAAGTAAATTCGGAGGTCCATAGGTCATTTTAAAGTTATTTGGCTAAAGAATGAAAATTGATGGTTTTTAAGAAGTTTGACCGGAAGTGGACATTTTGATATCAGGGTCAGAATATGATTCTAAAACTTGGATTAGGTTTGTAATGTCGAACACGACTTGTGTGCAAAATTTGAGGTCAATCAGACGTGGTTTGATAGGTTTAAACATCAAAGTAGAAGTTTGAAATTCTAAAGTATATAAAGCTTGGTTTGGAGATTGATTACATGATTTTGGCATTGTTGAGGCCTCGAGAAAGTCCGTAATGTATTTTAGGACTAGTTGGTATGATTGTTTGGGATCCCGGGAGCCTCGGGTATGTTTCGGGATGGTTTCAGAACAAATTTGGATGAAAAACTGTTGTTGATTGCTGGTATGTGGTTTCCTTCTTCGCGAACACGAAGGGAGTCCACGTTCACGAAGAGGAAAGTGGGAGACATCTGGATTTGGATTTCACGAACACGAAGAGGAAATTACGAACGTGAAGGGGAAATCGCGAACGCGAAGGGTTGGGCTGAGCTACTACGCGAACGCGGGGGAGAGAATGCGAACGTGTAGAAGGAAAAGCTAGGCTGAGGTCATTGGCTTACGCAAACGTGAGCCTTAGTATGGGACGTGAACAGGCTGGATAACTGTCCTTCGTGAACGTGAGCAATAGGCCACAAACGCAAAGAAGGCGGACCTGGACTGGGCAGAATATTTAAAATCGGGGTTTGAGCTCATTTCACCCATTTTTCTCTTGGCTTGGGAAATTTTTGGAGCTTTTGAAGTGGGGGTTCCGTCATTCATCATGAGGTAAGTAATTTATGCTAGTTTTGAGTTAAATACAAGATTATGTACGAATTTGGACATGAAAATTTGTAGAAAACTTGGGGTTGGAGGGAAAACCTAGAAATTGATATTCTAGGAATTTGGCCATGCTTTTGGGTATGGAATTAAGAGAAAATAATTAAATTTGAGTTCATGAGTTCATGGGTAAACCTTATCTTTGAAAATTTTCAAAATCCGGGCACGTGGGCCTCAGGGTGTTTCTGTCAACATTTCAATCGGGGATAGGAATAGCTATAAATTAGTTTGTAGTGAGTAATCGAGTATATATCAATGGATTTGCATGATTATTAGGTAGTATTGGAGCATTGTGCATCGATTCGAGTCTTTGGAAAGGCGTGGAATGTCGGTTATGGATCTTCGGAGCGAGGTGAGTCTCCTTTCTAACCTTGAAGAGGGAATTGTCCCCATAGGTTAAATGATTGAGTATGTGCTCCTATTCGTGGGGGCTACCTATGCGCGAGGTGATGAGAGTCCGTGCTTAGCTACTATTATGCTGTTGTCCGGATAATTTAGGACCCAAAGCATGATGTAGTTGGATTATTTGTGGACTTATGGACGGCTTGAATTGCTTAAATCAAATCGAATTAATAAATGAATTTCCATACAGATTAAACTTCATTTTTCTTAAATGATTAAAAGAGCATTAGCTTTTCCTTGGATAATTGCTCTGTGGGGACTTCCTGATTGACTGTATGTGTGTGTTTATTTTTGAAGCAGGTCGAAAGCCTCCACGGATTAAATAGATGCATCTATGGTTCTCGCCTTTTGACCCTCCGCAGTGCACTATTTATTTTCTGTTGGAGCTGGTCGTACGACCTCAACATAATTTGCGTGTGCTTGTATTGTTTGCCTTGAAACTTATTGAAGTTGTTTCTGCCTCATCCTGGCTTAAGAATATATGTATGAATGATGAAAAGGAATTTGAAAATGTCCTATAAAAGAAAGAATTGTTTATTTGCTTCAACCCATTGAATTATAATCATGTTTATTAAAATCAACGATTTTACATATTATGGAGATATTACTATTGGACCACTAGTAAGTATCGAAGTCGACCTGTCGTCTCTACTTCTTCGAGATTAGACGGGATACTAATTGGGTACACGTTATTTTCATACTCATTCTACACTTCTATGCATTTTTGTTGCATAGGAATATGCATCTCTAGTGGCCTACTGGGCATAGCAGCATGGTTGATACGGAGACTTAGGTGAGCTGCACTTCTCGAGGTGACGCCATCAGAGTCTCTTTTAGTTTTTGTATTTATTTCTTTCCAGTATCGTATTTCGGACTGGTGTTGAATTTTATTTCTTTCTTAGAAAATGCCCATGCACTTGTGACACCTGCTTCTATGATTATTATTGGGTATTTGTATTTACTTCCAAACATTCTTTATTTACATTCTAAAGATTTTTTTTTACTAGTAAAACTTAAAGGAAAATCTTATTTTTCAAAATTGTTAAAATGAGAACTTAATCAAGTAATTTAGTTGGCTTTCCTGACAGCAGTGTCCGGTGCCACCACGACCCTTAAGGAATTTTGGGTCGTGACACTGAGGGTCAATTAGTTCGATCAGAATAGTAGAATGGAAGGCAGTAAAACAATTAAATACTCCTTTCTTTTCCAATCGGTTAGACACAATACTTACCTCACTCCACAGTCAATTCGGAGCTGTACTGCGGCCTTTCCTACAGAATCCGTCTCCAAACCACTCATATCTAGTCACAATTAACTAAATATTATCAAATATTGCTAAAGGAATCAATTACAATGCATGAATTTAGAATTTTCAAGTTTTTCCCCAAAAAAATCAAAAATAACCTCGGGCTCGCTTGGTCAAAACATTAGATTCAGATCACAATCGATTTGCTCATTCACCCTGTAGCCTGATTATGTAATTAGCTTCGCAATCTGACATCAAAGTGAAGTCTAAATATCTCAAATTTGAAAAGACCCTCAATTCTTCCTAAATCCCAAGTTTTCTACCATAGAAGAATAAATGTTAAGACTAGGAATTAATTGGTGGTATTAGAAATGAAAGAAAATGAGTTAAAGAGTACAAACATATGAATTGGTGTTGATTTTTTTTCTTCAAAATCGCACCTAGGCCGAACTCTAATGGAATGGCTATGAAAAATGTGAGAAATTTCGTTTTTTGAAATATTTAAGGTTTGGGCGTCAAGCCTTCTTCGCGTTCGTGAAGAGCCTGCTGCGTTCGCGATCTGTAGCAGCTCAATTGGCTTATGCATTCACGAGTCCCCTATACGTTCACGAAGGTTGTTCCCCCTGGCCTTCAGTTCGCGAACCAGCGCCCGCATTCACGTAGAAGAACAATGATCTCCCCTCTTCCCAGGTCCATAAAGCATCGCGTTCGCGAGAAGCTGGTTGCGTTTGTGAAAGGTAAGGCCCCCATTACTCTGCATTCAAGAACCAGCCATCATGTTCGCGATGAATAAAAATCCACTCAGCCTAGTTCACTCTTCGCATTCGCAAGAGTACCTTCGCGAACACGAAGAAGGAAACGCCAGATACCAGCAGAAGTCTAAATACCAGATTTTTAAGTTTCAAAAACATTTGCATCCTATCAAAAATTCAATCGAGCCCTCGGGGCTCCATACTAATTATGCACACAAGTTCAAAAACCTCATACGAATTTGCTCGCGCAATCAAAATACCATAACAATGCTTAAAACTATAAATCAGAAACCAAACCAAAGAAAATTTTCAAGAAAAATTTAAAATTTCAATTTTCACAAACAAACGTCTGAATCACGTAACACCAACACCGTTTCTCACTAAATTAGAACACTATGTCATAAATATTATCGAGCTCCGTAACCAATTTTTAAAATTATTAAACTTCCAAAAATTCAATTTTTGACAAAAATTAATAACTCAAGCTAGGGACCTCCGAATTCAATTCTGGTATTGACCCACCAGGACCGACAAAACACAGATCCAGGTTCATTTGCTCAACTGAAGTTGTTGTATGTGGTGGGAATTAGCATTGAAGTTGAATATGTACCTGCGTTTTAGTCTCCACTGCCTCTTTTTCATGGTAGCTTCAGAAATTTTGATCTTCTCATGTATATTCAAATAGACAATGTATTTTTATTTCACACCAACTTTGTAAATTCTTATCTTAGATGCTCATGATTTGTACTACCAGTCCGTGGAGTGCAACGACCCGACAGGTTGTTTTGAGAAATTAAGCTCCCTTTAGTAGCCTAAGGTCTGGAACAGCTTCACAATTTGAGTATCGACTTGCGAGCATTGTGGAATTTGGCCTTCAGATGGATTAGAGTTAAATTTAGATAAGATACCTTATTTTGGAAGATAGAACGGTGAAAAGTTGACCGAAATTGAACTTTTGGGTAAACAATCCCAGAATGGGTCGTGGATGATCTCAATAGCTTTGTATGGTGATTTTGGACTTAGGCGTGCATCCGAATTCAGATTTTGGACTTGTCTGCAAAATTTGGCATCATTCCGAGTTGAATTGATAGGTTTCGGCATGGGTTTCAATATTTGAATATTAGAAGTTCATAAACTTGATTTTTGGATTGATTTGTCGTTTCGATGTTGTGTTATATGATTTGGAACTTCGAGCAAGTCCGTGGTTATATGACTTTTGTGTGTGATTGGTTTGGGTCTCGAGGGCCTCGGGTGTGTTTCAGATGCTCAACGAGCAAATTCTGGAGTTTGAAAGAAAATTGCAATAGGCCTTTTGGTGTTTCCACTTCTGCGTCTTGGGAACTGTAGAAGTGGCTTGGACACCGCATGAGCAAAAAGAGGGCAAGTCAGCTCTATCCGCAGAAGCGGTGGAAATTCTGCTGAAGCGGAATCGCTTCCGCGAGTGTAAGACCGCAGAAGCAGAACTTGGAATTGATGTGAGGAGTTGCATAAGCCGCTCGTGGTCCGCATAGGAGGACCACAGAAGCAGTCCCTTGTCTGCAGAAGCGGGAATGCCTGTTATTAAAAGAGTAAAATCCGGGGGTTCATTTCAAGGTTAGAAAAATCAAAATTTAGCTCGGAAGAAGGCGACTTTTCATGGGTTTTGAAAAGAAGATCTCTGTGTAATGTTTCCTTAACTTCATGTAGTTGTTTTCTATCAATATCTAGTTAAATCCACCATTAAAATTCGAATTCAAGGTCAAAATTGGGGAAAATTGAATGAAACTTCTTAGACTTAATTATTATGTTTTGAGTGGTCGTTTGACCTCCGCTTTGGGAAATTTTTATATGATTAGACTCGTGAGAGCACGAGGGTTCTAAAAATTTAAAAATTATTTGATTCTGAAAGGTTGTCTTGAGGGGCGTTTTGGTTATTTTACCTAATTTCACGCTTTAGCTTTAAATTAAATAATAGAAAGTTGCTTGAGATGTTATTTACAATGTGTGATTTAATTGAATAGATTTGGGACATTTGTAATCGAGTACTCTTGGCAAGAACGTGGTTGCTAGTTGATTTTCGCCGGTTTGAGGTAAGTATCTTGCATAACTTTGTGTGGGGGACTTCCCCTTAGGATTTGAGTCTTCTTTATTGATTGTATACCGAGTGCTCAGATTTATTTGTTGTAAATTGTCCCTTTTAGGCTCCTAGACCCTTGAAATCCCTGAGTGTGAAGATGATATTGATACGATTGAGTTCCCTGTTATTAGTTTCACCTCTACATGTCTAACTTGGTATTTGTTTTCTCTTCTTGAATTATTCTTGCTGCTTAATTGATTTTTACCTGTTTAACTGAAGACAATTACTCTTCTATAGTCATATTATCCGTCCCAACTACTCGCCGTTATTTGGAAATCATAAATGTTATATCTCATGTAATTAATTGGTCTTAATTGGAAAGAAGATAGATATCTTATGATTAGTCGATATTTCCTTAATTGCAATTATTTGATTCATGTTAACTTCCTTACTATTTGGGTACTCCTTGATTATAAGTTCATCTGCGACTTCCTGCAAATATATTACATGTCCAAATGTGTGGTTACCGGTGTAGCTATTACACACTTATTATATCTTGTTATGCCGTTAAGGTTATTGTGTTTTTCCTTGGTGTTCTGTGACCTTATTATGTATTTCTTATTCCCTTGCCGAGATGTTATTGTTTCTATTGTTGACTCCCGTGCCGGGATGTTATTGTCTTCTATTGGTCACTCCCTTTTCGGGATATTGCTATTCTATTATTTGGGTTGTACATCTCTGTTTATCGTGTTGTCCTGCGGGATACCAAGAGATCCCCAGCACATATATTGAGGATACCAAGAGATCTCCAGCACATATATTGAGGATACCAAGATATCCTCGGGATACCAAGAGATCCCCAGCACATATATTGAGGATACCAAGAGATGCTCGGGACACCATGAGATCCTCGGGATACCAAGAGATCCCAGTACATGTATTGAGGATATTAAAAGAACCTCAGGATACCAAGAGATCCCTAGAACACATATTTATGTTTGAGAATACAGGACGATATACTGGGAGATCCCCGTTAAACTCATTGTATTTTGAACTGATATTTTTATTGATTCTATCTGGGTGCGAGTAATTCGGGTGTTGGTCGTTCCCTTTATTATGCTTAATAGTAGGTAGAATTCTTACTAAATACACTTGCACAAGCATACACGTATATGGACACTCCTATTAGAGATAAATTCCTCCTGATTTGGCTAGGGATGGAGATACGCCCTAATTTACCTATTATATATGTAAGAGTGGCCCCAGTTGACTAGTTAGTTGTCATCATGACCGTGATATTAATAGGGCACAAGATGTCAAGTGTTAGACTTCAGATGCTGGGTTTTCATGAGTTATGGCTGGTCCGAGAGTTATGGTAAAATTTTGGAATGAGTTGAATAAGACCTTATGTAAGCATCATTGTAGAATATGAGTTAGTGACTTGTTTGTCCTTGCCGTGTTGTGACCATAGGATTCGGATTGTGATTCTACTGTCATTCGTAACATCATTTATTATTTTCTCATTGTTACATGTTGCCTATTTTCCGTCTTTTGAACCGTAGCATTTTCAGTCATTCATGCAGTGTTTACATAATTATATATAATTCCATTGTTTCTATGATTATACTATTTATTGACCGGTAGGTGTCTTGACTGTTCCTCGTCATTACCCCACTAAGGTTAGTCTTAGTACTTACTGGAAACCTGTGGTATGCTCATGCTACTCTTCCACACATTTTTATTGTGAAGATACAGGTACTCCCATTCATTTCTGTCAGCCTTGGAAGGAGGCATATCGGTAGAGACTTCGAGGTATATCTGCTACATCCGCAGACCGAAGAGTCCCTTTCTAGATTTTCTGACTCTTTCACAATTTCTCCTTTATATAGATATTCTTGAGTCAGAGCCTCTTATATATCCCTTAGCTTGTGATTTGTGAGATTCCGGGTTTTGGGAATATTTGTTAGCTTCGAGACTTGTTGTTGTATGTGCCAGGTGGCACCTTAAACACTAATTTATTTCACTAGTTCAGTTTAATTATTATCTTCCACAGATTGGTTTATATTCTGCATTGTTAGGCTTACCAAGTCGTAGGGACCACGTGCCGTCACGACATGTTCACGGAGGGCGAACTGGAGTCATGACAAGGAGAATGTATTAGAGTCAGTTAAATATTAATTGAATCGGATTGTTGTTAATTGGTTTACCTATCGGGTGAGATGAGGTGCCATCAAGGCCAGATGGATTTTGGGTTGTGACAAATTTACTTCAAATTAAAATTATTTACAAGTCAAAGCATAACTCAAACTCATTTTGAAGTGAGAAAGCAACCAAAAAAGGAATTATTATACAAATAGTTTGTGAGATTCACAGTTTACTTTTTCTAGCCGACATATATAGATTATATTTTAATTATATAAAGTTCGACAGATATTATACATGAATTTTATATACATTATATATCCATCGGCTATTTTTAATTTAAGAAATTAGGTGAATGACTATTTGTTTTAATTCTTCAAAAACAAAAATTAGCAATTTCAGAACACAAACAGTTCTTTTACCAAAACTAACCAAGTCAATTTCAACCCTCTTTTCTTTCAGATTTATATATGCTAGTTGCTTCATGTGCTTAAATATCTCCCATGACCTGAACAATGTCTATATTTGTGATACGCAGAAAAATGCAGTGGCTATTTAGGCAAACATTCCAAATAGAGATCATCATGCTAAAGGATGCAATTGAAGTCTACTTTTAAAGGATTAACTACCAAAAAAAAACAGATTGAAATATTTTGTTAAAGACAATACTAATTCATGTCTATCTTATGTATATAAGCTAAATAAACATCTAAATATTAAGATGTATTAATAGATTAAGACGTATGAATCTTACCGGTTAAATTCCAGACATAAAAGTAAATATACCTAATGACTAAGATATAAATCATTAGGATTCAGACATTCATCAAATGCAAACAAGTGAGGTTTTAGTACTAACAATTGTGAGCACATGATTTTTTCCTTATAGGAATTACTCCCATAAAATCTAAGAAAATAAATTTTTTCCAGATTTTGCAATTTTATAGGATTTTGTGAGAATTTGTACTAATTGTTTGCATTTTTTATGTTTGAGTTTTGTTAAAATCATGAAAAATAAAAAATTCCACGCATTGAATTTAGGTTGTGTTTTTATATTTTAGAATTAATTAGTTAATTATTTGTTTTATTAAAAAAAATAAAAAACACAAAAAAATGTTTCATTTTTTCATTTCAGCTTTAATTCTAGAATAGTAGTTTTTCTTTTAAAGTTAGGATCGAGGAATTTTTATAATTTTCATGAAATTGGTTGGTTTTATAATCTAGATGAATTTAGGATTTTAATTTAGGTTTTTTAATTAAAGAAAAAAAATTAATAGAAAATGGGTTAATTGAGAAGAACTTATTTTGCTTATATTTGGACCAAAGCCCAAACAAGTCTACCCGAAACTCGCCCCAAAATACCAATACCCCAAATACCCGATTCAGCCCCAGCCTTATTTAAAACGGCATTGTTTTTGTTCAATCAAATCTAGTCATTGATCTCGTGTGATCCAACGGCTGGGAATTGGCCTTTGTTTAAGTATAACAGTGTCTGAATTAGAACCTCTCCCCCCACCCCCCATCATACCATTCCCCTCATTTTCGTCTCTTAATTTCATATATTAGAAACCGTACTCACCGCTTTAAAATTCCCACGGTATGCGCCTTATTCGACCCGCCGAAAGTTGTCTCATGGCGGTTCCGATGCTCTAAATCACTCCAAAATTAGACCAAAGATTCCTCACCTTCTCTTCTTTCGATATCCCTAAATCATCCCTCTCAAATTTTACCAATTTCAAATTTTGGGACATACAAACCCTAAATATGAGCTTCAAAGACGATATGAGTCGGAAATGGGTGTTACTCGCCTATTCTCATTGGGAACAGTTATTTGACACCTATTTTTAATACAAATCGGAAAAGAACGGGTCCGGCTGGAGCCACTATTTGTTCATGCAGTAGGTATATCCATCCCTCTTTTCTCTATCTATTTCCTCGTCCTCCATTTCTTCTTTAGATTCTTCTCTACGGCATCACTCTGTTTTCTTCTACCTTTTAGTTTCTTATTCTTTGACCCAAAAAATGAGTAGGTTTAGTTAGCCATGATCCTGCTTTGTTAGGTTTTCGTTTCTTTTCTCCTTTCTTGATTATTCATACTTAGTCAGTAGTATTGTTACGGCCTATTAATTTTGTTTAGTACATGTCTATTTAGTTTAATTGTGAAATCAGTATGTTTATTTCCTTTTGTTGCATGATTCTAGTTTCGATCGGTATGTTAGTTGGTCTAATTGGTTTAGTTTTTGTGATTCATTGGCCTAGCATGTTGGAATGTTTATTTTCTTTTAGGTTAGTTTAATTTTTGTGGTTCATTATTGATTAATTCTAGGCTCGTGTTAGTGTTAGGATTCAAATATTTTTGTTTTTGCCTCATTTCTAATTTCAGTGCAATGATAAAGGAATCTTGGTTTAATTAAAGTTTAATTGAATTAGAACTTACTTCATTTGATCTTCCTTATTTTGATTCAGATATTCGCTTTGTTTGCATTAGTTGGTAATTGTTTGAACTTTGGGAGGGTTAATTGAACAATTGAAAACTTAGGGGTTTATGTTGGGGAATAAAATAGGGAGTTTCAAAGATTTCTTGTATTTGGAAGGCTCTAGAACAGAGGCAGCCGGCCACATTTGGCTTGCACAAAATGTATAGGGTAATAAGGAACAACCAGTTGTCCAGGTGGTTAAAAGGATGCCTTTTGCAGTTTGGGAATAATTTCCAATTCTATTTTTAGCCACATGGACTTACATGCCTATAAATAGTTCCTTTACTTCACTCTAAAAACAGACGTTTTGAGCATCATTATCTGCATCAATAATACTAAAAACACATCAGAATTTCATGGAAAAGGTTTTTTTTTTTTGCATTAATTGGCTGGTTTTTCTAGGTTTTCTTTGGGAATTTTAAAAGGCTCTCCATGGATTTTCTGGGCTTCTGAGCTAAAATTTGGCTGGTTTGAAGTTGTTTTACCTGGTTCTTCATCACTGATCCCTGTTGCTGTGTTGATTTATTATTGATGAGTTTCCTTTATATACGTTGGTTTTTATTCATGTTATCACTTTGTCAAGGTACTCTTTACAGTTCATTTCTCGTGTAGTGGTTTTTTTATGAAATGGAATGATTTGTAAGGAATGAATTTTATATGAATATTGGTGAGCTAGAATAGATCTGGTTCTAATTCCTTGTTTGAAAATCAATGTGACTCTTGTTATATGGGTGCTCTAATTATCTGTGATTTTTTTTCTTTCAATTGGTTAAGTTTAAAATTTGCTTTCAAGTTGTAGACTAGACTATGAAGGGTCCAGCGTGTTTAAAGTAACCTATAGGGTCCATGTAAGGGTTGAAACCTCCTCTCATTTTATTGTTTTGTTATTTAACATGGTACAATAATTAGTGAAATTGTGAGATAGTATTAAAGGGAGTTGGACATGTTTTTGTTAAGCTTTCCTTATGTGATTGAAACAAATGAGGGGTTATAACTGTACTAACTTTATTTCTGTTTGCATGCTGCAATAATGAATCAATATTGCATGTAGAGGTGTCAACCGGTTCCACCGGTCCGGTTCGGGTCGATTTTTTTTCGACCCGTCCGGTTACCGGTCCGGGCCGGGCCGGTTACAAACAGTACCGGTTTTCACCGGGTTGGGTTGAGACAGGCTTAGATTGAACCGTACGGGTTACGGGTTGTAATGGTCCGGGCCGGGCTGGGTTTCGTTATTTTGTATTTATTTAGAATTATGTATAAATATTAAGTTGTATTAATACTTTGTAATAATTGAATGAACACAACAAAAGATGGGAAAAAAATTGCACTTATTGCAAGTGCTACTTTATTTCTTAAATTCAAATCGAGAAACTAAAATGTAATAAGTAGTAAAAACTTTACATCTTTTGTAACAAGTAGTATACTAGTAGTAATCCGAATCATCAAATTCTTTGCATTGCCCTAGCAAGTTCATCGTAATCAATATGAACCGATTGACCTTCTTCTGGCGTGTTAAATTCGGATGGGTTTCCATGCGTTAATATATCTCCATTATATAGGATGGTTAGTCGACAGATGTCTAACAAGTGTCCCAGTCCCCCCTAAATTACCTCCGATCAAATGTTTAAACGTTTCGTTACAAAGTTTGCACTTAACTCTATCAGTACATTCTACTATATCAAAAAAATTTTAAAGAGGACTTCTTTTTTTACGAGTAGAAGTTGGAGCCACTGGTGGTCTTCTACCGCTTGTTGCACTAGCAACTCCAACTCCAATACTACCAACATTTCCACTGCTAGGTGTAGGTGGTATCTCATTTGCTATTCCAATTTCATTATCTTCTATCCCGTAATCTTCTTGTAATTGTTCATAATCAATATCTACATCTTGCAAATTAGGCGATGATTCAGAAACATGTGTTATTGGGTCATTACTATTACTACCAGAAGCTACAGGACTACCTCTTTTTTTACTTCCACCCCTACCAGTAACTTTTCTACATGCTTTTTTAGCAGCATTAAACATATTGTAAAAATGAAAATATAAGCTAAAATCAAATATGCAATTAAAATATTAAATAAGAGAAAGAGTTGGAGAGAGTGCACCGAATTCGACAATAAATTGAGCACTTGATTACGCAAATCCGGTGTTACCACGAACAAACGTCAAGCAAGTATTTCAATGTTGAACACTTGAACTTCAAGCTTATTCCGATTTCCGAATGAGAAATTACGATAAATTAAATTTGGGAAAACAAAGACAATAAAATTATAAAATTAGAATATGAATTCTTGAAAATTGAAGAGAAGAGAGTGATTGATAATTTGAGAATTGAGAGAGAGATTGATAATTTTGAGTGAGGAAATGAAGAAGAGGGGAGGGTATTTATAGATTTTAAGAAGGGTTAATAATGTAATTTAATAAATACAAAAAAAAAGTGGCCATTTCTGAAAATACTCCCGTTGGCCAACGGTTCTGGACCGTTGCCAACGGTCCTGTGGGGCCCACATGCTCAGAAAATTTTTTTTTAAAAAAAAGAAAAATTTTTTACCGTTGTACCGGTCCGGTCCCGGTCCGGGTCGACCGGTTCAAGCACTGTTTTGCTTACCGGGCCGGTCCGGTCACGGGTCTTATTCCTAAAATCCTAACCGTTCTAACCCCTCCCCCCCCAACCCAGCCCAGCCCACCCCTTAAGAACCGGGCCGGTCCGGTTCGGTCCCGGGTCAACCCGGACCGGTTGACAGGCTTAATTGCATGTTAGCTTTATAGCTGCTCTTGCAAATTCAAGCACGTTTGGAATCACAAAATCCCCATGGATGGAAGTTTGCTGCCTTAAAGGATGGATCATCTTTATGAAGTTTTCTTTTATTAATGAATAGTTAGATGATTTAGTTGTTACGATTAGATTGTGTAAACTTGTTATTTCAGTTAGTCTATTTGAATAGTTGATGTGGATACATTTAGCTATTGATAGTTAATTGTAATTTTTAAATTTATGTATTTGCTTTAAATATGTTCAGCAAGTAATCATGTTTCATTAATGAATTGGGCCAAAGTGTAGGGCCTAAATGAATGGCCTGGTCAAGATCACTTCAAATGGGTTTTGGGCCTTTGTTTCGAATGTGCCGATGTGCTTTTCCCTTTTGTCTTGGGTACAACTTCAGGCCCAAGAGTCTTCTGCCCCTACCCCTTTTTCCTTTCACGTCATATGCTTCATAAAAGGCTCGTAGTGTGGATGCGCATTGCAATACCGAGACTATTATTAGCCCAATCTCATTGTTGGGCATCATTGGCCTTCCATTCTGAGTGGGGGGGGGGGGGGGGGAGGAGGGGGGCTCAACTTCGATCCCAGCCTCAATGTATTCCCATTAAGTCACCAGATAGTCTGTAGTTGATTCAACCTCCTTTAAATGATCAAAAGATGTTAATTTATCTCCAATGCATACTCGCAATTAGTGCTTTAGAGTAAATTTTGAGTTAGATTAGTCAAGGGACTTACAAGCCTTTAATCTAAACATGGTATTTTTATTGATTGAGGCGTGCCATCCATAATTAAATCATCCCTGGACTTCACCAATATTATGTCACGAACCCAGTTCACCTACCATGAATATGTTGTGACGGCACCGAATTCCTACGACTAGGTAAGCCTAATAATGCGAAAAAATAAATTAAAATTGTGGAAAATAAATAATTAAGTCTAAAAAACTGTAAGAGAAACTGTATATAAGTGCCGCTCGGTATATACAACTCAATCATCACGGAAAAATCTATAACGACATCTCAAAACCCCGAAACTCACGGGAAACACAGGCTAATAAAAGAGTAGTACACTGCTCTAACTCAAGAATGTCTAAACAACTGAAAGAAAGGAAAGACTATCTACTAAAGTTGGAATAAGATAGAGACTCATGGTCTGCAGATGCGACAAAAGTACCTCGAAGTCTCAGCTAGATATCTCCGGCTCGAGAGTGATACGCATGGATGGAGGTACCTAGATATGCACATTGAATAAATGCGCAGAAGGGGCATGAGTATACCATAGCGGTACTCAGTAAGTGCCAAGTCTAACCTCTGTCGGGTAGTGACGAGGAAGGTCAGGGCCCTACTGAGATAAACATATCAAATAATAGGATAAGGAAAATTGTATAGATAAAGTCTACAGCGAGAATCTAAACAAGATTAAAAAGGAAATCAGTAATAGAAAACAGAAACAAAACAATATAAGGAATACTGTTCACAATAGAAAATAATAGTCGGGGATCTCTTGGTATCTTGAGGATCTCTTGGTATCCTCATCGTATACATGAGGGATCTCTTGGTATCCGGAGGATCTCTTGGTATCCTCAATAATTATATATTCATGGGCAAGGGATCTTTGTATCCTCAATACTTATATATTCATATTCCAGGGATCTCTTGGTATCCTTAATACTTATATATTCATGTGACAGGGATCTCTCGATATCCCACACCCTCAATCCAGAACATATCAATGGAAGGGGATCTCCCGGGAAGTCGTCTAGTAGTCCCAAATTTAAAACACGCAACAACAACTCAAATATCAGGACAAATGCTAAACTCAGAACAAGTAATAGTAAATTCTAGCCTAACATGCTTCACAAAATACAAACATGACAGTTTAAGAAAATAGGCAAGTAAATAAGCTAAACATGCTTTTCATTCCAAAATCCAAAATTAAGGATGAATTCGTGATTAGATTAGTGGGTTTTAAGCATAAGGGAGTAAATAATTGTTACCTAGTAGTTGAACTCGAAAAACCTTCAAAATTTCACCCAAATATGAGCTCCCAATCTTGTGCTTTGATAAAACTGACAAACCTTGGATATTGAATTGTTTATATCTGCCCAGGCCCGTTATGCATCGTGAACGCGGAAGGTAGTTCGCGTTTGCGAAAAAGAAAAAATAAAGCTGCCAAAAATTCCCTTCACGATCGCGGGAAGGACGCGAATGTGAAGGCCTGGGCTCAGGAAACTACGCAAACATGACATATGGAATGCGAACGCGGTAAAGTAAGTGGGCTCAGTCCTGAGGGCCAAAAGAACCTACTCGAACGTGATGGTCTAGACGCGAATGTGATTGAAGAAAACATGAAGCTTCGCGAACGCGAAGAACTAAACATGAAGACGATGAGGAAACTGGTCCGCCTCCTGAATTACTCTACTCGAACACATGGATGAGGACGTGAACGCATAGAAGAAGAAGGTTAGAACTACACGAACGTGAGAGGAGAATTGGGACAACTCGACCCGTCGTCTCGTGATTTAACACCCTGTTTTCCCCTTTTTTCTGCTTCTTGATGCTTCATTATAAGTTTCTTGTGTGAACGCGTTGATTTGGATTGATTTTAGTAGGAAATGAGACGCTTAGTCTCTTTAAGGGAGGCTTGTTTTGAAAAAGTCAACCAGACATTGACTTATGTGTTAGGAGGCTTGGATACGGATTCTTATGATTCGGTTATCTTTGGGGGATGATTTGTGACTTAGAGGTGCGATCGGAAGTGATTTTGGAGGTCCGATGTAAAATTAAGCTTGAATTGGCGAAGTAGTATTTTGGTGAATTCTGGTTGCTAGGTGAGATTTTGATTTGAGGGTCGGAATGGAGTACTGAGAGTTTCTATAGCTTCGTTAAGCAATTTGGGATGTGTGTATAAAATTTCAGGTCAATTTCTAAGGTGATATAGTCGGGTTTTTGATCGAATGCGTGTTTCAGAAGTTTTGGAGAACTTAGGCTTGAATTTGATGTAATTTGATTGTTTTGATGTCGTTCGAGGTGTTTTATTGATTGGAACAAGTTTGGATGATGTTATGGGAGTGTTAGTGATTTTGGACGAGGTCCCGGGGGCCTCCGTGTGCCTTTGGATGAGGTCCCGGGAGCCTCCGGGTGATTTTGGATGGCTATCGAGATGAATTTTGGACTTGTGTTGTTTCAGAAATTGCTGGTTCTGGTATTTCCACATCTATGGAAAAACATTTTGCAGATACGAAAATGGGGATTGCAGAGGCGAGTTTCTTGGAAGGTTGGATTTTTCGCAGAAGCGGAATTTTTCACAGATGCAGCGTTCGCAGAAGCGGTTTATTGATCGCATAAGCGAAATGTTTGGGCGGAAAGGGGTTTTAAAGTTTCATTTTGTTCCACGAGCTAGATATTTTTCCACCATTTTTTGAACATTCTTGAGAGCTTGCGGACGAAAATTGAAGAGGGATTCGACTGGGATTGTTTGGAGGTGACTTCTATGATCTTAAAACACGATTATTATGTGAAATTAACCTTGGGATCCATGGAAACTTGGCTAAAATTAGAAGTACTAGGGCTTGAGTTTTTGATATGTCAAATTGGGATTTGATGGACCATTTGAGGTCGGATTTGAGAGTTATGATATGTATGGACTTGTGACAAGATGAGGAACCCAATTATGTAAAACGTTTTGAGTTTCAAGAAGTGGTCTCGGGGCTCGGTTTTGCCAATATTTTAAATTTTGATATTTTTCGATTGTTTGCGCTTGGGCTTGTTCGCTTAGCATATTGTGATGGGTTCGTGATGATTTTTGGATAGATTCCCCGTGCATGGAGGCTGATTTGAGGGGCAAAGGCAACGCGTGCTACAGATTTTGCTGGTTCGAGGTGAGTAATGACTGTAAATGATATCCTGAGGGTATGAAACCCTGGATTGCACATTATAGTGATATATTAAGGTGAGACACACGAGTCTGGTCTTTTACTTTTGGGTATTGTGACTTGGTCCGACCCGACTAAAGATTTTACCGCATATTTGACTAAAACGTATTTGTTATCGTCATGAATTGTGTTGATTGCCATATTTGGGCTTCGTGCCAACTATTTGAACCCCTTCGGGGATTGTTGTTAATGTTTCCTCACTGTTTTATTTCATACTTGAACTCAGTCATGTTTTTTCCATTGTTTTCAAAACTCAACCAAGTTTATTTTGCTTTAACGCTTACAATGATATCTCCAATAGTATTTTTGGGGTGAGCATCATGTTTTTCTGTTGCCCAAAGGGGCTTATGTGATTTTCGATTGAGTAAGGCCAAGGGCCTATATTGTAAGGATACTTTTGGATCGGGCTAAACACTGCAGCAATGTTCTACGATACTGATATGAGGCCGAGGTCCTACACTTGATGCCATGAGATTGCTTGATATTGTGCTTGGGCTGTAAAGGGGCCCCTTCAGGAGTCTGCACACCCCAAGAGCATTGTCAACGTTTAATGGATCAGGCTGCACGCTGCAGTAATATGTGGAGTGGGTTTCAATGCTTCACTTCTTTTCTCAAAGGGTTTTACACTACTTCTCTACAGCATGATGATTTGTTATATGTGATTTCTTATTGCTCAGTTTTTATTTACTTTTATTACTCACTGAGTTGGAGTACTCACTTTACTCCATATACCTCGTGTGTAGATGCAGGTATGTTTTCACCTGGTAGCGGGTTTTGAGCTGATTACAGGCTGAGTTGGTGGAGTTTAGTGATGTTGGCCCAAGTTTTAGTTGAGTTTTGAAGATTGACAAATGAACTGATGGAAGGACCTGGCCCATATTCTACTACACAATCTGAATCAACCAGTGCACATGTAGAGCACGTGAGGAAGAAAATACACTAAAGATCACGCATCAATATCCTCTGAACATAATCGAAAAGGTTGCATTTGGGATAAGGAGGACAGTCTCCTTATGTGAAAAGAATTTAATCCTAAGTTAGGATAAGAGTTGGAGTTTGTGTTGGCTAAGGATTCAAAGTGTGTACTGATGAGAAGTAGAGTCTTACTCAAACTCTAAGTAATAACTCAACATATGATTATGTTAGTTCTCTTTTATAGGCAACACACACAAGCAGAAGTAAAGCATATTTGAGTGAAAAAAGAGCGAGTCTGATTTGCAAGCAATATATGCAAGTTACAAATGTGTACGCCTGCAGATACATGAACCTAGAGAAGAACCAGTTCCATCTGAGTATTTATTTCAAGTTCAATTTGTTGTAGGTTTTTATATTGTACCTTTCAGCTTTCCTAGAAGCAATTGGATTAGGTACCTTGTGTCATCAAGTTAGAGTTAACTTGATAGTGTCGCAACAGTTGAGGCTGTGTGCCGCACTGAGATTAATGTTTAATCCTTAGGTTTACAAAGAGTCTTTGTAAATGTTGTTTTGGCTCATTGATTTCTAGTGGAGTTTGGGAAAATCCTACTAAGTAGTAGGTCGTGATTTTTTCACCTTTTGAGCCGGATGTTTTCAACGTAAAAATCTATGTGCACTTTACTTTGAGTTCTTATTATTCCGCAAACTGCTGTAGTTAGAACACTTAGAAGAACCAGGTTCTTCTAATGTGAAATTTAGGTACCCCATAAATCACCCCCCCCCCTCTTGTGTGGTATTGACGTTTATAAACATCAATTGGTATCAGAGCGGGTTATCCTTGAAGAGGTTAACACCTTAGGTAAAAGATCAACATGAGTGCACCACCTGGGAACTGGGAAGGATAGTCTACTGTAAGGCCTCTACTCTTCAATGGGCTCTACTATTCTTGGTGGAAAAACAGAATGAGAGACCACATTATGGGTGAAGATTATGAACTTTGGGACATCATCACTGATGGTCCTCTTTCTACAACCAAGAAAAATGTAAAAGGAGTGGATGTTCCAAAAAACTATAGTTGATTGTACTGCGTAAGACCTAAGGAAGTGGGAGAAAAATGCTAAAGCAAAGAAATGGCTAGTGTGTGGACTTGGCCCTGATCAGTACAGTAGGATTCAAGGTTGTACAACTGCCAAGGAGATTTGGGACACTTTCCAAGTGGCTCATGAAGGAACACCTTAGGCGAAGAGGTTAAGAGGAACTCTACTGTATTTTCAATATGAGAATTTTACTATGAAGGATGGTGAAACTATCCAAGAGATGTATACTAGGTTCACTACACTGACAAATGAACTTGAGTCTATTGGAAGGGTTATTCTAGAAGAAGACAAGGTAGAGAAGATTTTAACTAGAGTTTTTCCAATCTCCTAGGAAAGCAAAATCACTGCCATTCAGGAATCCAAAAATATTGCTACTCTGAAATTAAATGAACTTATTGGAAACTTGACTACTTTAAATATTGAGAAGGAAAACTATGAAATGGATGCTCCGAAGAAACAAAGAAGTCTGGCTCTCAGAATCTCAAACGGATCAGATCTTGAAGATGATGAAATGGAAATAATAACCAGAGACTTCAAAAAATATCATATGAGAGGCAAGGGCTCTTCAAGAGGATCAACATTCAACAAATCTAGGGCTTCTGAGAAGCAGACAAATGATGGTTTCTTTAAATGTGGAAAGACAGATCACATGATCAAGAACTGCCCTCAATGGGAGATAGAGTGGAAGAAAGAAAGGGCAGAAAGAAGGAACGGTTTCAACCAAGGAGAAACAAAGGTACTACCAAAGCCATGGTTACTGCATGGGGAGATACGTCAAATGAAGACTCAGAAAATGAAGCTAAAGATGAGAAAGCCCTTATGGCCATCGGAGAATCAGAAGATGAACAGGAGGTAAATATTCTACATCTTAAAGAAAAGATTGAATTCCTTTCTAATGAAAAATTAGCTGAGCTCTTGATGGACTTCATGAATTAAATTCCACCCACCATATACGCGGGCAGCAAAGTTCTCTCTCTAGGAAGAAGGGTGAATAGTAATCCCGTCACAATTCATTGGGCATTTCTCCGAGATTTTGGTGGTGGATTGTCACAAAATTGGTGTCATATGATACCCTTTGCTTTTCGAACAATCCCTAATTTATTTCAACCTCAAATCTATTACCAATTTTCCCACTTCTTAAATCTAATATTGGAAAGTTTCTATTCATCGACCATTTCTCCGGAATCTGGCGGTGGATAATAGCAATTTTGGTATCAAAATAACCCCATCCTTATTGTGATCATTCTCCAACTTTTTCATTTCCAAATCCATACTCAATTCTCCAAGATCTTAATTTGAACAAAGATCACTGTAACTCGACGAATTTTCAGTTTTCTTCATTATATCGGCTGATTAGAGGGATGGATGAATCTTTTCTCTATTGCTCGAATTGTGTCATTGTATTTTGATTTTGGCAACCATGTCTGCGAGGACCTCTCCCCAGCCTTTGGCTGTGGAGAGGCTGACAAAATCTCAATGAAATCTGATCCAATCGAAAGGTTCAAGCAAACTTATGCGTCAACTCTACAAGTAAGTGAGCTGGTTCCGACAAATATTGATCTGTATCCAGTTATATATGAACATGATAAACCAGTTATTCAATTTACAATGGAAGAAGTTAACAACTTCACTAAGGAAGAAGGTTTACATCAGGCTGTCGTATTGAAATTCTCTTATGGCAGACCAGATTTAGCGGAAATGTGAAAGATTTTCTCGCCGCAATTTAATATTCAATGTCGATGTAATGTTGGGCAGTTGGAATTCGGCATCTGTTAATCAGATTTGATTTGTACGATGATACGTTAGCTTCCTTTCGAACGACTGGATATCTTAAGTCCAAAGGAGAAGAATACTTCTTCAGATCATTTCCACGGACTTTCGATTTCAATCCGAGGGAAGAGACATCAATGGCAGTCGTGTGGATATCTCTGCCAGGCCTACCTCCAAACTTCTTTTCAAAGAGATCATTATTATCTATAGCTTCAGCAGTGGGAAAACCGCTTGCTATTGATAAAGCGACGCAAGACAGAACGAGACCGAGCGCGGCAAGAGATAAGGTGATAGTGGACCATATGAATAAACATCCAGATAAAGTCATTCTGCAGATTTTAGATGCTGCTCAGGTAAATCCGTCGGGTTGAATCAATAAATTGTTTTCGACAATTTGCCGAAGTACTGTGTTTTCTGTAAACATCAAGGACACGATGTAAAAGCATGCAGGATCAGAAAAGTAAAGGATGGAGCAGCTGAGGTGATAGATGAAAATCTGGTTAAAAATCTGTCTCGTAATGATAGGAATGAAGTTGTCAAATTATTAGGAGATGCAAGGGACTATCTAAATGTTAAACGAGCTGAAAAACAAGCTACTGATCTACAAGAAATAGATGATATTTTAGGAGCAGAATCATCAAAACTGGTACAGAATAATGCAATTTCTGCTGAAACAATGAATAAAAAAATGCAGCACTGACTGAGAATTTTCGTCCTGTTGATTAAAGTGTACATCATGGCATTGGAAAAGTTGCCACGAATCAGAATGATGAGTTAACGTCTTCTGAAATTGCAGGGATGAATATGAAGGATGCTGATCAACAGTTCATTTTGAAGAATGATATAGTAAATGAAATGGTTGATGCCTCGCATATAGAATCCCCAGCAGAATCCTTAAAGTAGATGCAGAAGTTGGAAAATTCTAAGGCTACAACTCAGGATCGAGCATATGATGCCTATACTGAAAAAAAAACAATCAACTGATGATTATATCACAAATGGTGCACAGACTGAGTAGTCGGTTGAAAAGGATGGACAGCACTTTAAATGCAATGAGCAGCAGCAATGTTTGTCAGGTGTTACATCTTCAAAATCTTTGCCAATAATAGAGAGTGTTTCTGGCTATGTTTGTACACAGCAGAACACTGTTCCATCCACAATGCAATGTATGAGTGATAATGAATTGGTATCCAAATTACATAATGCAGGAACAATGGAAACCAATGTAATCCACAGCAGACAGTGTGCACAGGATAGGCAGAGGATTGGTCTTGAAAGTCATCAGTACAGTAACAATGTGCATCTAGGATCTGGCAATGCAGTAAACTTGAAGACTTCAGAGCTGATTGAACCGCAGCAGGATAAGTAGATGATTAACAAAGAAGTCACTAACCTGCCTGCTCAAGCAAAAGGAATTATGGAAGCACTAAACACAGATCACACAAATGTGTATTTGCAACCAAAAGAGAAGTTGTCAGCTTCTAATACAACTGTTGATTCAAGCAAAACTGGACAACAACATTGTGATCGAGTTGTATCTGAGAATGACAATAATGATGCAGTAAACCAACAAAAACAAGGCCTCTAGATGAGGACACTGAGCAGAACTCAAGTTCACAGCAAAACAAGAATAACATTCAGCAGATTGCAGCAGAAGAGGAAGCAGTCTATGCAGATAGTTCACAGTTAAAGATGGAATCTCCAATTCCTTCGCAAAGTCTTGCAAGTCGAAGTACAAATGGGAGAGTTGATACTATCCAATTAACAACTCCTTCAGTTAAAGACAGTGTAGGAAGCTCATCTAGACAGGATACAAATCACAAGATAGAGATGTTTCAACAAAGTAAAACAGTTGCTACTATCTTTAACAGTGATTTGGTTTCACATCCTCCAGATGATCTGCAACTTACAAAGGATACTAGACAACAAAATGCATGGAACAGTGAATCATCGAGGACCAACAGAAATGAAGATACCCAGAATAAAAATAAACAGATTGCAAACAAGTCTACAACAATAACAGTAAGGTCCAATTCAGTTGCCGCGCTTGAAAATCTGGGTAAACATGATGGAAAAGTTGCTGGAGGAGTGATTCAGAAGGTGCATAGTTATCCTCCCATTTCTATATCCAGTATATACAGTGGGAAATATATCAATGATAGTGGAGAATTTTCAAGTCTCGAGGGAATGAACAAATAAATAATTATATCTAACATGAGAGACATGGTAATTAAATCGAAACTTTGGGACCAACGATATTTCGATGATGACGAGAGTTGGGATGAAGGTTCTGTTGGTTGGTCATCTGCTGAAGAAGGGCATGAACATGATTGCAACAGCTCAGGAGAGGAAAATGATGCCACGATCAAGCCAATAGTTCAAATAAAACCTGCAAAAAGGAATGGGAATGTAAAACTATCAGCTATAGATAGCAATTTGAACCATAATGCACCAGTGTTCATTCCAAAAAGGATACAACAGAAGATCCTTAAAAGGCAACACCAACAACGATCAACCAAAAAGTACAAGCACAAAATGCAACCATATATTCGGGTGATACATCAGCTATTGGAAACAAAAAGCACTGCCTCCACCAATGAAATGTACTTCTTCAGAAAACAAGTTAGTAGCATTTCCAAAAGCAGCACAGTGTCAGCAATTATCTTCTGAAATGCTAATCTCCTCAGATTAAAGTCATCTCCAAAATGAAGTGGAAGGAAGACACATATATGAAGAAGGAGAGGAAGAGGATATCCTAACGCATTGTTGGAAAAATGCTGCAAGAATGGAGGATTTGTCTCCAACGCACAGTACAATAAATAAAAAGAGTCACCAAAGGGAAAGAAGTTGGGACGGCAGATTGGTTGAAGATGCAAACATAAGGAAGCTCCCAATGAGAATTGCAAAGCAAAAACAGGTCACCCAAACAACCTTCACAAAGTCCAGTAAATCAAAGAACAAAGCATGATTTTCAAAGAATTACTGAGAAAATTTGTGGACGAGAACAACTTACTTCTTTTCAATTTCATCACAAAGTTGGAGAATGGACAGCACATTAGGTGTTTCCTCATATTTCTATTTTACCGTATTAATATCCTCAAATGTAATATCATCACAGAATATGTTATGAATTCTGTGATGATCATGGTTTAGTTGGCTCAATCAAGTTATTATGTTGTAATTTTAAATTTTATGTTTTCAATATAAAAAAACTAACCCTAGGCTTTGCCTAGTGGATTGCCAAAAAAAAAAGACTTCATGAATGAGCCTGAAATAATAAACAGTGAGAAAGATGTTCTGTCTAGGGATTGTGCAATACTAGAAGAAAAATGCAAAAGGATAGAATCTAGGGCTGATGAGAGAAATAACTTAAATACTGAGGTTCTTCAACTCGAAAACAATGTCCTAGAACTCATGTCTGAAAACTTAAAGCTGAAAATAGAGACAGGAAAGAAATGGCTGATCAGTCATTTATCACACTAGAAGGAAATTTAGGAAAAATGAAAGATGAGCTGTATAAGAAAGATGAATCAATTAAGGCCCTTAAAGAAGAAGTAGGAAAGGTGAAGCATGAACTAGACAGAACATGCAAATGGAACAAAGCTTCTGACACACTCTCCTGGCCGCAAGAGCATCACAGCAGCAACAAAAGAGGAGTTGGGTTTGGGACAAAAGCTCCAAAATGGGATCCCAAAAAAAGTATCTCACTCTACCTGAGAACAAGATCTGTACACATTGTGGTTAGACTGGACATTACAAAAATGAATGCAATGCAAAAGAAAAAGCAAGTAAAAGGAACAAAATTTTTGTTCAAGGAAAACACAAACTTCCTGGCTGGGCAAAGAAAAATTTAATTAATCCTTTTGCCAATAGAAAGGGACTCAAACTAGTTTGGTTTCCTAAAACTAACCCCTGATTTCATTTTTCATGTCCAAGTGAAAGGAAGTACCCAAATTCGGTACATGGAAAGTGGCTGCTCAAAACATATGACTGGTAATAAGGACCAGTTACTTTCACTTTAGAACCTAATAGGAGGCAATGTCTCCTTTGGAAATGGGAAGAAATGTGAGATCATCGTGGTTGGAAAGGTAGGAAAGAAAGACTCTCATTCCATTGAGAATGTCTATTTGATAGATGGCTTGAAATATAGCCTGATAACTGTGTCACAACTGTGTGACAGAGATAATTTGTGGCTTTCTCTTCCTTAAAATGTTTTGTGATTAGCCTTAGTACTGACAAGATTGTTTTGCAGGGAAGAAGAGTTAACAATATTTACATTATAGATTTGTCGACTCTTTCTGAAAATGAACTTACTTGTCTGAGTGTGTTAATTAATGATCCCCTCCTTTGGCACAAAAACTTGGTCATGCTAGTCTAAATCAATTAAAAAAATTTGTTTCCAAGGACTTGGTGATAGGGTTACCTAATATCAAGTTTAAGGAAGACAACGTTTATGAGTCATGTGCAAGGGGGAAGCAGGTAAGGTCATCCTTCAAACCAAAGAAAATGGTATGCTCGTCCAAGACGTTGGAACTGGTTCATATGGATCTCTGTGGTCCAGTGAGAGCCATGAGCAGAGGTGGTAAAAGATATGTTATGGTGCTTGTTGATGATTATTCTAGATTTACCTGGGTGCTGTTTCTAACTTCTAAAGATGAAGCATTTGAAATGTTCACAGCTTTTGTTAGAAAAATCCAGAAACAATTAGGAAATCAACTTGCATCCTTTAGTTCTGATCATGGAACTGAATTTGAAAATGCAAAGTTTGCTGAATTTTGTGATGAAAATGGAATAGATCATAATTTCTCTATCCCTAGGACTCCTCATCAAAATTGGGTAGTTTAAAAGTAAGAAACAAACCCTTGAGGATATGGCAAGGACCATGTTACTTTCCAATAAACTACCTCATAACATTTGGGCAGAGGCAATAAATACCGCATGCTATATAATAAACAGGTGTGTGACCAGACCACTGTTAGAGAAAACTCCCTATGAGTTGCTTAAAGGGAGAAAACCAAACATATCCCACCTAAGGGCTTTTGGTTGCAAGTTTTATGTGCACAATAATGGCAAAGATTCACTTGGTAAGTTTGATCCCAGAGTGATGAGGGAGTGTTCTTGGGATATTGTTCACATATCAAAGCTTATAAAGTGATTAATAAAAGAATGCTATGTGTAGAAGGATGTGTACATGTTGTTTTTGATGAAACTAACACTCTTTCTGATAGAAAGGAACATGAAGATGAATCCATTGGACTGGTAAGACAACTGACTGAAGCCACTACTCAGGTCATGGTGGCATCAAAGGAAGGAACAGGTGATGGAACAAGTCCTTCTACCCTGAGCAATCAGACAGGGGGGACTGATGTGAGAAGTACTGAACAAAAGGAATCTGTTCTTGAACATGTTCCTCGTTAGCAAGACATTGATGAAACATCTAGCAGGAGCCAGGTGATTGGAAAATCTTACAGGTAACTGAGTTCTCACCCCATTTAGAACATAATCAATGATCCCACTTCTGGAGTCAATAATAGATCACAGCAAAAGAACCTGTGTGCATTTGATGTCTTTTTGTTCCCGATTGAACCTAAGAATGTGAGTGAAGCTCTACAAGATGCAGATTGGATCAATGTCATGCAAGAAGAACTCAATCAGTTTGAAAGAAGCCAAGTCTGGCACTTGGTTCCAAGACCTAAGGACAGGTCAGTCATTGAGAAAACGATCTTCAGAAACAAGTTACATGAAGATGGAACAGTTACAAGAAATAAGGCAAGGTTGGTGGTTCAAGGTTATAGTCAAGAGGACGGCATCGATTATGATGATACTTTTGCTCCAGTTGCCAGACTCGAAGCAGTTAGACTTCTCATAGATTTTGAAGCACTTATGGAATTCACTCTTCATCAAATGGATGTGAAGATTGCCTTCTTAAATGGCTATCTCAAAGAAGACGTGCTTGTGAAGCAACCTCCTAGATTCGAAAACAAAGAGTATCCTGACTATGTATACAAGCTAGATAAGGCTCTTTATGGTCTCAAGCAAGCTCCAAGAGCTTGGTATGAATGATTGACAAAATTCCTTCTGGAGCATGGATACAAAAGAGGTTAAATTGATAGTAACTTGTTCCTAAGAGAAAAAGGTAAAGAACTTCTTGTAGTACAAATTTATATCGATGACATAATTCTTGGGGCTACTATAGAGAGGTTGAGCAAGGACTTTGCAAATATAATGGGTAGTGAATTTGAAATGATCATGATGGGAGAACTCAATTTCTTCTTAGGTTTGCAAATCAAACAAAGTCCAAATAGTAGCATGATTCATTAGCAGAAGTACACAAAAGAACTGATCAAGAAATTTAAAATGGAAGAATCCAAAGAAATAGATAATCCTAGTGCAACTGCCATAAAGTTAGATGCTGATGAACCTGGTTCATCAGTTGATCAAAAGTTGTACAGGGGTATGATTGGTTCACTTTTGTATCTTACTACCACCAGACCTGACATTGTTTTCAGTGTAGAACTTCGTGCTCGCTTCCAAGCTAATCCAAAGGAGTCTCACTTGACTGCAGTCAAAAGAATATAAAGATACATAAAAGGCACAATTGATCTATGTTTGTGGTATCGCAAAGGTAGTAATTTTGATTTAATTGGATATGTTGATGCTGATTAAGCGGGTTATATAGTGGATAGGAAGTGTACTTCAGGTATGGCACACTTCTTATGATCTTGTCGTGTATCATGGGCTACCAAAAAGCAAAATTCAGTGGCCCTCTCTACTGTTGAAGCTGAGTATGTTGTTGCCGCCTCATATTGTGCTCAGTTGCTGTGGATCAAGAAACAATTGGTAGATTTTGGAATTGATGAAGTGGGATGCATACCTATATTCTCTGATAAAACTAGTGCAATCAGTATGACAAAGAACTATGTTCATCATAGGACTAATCATATAGATGTTAGACACTACTTCTTAAGACACAACTATTAAAAAGGGCTAGTCTCCATAGAATTCTGGGCCAGTGATAAACAAATAGCTGACATCTTCACCAAGGCACTAAGTAGAGAAAACTTTTTAGGGAACATGTTGGAATTAGGGATGATTAAGATCACCTAAGAGGTCATGTTCAGAATGCAATGTGAAAGAAATAATAATAATTATAAAAAAAATTGGCTAGTAGTTCTTAATATCTATGAATATTAGACTAATTTCTACTCAGCTTAATACTTTTAGATAAGTATACTTCTATGAAATAGGGCTATATAATTCACTAATCTCATACAAATATTTTATTCTGACATTTGAGACATTATCGACGCCCCCTTTTTTCCTAAAAGCGAAATCGGGTTTTACGACATTATGGACAAAACAACTTTCATTCCCGTTTGGGAGTTGGGTAATGGAATTTGAAGAGTCGCCACCTAATAATTATAGTGCGTTAGGACACTTATGAAAAGAGTATTTTTAAGAAGAAAACCAGAGTTCGGGTAAGGACTTGAGATTATCTCTAGGGTAAGGTGTTAGGCACCCCTCAAGATCCACTAGTGTGGTTCCGGACCTTGTTAATTGTGATTTTATAAAAGATGAAGCAACTAAACAAGTAAGGTTCACACATATACATTCACACAACTTGCAAACGCTTTAAAGAAGAAGGAAGGATGTAACTTCAAAATAAAAGAGATGATTGATTTGGGAAAGCATTACTATAGAAGAACATTTAAATAAAGAAAACAAAATGAGAGAAGGGTCCTAGGTTTAACTATAATAAGGATCATTCGATATAATATCCGCTCATATTCTTAACGAGGGGTCGCTTTATGATATTATCACATCGTCATCATCTCCATTTTCTACCCTTCACCACCTCGTAAGGTTATTTAAGTGTGTGGATCGGTCACGAATACTTATTGCGTGCTATTACCCGTCCCATCCTATCGATCCTAGAGAGAATTTAGGATCGTTATCCCTATAAGGTAGGAACTAGGTTGAACCCTTAAGTTTAAAGGTTAAAATGCTAAGAGACATACAAAAAAATAGGACTTGCATATAAAGGAGTCATATAAATCATAAAACATATAAAAGGCTCAAATACCCCTCCATAAGCGAACACATAATTAGCACGTCTCAAACACATGTAAGGTCTAAGGAAAAGAGAGTTTTCTTGTAAAGCTGGAGCATAAGTTTAAAACAGAAGCTGGAAAACATTGCATAGAAAGAGTTGTAAGAAAAACGTTCAGAACTTGAGAAAGGCAGTAGCAGTTTTAGGAATTTAAAAACACTCCTGGAACATATGGTAAATGCAGTTTCCGGATAGGAGGAGTTGCAGATAGTATTTTTAAGACTGCAAAAGTGTAAAGCAAATGGTAAAACATATTAACTTAGAACTACAGTTTGGAAAATTACAGAATATACAGTACTCAGGTAGTTCTTTAGGAAAATATTAGTCCAGTTATGGGTTGGGGGGAAGAAAAGTAATTCAGTAAAAGTATTTGTCCATGTGGTAAAAATAAGCAGAAGTTTTTTTGTGTAAAAATCAGGCGAGCTTCAGGGACAAACGAATTCAGACGGAGGTGGGTTAATTTAGACATGACTTAAAGCGATTATTCCATTTTTTCAGGCCTAAGGCTTGCCTTGGCGTTATAAAAGATTGTGAACATGCATATTGGCTTCTAGTTTTTAAAAGGAGTTTGTTAACCAGTTTTACCTAGATTAGTGAAGGTCTTAAACAGTTGCAAATAAATAAACAAATCCTAAGGCATGTTATCTAATGCACAAAAAGGTCCTATAAACATGGTATCTAAATGTGACGGTGATGATTTGTTGATTATTGATTAGTTATAATTATGAGAATGTACAGAATAACAAACTGAAAGTAAAGAGACCTAGAAGCAAAATTTCTATATATGAGATGCATGTCCTATACATGGTTTCAATTGCACAAATAGATAAGTAAAATCCTATAGTCATGTTTTCTACCCATCATGCATAACCCTCCCCAATTTCAGTATAATCCCCATTGTTCTTTACAAATTATTACAACCCAAACAATTAAAAATACAACAGTGATTAAAGAAAATAAGAAGCTATTCTATAGAGAGCCTTCAGCAAGGCCCAGCATCTCCAACCTCACTGCTTTCGAGTTTCACAGCCATTACCAAGGCTTCGGTGCGGAAAAGTTCCCTAAGGGTTCGTTTGAACCCCTGGCCAATACCAAGAACCCATAACATCATAATTAAACAATTGTGGAAGTGCCAGACTTGTGCATCAAAGTTCCATAGGTGCTCAAGGCTCCCAAGGCAATGCTTACATTAAGGGGGCAGACCCTAAGTTTCTAAGAATGAGATTGTGGTTAGAATTGAGAGAGTTGAAAACAGTTGAGAGGCAGTTTGAGAAAACAGTTGAAAGAATTGAAAGAATTGAAGAAAATAGTTAAAAGAGTTGAAGAAGTTATTTTGAAATCATTTGGACCTTCTCAGGGCATCACACAAACAGGGGGGAAAGGGGAAGGTAACAAATAAGTAAAGTGTACATACAACATATTGGAGGAAAGTAATCAGACATGGTTGTAAAATAGGTGTTTAGTTCTTACTGCACCAAACCCCAATATAATCAACCTCAGGGAGAGGTTTCAGGGTTGTTAAATAGCCAAGCAATAGGGCACATGGAAGAGGAAAACATACATTGAGACAAGGAAAGGGGAGAAGGGGTAAACATGCTAAGTTAAACTAGGTAGACTAACAACTACATGCTACTGTCAATAAGAGCAACAGAACCATAGGTAAAAGCACACAAGAAATAATATTAAGTGTAAAACTAATAAAAGCTTGTTGTTTTGGAGGCTATACATACCAGTTGCAGATAATAGAACACAATAGCAATGAGCAATAGTGCACAAATGGAGAGCAACGTGTGCAGAGAATAAGAGCAGCAATGTGAGAACAATAATGCAGAGAAGCAAGCAACAGGCAAACCCAAACAAATAATGCAATAGAAACCCAGTAGTGTAGTAGAAAACCAAGCTTACTCAATCTTGGCTTTCAGCCGATTGAGTGTTCAAGTAGAAGAATGATAGAGTGCAGAAACAGTAGATAAAGTGAGAGAAAGAGTGCAGAGAGTTGGAACTTCTAAGAGATATGCAATGTGTTTGTTTTTGAAAGAAAGTTTAGAGAAATGGTGTTCGTGTCTGTGTGTCAAGTGAGAAGAGAAGCGTAGTACTTATAGTTTTAAAAATAGCAGAGAATAGGGTAGGGAGTATATAATAATAGAAATAGTACCAAATTGAATCAATCACAGGACCTTAATTCAAATTAATCTGAGATTTAGCTATATCATATAAGGAAAGAATCAATCAGACGACTAATTACACCGTAGTAAAGTAGCAGGCCTGTAGTATGTAATAGAGGCCAAATACATAATACTCGAATAAGGAAAACATATACTAAATATTGTAAAGAAATATTTAAGTGCACAAATATGGTAATAATACAAAAATTAACTCTGAAATTAGTCAAAGAATCACGGACTAGACTAAAAATTAGAGGGAATCAGTGCTAATTATACAGAGCATTTCACAAGCAAGGAAATAATTCAAGAAATCAGTGTAAGAACCTTTAAGGAAAACGCATATATATTAGGGATTCAAAGAGATGCACACAATCATTCGAATAAAAATTATGCCTATAAACTCAATAGGCGTGAAAAATCAGAGAACACTATGTACAAAATCATATAAGATTTGAGGGTTAGAACCCTAGTAAAAAAAAGGTTTAAAGCATGGAACTCAGAAACTGACATACTCGTAACAAAAATCAAACATATAATACATGCATACATAATACTCCAAGGAAGCAAAAGATGTAGTGCTCTTGAAAGGGAGGTCGGAAACCCTAGCAAGAAAAATTAGAGCATGGAACCTATGTTAACAAGGAAACTAAACAAACAAGTAAAACAAACAAACATAAATGAACATATAGTACTTAGAATGAGCAGAAGAAACAATTTGAAGAAGGGGGTCAGAAACCCTAATTTGAAGGAATAGTAACCATCCGAAATTTGAAATAAGTGGAAACACAAAGTAAAAATATAATAGAAAACGAAATCAAACTTAGGGTTGTTTTAAAAGAGCAGAGATTAAAGAGGTTCGAGAAGAAAAATTAGGATTTGCAAACAAATTAGGGAAAACGAAGAACCTGGCCGTGAAACTCGTATATAATTCCATAGAAGGCATCATCGGACAAAAACCACTGGAGAAAAGCCGCAAACAGACCCAGGTGAAGCTTCAGTGACTTTCTTTCATGGCAGAAGCTGCTGGGCTTCAAGCTTTAGAGAGAAACAATGATATGAGGTGCCATGGTGAGTGGTGATCAAGAGGTGTGAGCGTGGAGGTGGCCGGAATGGCGATGAAGGCCATCGGAGATTAGAGAGAGAACCAGATGTTTCTTCAGAGACGAAGGATTAGAGAGCATTTGGGAGTGAAGGGGGTACAAGGGCAGCAGATTTGAAAATGATTTAGGGTTAGGGGGTTATGGGGGTTAAAAAAGGAAAGGTTAAACGTGGACCGTTGATCAAAATGATCAATGACCATGATTTAAAAAGGGGGTCCGGATGTGTTGGTTAGAATAGGTTTGGGTCAGGTGATTTTTGCAATTGGGTCGTGATTTGGGGGGTGACTTTGGGTTGAAATGTGGCCAAAATATAAAGACTAAAGTGCTATAATTTAAATGCCCAATTTTCCCCTAATTTAATTTTATAAAATAGTAAACGTTATTACAAAAATCCAATAAAAATACTGAGTTAATAAAATACATATAAGTATTGACTAAAATTATTATGAACGATTTTGTAGTTAAAATACTTGTCAAATTGACAAATGGGCTAAAATGGAAATTTAATGCGATTTTAATTTAGAAATGTCTAATGAACTTGTAAAATTTTGAAAAAATTATGTAAAATATACTTTTATGTAAATGAGAAAATAAAAATATATTACTTATCAAAATAACGATATTTGGGACTAAATACTGAATTTTATAGTACAAAATAAGTCGTAAATTAGTTTTAAAATACGTAAAAAAATGTAATAAAATACCAAACGTTTGTGGATTCTTATATATGCATCCATATGCTATTTTGGGAATATTTTGAGTATAGAAATACATAGGAAAAAATTGAGTATCAACAGCTGCCCCTCTTTACCCGAGGAGGATGAAAGAGTTGTCGAGTAAAGATAAGATGGCCAATTTTGACTGGAATTAGCGATTGTAAAAGAATTTCGACCGAGCTCGGGCTTCTGAGTTGCCTCCTGGTCTTAGAGGAATCGGTCCATATGGAGTTCAAGAACCATTGGCGGGATATGCCAATGACAATTTGGAAAAAGCGAAGGCAACTGGGTTTGAGATTTGTCAAGGGTTCAGAGATCGAACGGACCGTAGAGAACTGGAGCGGCACCGCTCCTGCTGAGGTGGTCGTGCCGGCCGGTGTACCTGCAAATGAACGGTGTGCGAACATATTGCATAATTTAAACGTGATGCAAGTTCCCAATGGACCATGAGTGCAGCCTTCGGACGATTAGGATGGCGTCGTCAGACTATGATGTCTTGGGCTATGAAGAGCATAAAGTAAAGATTAGTATGACATGAAATGGTTTTCTCGGGCTATGTGGATGAAGCCTCTAAAATATGACGTCTTTGAATAAGTTGGCGATATTTCAGCCCATGAGAAGGTGGCAATATTTCAGCCGAATGAATGCAAAGGTGGCGATGTTTCAGCCAAAGCAAGAATTTAAAATGCAGGGCGGCAATATATTAGCCAAATGAAATAGGGCAGCACTTTTTCAGCCAAATGCAAAATATGGGAGGTAGAGCTTAGCCTTGAAAGGCAGAGAATAGCCTTATGCACTGCAGGATGGAGACAAAGCTTAGTCTCGAAAGGCGAAAGATAGCCTTATGCAAGATGGAGGTAGAGCTTAACCTCCGAAGGCAGAGAGTAGCCTTGTGCAATGCAAAAAGTGCAGATGGAGACAGAGCTTAGTCTCGAAAGGCAGAAGATAGCCTTATGCAGGATGGAGGTAGAGCTTAACCTCGGAAGGCAGAGAATAGCCTTATGCAAAAAATGCAGATGTGGACAGAGCTTAGTCTAGAAAGGCAGAAGATGGCCTTATGAAGGATGGAGATAGAGCTCTCTCAGAAGGCAGAGAATAGCCTTATGCACAAAATTGCAAAAATGCAGATGGAGATAGAGCTTAGTCTCGAAAGGCAGAAGATAGCCTTATGCAGGAAGGAGGTGGAGCTTAACCTCGGAAGGCAGAGAATGGCCTTATGAAAAAAATGCAAAAAATGCATATGGAGACAAAGCTTAGACTCAAAAGGCAGAAGATAGCCTTATGCAGGATGCATAATTATAAAGGAGAGGATGATGGTGATGTTCTTAGCTGGTGGATGATTGTGCCATCAATGACTATTGGGGAAGCGTTGAATGTAGATAGTAAGCTTTTGCGAGGTAAGTAGTGTTTTCGGGGGCTTCAGTTTTGTAATGCTCCTACATCGCCTATTTGTACCCTGGATTCCTGCATCCAAAGAAAGATCATGAGTTCTGTAAGTGGAAGGTTAGTTCGCATCCCTCCACTCATGGCGTATTGTACCATTTGGGGTAGCGTGCTGAACGATATTGATCCGAATGATTTTATGCAAAAATTGACAAATATGATGCAAATATATATATATAAATATATATATATATATATATATATATAAATATATATATACATATAAATATATATATATATAAATATATAAGTATAACAAAAGATAGTTTTTGTTTTATGATGAACCACAACTGCAACGTGGTTCAAGGCACGGCAACTCGCTGGCTCCAGAATTTTGTGGGTCCTCCTCAATATTCTGCCCCAGTTTTACTGAGCTGGCGTTGTTGATGGCGGTGTTGAATGACTGAAAGCAGATTGACCTTAGAATTTTAAGGGGCTTCCTCAAAATTCTGCGCCAGTTTACTAGGTCAATGCTGATGCGGGAATTCACAAACTGACTTCGGAATTTTGAGGGTCCTCCTCAAAATTCTGCCCCAGTTCCAAATGCGAGGGAAAATGGAATTTTATTAAGGATGTGACCGAACCCATAGGGCTGCCTACGTATCCCCTCTTAAACGGGAATAAGGTCAGGTGTAGTTTAATTTACATCATAAAGAAAAAGCATACTGATTAAATATAGTATCTCTTCACTGCATCTGAATTGATCGGTTCTGGTCAGATTGCTCCATCCATTTTTGCAAGAATAAGGGCTCCTCCAGTTAGAACCCGGTGAACCATGTACGGACCGTGGCAGTTGGGAGAGAACTTCCATTTGGCTTCATCTTGATGTGGAAATATCTTCTTCAACACCAATTACCCTGATGTAAACTTCCTTGGTCGAACTTTCTTATTGAAGGCTCTGGATATTCTGTTCTGATATAATAGAATGTGATAGATAGCATTTATTCTCTTTCCGTTTATTAGCGCTAACTGCTCGTAGCGACCCTTGACCCATTCTGCGTCATCTAGCTCAACTTCTTGTATGATTCTCAAGGACAGAATTTCTACCTCGACAGGAATTACGGCCTCTATACCTTAAACCAGCACGTGGGGATTTTCCCCAGTTGATGTATGAACTGTAGTATGATAACCTAATAAAGCAAATGAAAACTTCTCATGCCACTGCTCATGCTTTTCGATCATTTTCCTTAGTATTTTCTTGATGTTCTCGTTGGCTGCTTCCACAGCTCCATTCATCTGAGGTCTATAAGCCGTAGAATTTCTGTGCCTAATTTTGAAAGTTTCACCCATCGCTTTCATCAAGTCGTTGTTGAGATTGGAACCATTATCACTGATGATCGACTCTAGAACACCAAACCGATAAACAATTCGATCTCGAACAAAGTCTGCCACAACTTTCTTGGTTACTGCTTTGTACGATGCTGCTTCGACCCATTTAGTAAAGTAATCAATTGCCACCAAGATGAACCGGTGTCCATTTGATGCACCAGGCTCGATTGGTCCAATAACATCCATTCCCCAAGCAGCCAACGTCCATGGTGAGCTCGTCGCAGTGAGCTCATTCAGAGGTACCTTTATCATATACGTATGTATCTGACAGCGGTGACACTTTCGGACATACTAAATGCAATCTGCTTCTATAGTCCTCCAGAAATATCCTGCTCGGAGTATCTTCTTTGCTAGAACAAACACGTTCATGTGCGGCCCGCAAGTCCCTGAGTGCACTTCCTCCAATAACTTGGTTGCTTCTGTTGCATCGACACACCTTAATAGTCCCAAATCGGGAGTCCTCCTACACAGGATTCCTCCGCTGTGAACGAAATTTTTGGACAACCTTTGAAGTGTGCGCTTCTGAGTAGCATTAGCAAGCTCTAGATATTCGCCTGTTGTTAGGTACTCTTTGATGTCATGGAACCAGGGTTTTCCGTCGGCTTCTTCCTCAACATGTGCACAATATGCCGGTCGGTCATGAATCTTGACCTGGATAGGGTTGACGCAATTTGTATCCGGATGCTGAATCATGGATGATAAAGTGGCAAGTTCATCTGCAAACTCATTCTTTATTCTTGGAACATGCTAGAATTCCATTTTTCTGAACCTCTTTCTCAACTCCTGTATGTGGTGCAGATAACGAAGTATCTTGGAATTCTTGGTTTCCCATTTTTCCCGAACCTGTTGTATGAGTAGGTCTGATCCCTAATCACAAGTAGCTCCTGAATGTTCATATAAATGGCAAGTTTAAGCCCCAATATGCAAGCTTCGTACTCGGCCATATTATTGATACAAGGGAACCTAAGCTTGCCGGAAACCAGGTAATGCTAACCGTTTTCTAATATCGGGACTGCTCCAATACCAACTCCTTTGAAAGTTGCGGCTGCATTGAAAAACATCCTCCAACCGTCATAAGATTCTGCAATATCCTCTCCTATGACTACTTCTTCTTCGGGAAAATACGTTTTGAGCGGTTCATACTCCCCTCCTACAGGATTTTCTGCGAGATGATCTGCCAAAGCCTGTCCTTTAACTGCCTTCTGGGTGACATAGACAATGTCAAATTCACTCAACAAAATTTTCCACTTGGCAAGCTTGCCACTGGGCATGGGCTTCTAAAAAATATACTTTAGCGGATACATTCTTGATATAAGGTAGGTATTGTAAGCACAGAAATAGTGCCTCAACTTCTGAGCTATCCAAGTCAAAGCACAACAGGTGCGTTCCAGCAAGGAATACCGGTCCTCGTACGGGGTAAATTTCTTGCTGAGTTAGTAAATAGCTTGCTCATTTCTCCCTGTCTCATCATGTTTTCCCAAGACACAGCCAAATGCTCTGTCAAAAACTATGAGATAGAGCAATAAGGGCCTTCCAGGCTCAGGCGGAACCAAGATTGGAGGCATAGACAAGTATTCCTTAATCCTGTTGAAAGACTTTTGACATTCATCTATCCATTTGGTGGCGGCATCCTTCTTCAGCATCTTGAAGATAGGTTCGCAGATGATGGTAGACTGAGCAATGAACTGGCTGATATAGTTGAGTCTTCCTAGGAAACTCATTACCTCTTTCTTGCTCTTCGGCGGTGGCAACTCCTGAATAGATTTGACCTTTGATGGATCCAGCTCTATTCCCCGGCGACATATGATGAAACCCAATAAATTTCCCGCACGGATCCCAAATGCACACTTGGCGGGATTCAGTTTCAAGTCATACCTCCTTAGTCTATTGTAAAACTTTTGGAGGTCCTCCGTGTGATCTGTAGCCTTCCTAGACTTGATGATGACATCGTCCACATATACCTCAATCTCCTTATGTATCATGTCATGAAAGAGGGTAGCCATGGCCCTCATATAAGTAGCTTTTACATTCTTCAATCCGAACGGCATCATTCTGTAGCAATACATTCCCCAAGGCATGATAAATGCCGTTTTCTCTACGTCTTCTTTGTCCATCCATATCTGATGGTACCTCGCAAAGCAATCAACGAATGACTGTAACTCATGCTTGGCGCAGTAGTCGATCAGAATGTGTATGTTTGGCAAGGGGAAATCGTCTTTGGGACTAGCCCCATTGAGATCCCGGCAATCTACATAGACTCTAACTTTCCCATCCTTCTTCGGTACTGGCACAATGTTAGCTAACCAAGTTGGATACTCTACCACTTGAAGAACTTTGGCATTGACCTGCTTGGTGACCTCTTCTTTGATTTTTTAAACTCATATCTTGCTTGAATTTCCTGAGCTTCTGCTTTAACGGCGGACAGGCAGGATCTGTCAGCAACTTGTGAGCAACGATGGATGTGTTGAGACCAGTCATATCATCGTAAGACCATGCAAAGATATCCTCATATTCCTTTAGGAACTCTGTATATTTCTCTTATTCTGTTTGTGATAAGTGTACACTGATGCGTGTTTCCTTAACATTCTACGTGTCTCCCAAATTGACGACTTCGGTTTCATCCTAGTTGGACTTAGGTCTATTTTCAAAGTTCTAGGCCTCTATGACAACCTCTTCAGGTATATCATCCTCTTATGAGTCTATGTCCGTTTGTTGCATAGCCTCGTTGGAAGTTACTGTTGTTGGTTCATCATCAAGATACATAATAGTGATGCTGTGTGAAAATAAAGTAAATAGCAGAGAAAAGTAATAAACAGCGGGATATTTGATAAAATGAAAAAAATGCTTTTGATAAAATTCATAAATGTTCAAAACATCGGAGCTCTTTTGTAATGTAAAGACAATGCGGAAAATAAAGAAAACAACGAAAACAAAAATGCATGATGCTTGTTCAGCCTTGATACCCCGAAGGTTTCCGGGCGACGGTGGTCCTGATTGACCAGTTGATGAGGTGCTCCCCTCGGTTCACAGCCTGAATGGGAGGGCCTTCATCCCCTTCCCCTTCAAAAATCACTCAACAGTCCATGTCCTCCTCCAGAAACGGGTTCTTCATTGCCGCAAGAGCCTCGTCTTCTTCTGACCCATAGAAACTGTCGGCTGGTTGAAATGTTTGCTCCAACTGAGGTATGGGGCGTTCCAATGGGTAATATGGGCCGCGCCATAGTGGTGACCAGTTTTTGAATTCCTACCAAGTGTACTCGTACCCTAGTCCGAACGTAGTACCATGCTTCTTCAACTGGATAGGTTTGGTGATACCTTGAAGATTCTTACCCAGTCTTTTCCCTGGTTCATACCCACTCCAATTAATAATGCTTTCAACCTTGTTACTCCACCATTTTTCCTTGTCCACCACGTTGACTCACTCAATATGATGATATGTTTCTCCCCCTGATCTTCTTCTGCCTCCGATCATCGGAATGGTCTGGCGATAGTATATGGGATTGCTACCGTCGCCATGGATGATTACTTCCTGATGGTTCCATTCGGATTTCACGGCCTGATGCAAGGTGGATGCTACAACCCCAGCGGCGTGGATCCAGGGTCGTCCTAGTAGTAAGTTTTAAGATGTTGGTACGTCGATGACTTGGAAATCAACATCAAACCAAGTAGGCCCCATTTGAAAACACATGCTAATCTCTCCGAGAGTGTACCTCTGAGAACCATCAAAAGCATTAACGTTAATAGCCCCATCTTTTATCTCATGCAATCCTTTGCCCAACTTCTTGAGGGTGATCAATGGACAGATATTAAGGCTAGAACCTCCGTCGACTAGGATCCTAGTGATGAAATGATCTTCACATTGCACGGTGATGTGTAGTGCTTTGTTATGACTGAGCCCTTCGGGTGGCAATTCATCCTCGTGGAAAGTGATTTTTTTATTTCCAATACCTACCCTACCATAATTTCCATCTCTCCTCCTGTTATGTTGCTCGGGACATAATCCTCGCTCAATATCTTCATCAAGGCGTTCTTATGCGCCTCGAAACTCTGCAGCAATGCTAAGATAGAAATCTGTGCCGGAGTCTTGTTTAGTTGTTCAACAACCAAATATTCATTAGCCTATATCTCTCTCTAGATATCATCAGGTCCAGTTTCAATGGGACGTCCAGAGACCTGCTTTTTGGACTCAACTAGGTCCTCTGGTGTGTACACCCTGCCTGTTCTAGATATATCTTGCGCGCCAATTTCTTCACCCGTGCGTGCTTTTCCCTTCCTTCTCGCCTCGCCTGTGTAGTCCCAGGGTATGGAATTTGACTGAAATGGGGTTATGTCTGACATGGTGACCGGAACAGGCCCCTTGGGGGCAATATAGCAACTTTAATTGGTGCGGGTGCCTTTGGAGTCCTGAACTCCACCTCAATTGGTTTTGGCACTTTTGCAGGAGGTGCCTCGAACTCAAATGGAACGAATACATTCACCACGTTGCCCTGATATGGATGGATTTGCACAACAATAGGATTAAGAGTGACTGCCGGTGTCTTGGGCTCATCTCCATCAGATATCAAACCGTTTGACCCTTCAGCGTCCCAGTTGTCCTCAATCTCAATCATGTGGATGCCTCCACCTTTATGGTCTGGTAGAGGGTTTTTAAGAATATTAGGAGTAGGCTCCTCAGCTATGATGACCTTGTTGTCAAATAAGGTCTGAATTTTGTCCTTCAACGAGCGGCACTCGTCGATAGTATGGCCCTTCATCCCCAAATGGTATGCGTAGGTTTTATCTTGGTTGATCCATTAGGAGGGATTTTCTATGATTATGGCTGGGATGGGTGTAACATATCCAGTGGCTTTGAGCTTCACATACATTTGGTCAATGGTTTCGGCAATAGCGGTGTACTGTCTGGGCGGTTTGCGGTCAAAGTTTGGTCTTGGTCGTGGGAAGTTTTAGCGGGTAGGTGGTGATGGATAGTGAGGAGGTTAGGAGTTGTAAGCTTGGTATACGGGTGTGGGTTGGGAATATCCTGGCGAGGTGGGCTGATATGTTGGTGATGGAGATGTTTGGTAGACGGGATGTGGGTTTTGATAGGTAGGTGAAGGTGCCTGGTAATTTAGAGAGGGTTGGTATGTGAGTGGAGTTGGAGGGTAGGGTTGATATTTCATGGGAGAGTGGTTTCTTTGCGCAGCCATTACGGAGTTTACATCCTTTTTTCTTCGACATACCACCAGATTGCAAGGCTTTGTTGGTGGCCTGCAATGCATCAAGGTTAGTAACCATACCATTTTTGATCCCCTCTTTAATTCTTTGTCCCAGTTTGATAATATCAGCGAACTTCTGCCCCTCTATCAGCATCAATCTCTCGTAATAATGTGGGTCCTGAGCACGAACGAAAAATCTATTCATTTGTTCTTCTTCTAAAGCCAGCCTAACCTTGGCTGCTTCCGACCTCTAATGAGTAGCATACTCGTGAATGGTTTCGGTGGGCTCTTCTTCAAATCCTGGATATAGAACACTTCCAGCGCGTTCTCAGAGATGAACCTGAAACGGTCCATGAAATCGGATGCCATGTTTACCCAGCTAGTCCACTTCTTCGCATCTTGGCTTATGTACCAAGATAAAGCATCACCTTTCAAGCTCATCATGAACAGTTTCATGCTGATCTTTTCATCTCTACCAACTCCTACCAACTTGTCTCAATACATCCTGAGGTGAACACTTGGATCACCCGTACCATCAAACATTTCAAACTTAGGAGGTTTGTACCCCTGTGGAAGTTCGACATCAGGTTGAACACAAAGTTCTTCATAATTTAGACCTTCTATACCTTTATTACCTTCCATGCCTTGAACCCTACTAGTGAGTTTCTTGAGTTCAGCAGCCAAGTTCTGAATGAGTGAGTCTGATTCTGACACATCTGATATGGGATGTGTATAGTATGGCACAGTATCCACAAAGCTAGGGGTATCTTGGTGGTTTGGAGCATTTTGGGGCTCCGGGATGAGCAGTGGAGAATTGTTGTGAGCTTGGGTTGGGACATTCTGTGGAGGTGCAGGGTCAAGGTTGTTGACATGTGCAGCAGCAAGGGATATGGACAAAATTGCCAAACTCCGGACCTGGTCTAGTTCCTCTCGGAACATAAGCAAAGTTTGCTCCAAGTGAGCAGCAGTTTCTTTGGTGATCGGGGTACCCTGGGAAGTTCCTTCAATTTTCTTTCTTGCTTCATTATCTCCCATCCTTCCTTTGTTCCTGTTTCTGGGGCGACATGGTGGAGGAGGAGGAGAATCCTTAGATCTCTCTGAGTATGCTGATGGTGCCAGAATGCACGAACTAACATTTGGGAGGGGAATATAAAATAAAAGAAAAACAAAAGGTAAAAAGTTAGTGCGGATTCTGAGAAAGAAAATATTGTGGTATTTAAACACGTTGTTGCAAGAATATAAGTCGTGTCCTATTTGGGTGCCTCGTTGTGCCCAAGGTAGGCCTAGCGAGAGATACGATTTGGAGAACTTATAACACCAAGCGCCTCATTTTATTGACAGAAAATAGAACGAGTCAAAACAGACTGAAATAAAGAAAATTGACACTAATGGCCAAGGGCCTTATTATATCAAGAAAGCAGAAAAACCCTAACTACTTGGTCCCATAAGGACCTTCCCCGGATTTGGTATCTTTGCCTCCCTCGTATAGTTTCATCATCTCGCGCAATCCCAGCAACAAGTAAGCTCGAGCCAAAAGCCCACCTTTGTTACTTTCAGCTTCCTGACAGTCGTTGATCCTTTTCAGAAACTTGCCTTCCAACTCCACTAGACCCCGTTCCAAGTACCCTAAACGAATATTTGCACGGACAGCCATGTCTTTCCACTCATTGATTACCTTCTCTTAGGCCTCTACCATTTCCCGATGTGAACTTTCACACTCTCGCATCTGCTTGCGTAGATGATTATAATTAACCTTTGCCGTAGTATCCTCATCAATAACCCTGTGACCATGGACGAAACCCGTTTTTCCCAAGCCAATATGATCATCTTCTAACCACCCCGGATAAAGTGGCACATGCCCCACCTGATACCTGTCCGGCTCCATAGATTCCTTTTCCAAAATAAGCTTTGAGTGCCACATATGCTGAGCCTGACACCTGTGTGGGCTATCATCACCCTGGAAATCAGCCCTGTAGTGACTCATCTTCTCTACCCTTGGTATAACCTACGTTCTCCTTGCTTGCCTCATGACTCAGAGAGGGACATAAGGGTAAGTTCCTCTTAAGCCTATGATGACAAGGAATGGCGCATCTCTAGACCGAATGATAAACTCTCCAATTGGAAACCACTCGTACATCCAATGTACCTGCTCTTCTCTCAGATTCTCCAATAGTTCTACCCATCAACTAGCGTTTTCCGGGTGAGCAAACATACCCGGCATGAAGTGCATTTGCTTTGGATGATGGAAAGCGATATGGTCATCCCAATCTCGTCGAATGATCTCTTGTCTATAGTCTCCCTTCTGAAGATGTTCAATGAGCCAGAGACGTAGCAAATTGCACCCTTCAAAGTGCGGTACCCCTTGTTGACATTTCTCTAAGGCTCGGTACAGTTCGGCGAGGATCGTGGGTGCAATGCTCAATGTCTCCCCGTCGATACCCTCCATGACGGCTTTGGTTACCATGGCTAGTCTTGTATGAATTCTAGCCTTCTTCATCAGAAAAACTATCATTCCCAGGAAACAATGCATGAATACAAAAGCTCTCCTATGTATGTGCCCCAAAGAGGTGAGGGGGAACTCGTCCATATGAGTGTGGTATGATTTGCTATGTCCGAACCTTTCATACATGAAGTCGAAGGATATGTAGGAGTCCTTCATACAGGTCAAATTAAGATTCTTCTAGAGCCCCGTCATTTTCAGGAACCCTCTACCTTTGAGATTTTCCGGCATAAGAAACCCTGGGTTATCCCAGAGAATTCCGTCTAGACCCCCAATTTCTTCCAATAGCAGCGTCATTTTAATACCCCCAAAGCGAAAGACGGACCATTCACTATCCCAAAGCATAGTAGCAGCTTCCACAATCTTGTTATCTGGCATAACTTCCAGGAGTGAAGGAATATTTCCTAAGTGCTTGCGGACAAGAACCTGATCACTACCATGCAAATCATCCCATGAGCTTAGCAACCTTGGATGAATGTTTGATACCATACCGAATCTGTTGACCTTGTGCCTCATTTCCTGCAAAATAGAGAGTTAGGCCCTTAACCCCACCGGACTCGGCTATTTATATTAATAATTATCAAGAGGCATTTAATTCTCCAAATAAATGCACATAACGTGAATGTCCCTTAGGCTTTCGAGGAAACCCGATGGATTTTTGGATTAAGCTATCCTAATGAGTCAATATGCGGACGACATAACTGGCTCTACAAAGTTTGACCATGATGCATGAACATTTAAATAGAGTAAGGTTTCTATTTTTGAAGTTCTAGACAAGGTAAACTTGAGCGGACAACTCAAGAGGGAAAGGCATAGAACCATCGACTACACTGTTGATCGACTGGTTTTACCGCAAATATGCCCTTGCCAAATTTAAAGGGTTTGTAATGATGGAAGAGCGCAACCACTCATTATAAGCGTTGCTATAAGATTTGTTTGGTACTAGTGAAAAATGATGTTGAATGATGCAATTACAACAATGAAATAAGTACATGTATTTTCACGTTCATACAATAATGATTACAATAAATGCTCAGAATTTAAGACGGAATTGAAATATAGTGAGGTAATTAAGTAGTAAACAGTTAAAGAAAAAGAAAGACACGAAGAAATAAGTTAGTAATTGTGAAGAAATGATTAAAGCAATAAATAAAGGTAGCAAAGAAAGCAATAAAGTCACGAAACGCGTAATGGTAAAATCCTAAAAAGAATTCCCCACCAGAGTCGCTATGCAGTCGATGCCCCCTTTTTCCCTAAAAGTGAAATCGGGCTTAACGACATTATGGTCGAAAAAACTCTCATTCCCGCTTGGGATTTGGGTTATGGAATTTGAAGAGTCGCCACCTAATTATTATAGTGCAATAGGACACTTAATAAAAGAGTATTTTTAAGAAGAAACCCAAAGTTCGGGTAAGGGCTTGAGATTATCTCGAGGGGAAGGTGTTAGACACCCCTCAAGATCCACTAGTGTGGTTCCCGGCTATGTTAATTGTGAATTTATAAAAGATGAAGCAACTAAACAAGTAAGGTTCACACATATAACATTCACACAACTTGAAAATGCTTTAAAGAATAAGGAAGGACGTAACTTTAAAATAAAAGAGAGGATTGATTTGGGAAAGCACTACTATAGAAGAACATTTAAATAAAGCAAACAAATAGAGAGAAGGATCCTAGTTTTAACTATAATATGGATCATTCGATACACTATCCGCTCATATTCCCAAAGAGGGGTCGCTTTTTGATATTATCGCATCATCATCATCTCCATATTCTACCTTTCCCTGCCCCGTAAGGTTATTTAAGCGTGTGGATCAGTCACGAATACATATTGCGTGCATTTACCCGTCCCGTCCTATAGATCCTAGAGGGCATTTAGGATCGGTATCCCTATAAGGTAGGAACTAGGTTGAAACCTTAAGTTTAAAGGTTAAAATTCTAAGTGACATACAAAACAAATAGGACTTCCATATAAAGGAGTCATATAAATCATAAAACATATAAATGGCTCAAATACCCCTCCATAAGCAAACACGTAATTAAGCACATCTCAAACACATGTAAGGTCTAAAGAAAAGAGAGTTCTTTTTTAAAAAAAACGCTGGAGCATAAGTTTAATACAGAAGCTAAAGTTTGCATTAAAGAGTTGTAAGAAAAACGTTCAGAGCTGGAGAAAGGCAGTAGCATTTTTAGGAATTTAAAAATATACCTGGAACATATGGTAAAGGCAGTTTTCGAACAGGAGAAGTAGCAGATAGTATTTTTAAGACTGTAGAAGTGCAAAGAAAATAGTAAAACATATTAACTTAGAACTACAGTTTGGAAAATTACAGAATATACAGTACTCAGGTAGTTCTTTAGGAAAATAATAGTCCAGTTATGGGCTGGGGGAAGAAAAGTTAATCAGAAAAAGTATTCGTCCATATGATAAAAATAAGCAGAAGTGTTTTTTGCATAAAAGTCAGGGGAGCTTCAGGGACAAACGAATTCAGATGGAGGTGGGTTAATTTAGACACGACTTAAAGCGATTAGTCCATTTTATTCTTGCCGAAGGTTTGCCTAGGCGTTATAAAAGGTGGTGAACATGCATATTCGTTCCTAGTTTTCAAAAGGAGTTTGTTAACCAGATTTACCTAGATTACCAAAAGGTTTAAACAGTTGCAAATAAATAAATAAAATCCTAAGGCATGGTATCTAATGCATAAAAAGGTCCTATAAACATGGTATCTAAGTGTGATAGTGATGACATGTTGATTATTAATTAGTTATGATTATGAGAATGTACAGAATAACAAACTGAAAGTAAAGATACCTAGGAGTAGAATTTCTATATGTGAGATGCATGTCCTATACATGGTTTCTATTGCACAAATAGATAAGTAAAATCCTATAGTCATGTTTTCTACCCATCATGCATAACCCTCCCCAATTTCACTATTATCCACAATGTTCTTTACAAATTATTACAGCCCAAACAATAAGAAATATAACAGTGATAAAAGAAAATAAGAAGCTATTCTATAGAGAGCCTTCAGCCAGGCCCAAGAATCTCCAACCTCACTCCTTTCGAGTTTCACAGTCATTACCAAGGCTTGGGTGCGGCAAAATTCCCTAAGGGTCTGTTTGAACCCTTGGCCAATACCAAGCACCCATAACATCATAATTAAACAAGTGTGGAAGTGCCAGCCTTGTGCATCAAAGTTCCATGGGCACTCAAGGCTCCCAAGGAAATGCTTACACTAAAGGGGCAGACCCTAAGGTTCTAAGAATAAGATTGTGATCAGAACTGAGAGAGTTGAATACAGTTGAGAGGCAATTTGAGAAAACGGTTAAAAGAGTTGAACGAGTTTAAGAAAATAGTTGCAAGAGTTGAAGAAGTTCTTTTGAACTCATTTGGACCTTCCCAGGGCATCACAGAAACAGGGGGCAAAGGGGAAGGGAACAAATAAGTAAAGTGTACAGACAACATATTGGAGGAAAGTAATCAAATATAATCAACCTCAGGGAGAGGTTTCAGGGCTGTTAAAAAGCCAAGGAGTAGTGCACATGGAAGAGGAAAAAATACATTGAGACAAGGAAAAGGGAGTAGGGGGAAACATGCTAAGTTAAACTAGGTAGACAAACAACTACATGCTAGTGGCAACAAGAGCAACAGAACCATAGGTAAAAGCACACAATAAATAATATATAAAGTGTAAAATTAATAGAAGCATGTCATTTTGGAGGCTATATCTTAAATAGGTGACATACCATTTGCAGGTAATAGAACACAATAGCAATGAGAAATAGTGCACAAAGGGAGAGCAAAGTGTGCCGAGAATGAAAGCAGCAATGTGAGAACAACAGTGCAGAGAAGCAAGCAACAATCAAACCCAAACAAATAATGCAGTAGAAACCCAGTAGTGTAGTAGACAACCAAGCTTACTTAATCTTGGCTTTCAGCCGATTGAATGTTCAAATAGAAGAATGACAGAGTGCAGAAATAGTAGAGAAAGTGAGAGAAAGACTGCAGAGAGTTGGAACTTGTGAGAGATATGCAATGTGTTGGTTTTGAAAGAAAGTTTAAAGAAATGGTGTTCGTGTCTGTGTGTCAAGTGAGAAGAGAAGAGTAGTACGTATAGTTTTTAAAATAGCAAAGAATAGGGTAGGGAGTATATAGTTATAGAAATAGTACAAAATTGAATCAATCATAGGACCTTAATTCAAATTAATCTAGGAATTAGCTATATCATATAAGGAAAGAATCAATCAGACGACTAATTACACCATAGTAAAGTAGCAGGCATGTAGTATGTAATAGAGGTCAAATACATAATACTTGAATAAGGAAACATATACTGAATATTGTAAAGAAATATTTAAGAGCACAAATATGGTAAGAATACAAAAATTAAATCTAAAATTAGTTAAAAAATCACGGGCGAGACTAAAAATCAGAGAGAATCAGTGCTAATTATAGAGAGCATTTCACGAGCAAGGAAATAATTCACGAAATCGATGTAAGAACCTTTAAGGAAAACGCATAGATATTAGGGAATCAAAGAGATGCGCAGAGTAATTTGAATAATAATTAGGCCTATAAACACAATAGGCGTGAAAAATCATAGAACACTGTGCACAAAATCATAGAAGAGTAGAGGGTTAGAACCCTAGTAAAAAACGTTTTAAAGCATGGAACTCAGAAACAGACATACTCGAAACAAAAATCAAACATATAATACATGCATACATAGTACTCAAAGGAAGCAGAAGATGCAGTGATCTTGAAAAGGGGTCGGAAACCCTAGCAAGACAAATTAGAGCATGGAACCAAGGTTAACAAGGAAAACAAACAAACAAGTAAAACAAATAAATATAGACAAACAAATAGTACTCAGAAAGAGCAGAAGAAACGATTTTGAAGAAGGGGTCAGAAACCCTAATTTGAAAGAGTAGTAACCATCCGAAATTTGAAATAACCGGAAGCACTAAGTAAAAATAGAGTAGAAAACAAAATCAAACTGAGGGTTGTTTTATAAAAGCAGAGATTAAAGAGCTTCGAGTAGAAAATTTAGGGTTTGCAAATAAATTAGGAAAAATGAAGAACCTGGCCGTGAAACTCGTATATAATGCCATAGAATGCATCATCAGACAAAAACCACCGAAGAAAAGCCGAAAACTGACCCGGGTGAAGCTTCAGTGATCGTCTTTCATGGCGGAAGCTGCTAGGCTTCAAGCTTTAGAGAGAAAACAACGATATGAGGTGCCATGGTGAGTGGTGATCGAGAGGTGTGAGGGTGAAGGTGGCCGGAACTTCGATGAAGGCCATCGGAGAGTAGAGAGAGAACCAGATGGTTCTTCAGAGACGAAGGGTTAGAGAGCATTTGGGAGTGAAGGGGATACAAGGGCGGCAGATTTGGAAAATGATTTAGGGTTAGGGGGTTATGGGGGTTAAATAAAAAGTTCAATCGTGGACCGTTGATCAAAATGATCAACGGCCACGATTTCAAATGGGGGTGCGGGTGGGTTGGTTCGAATAGGTTTGGGTCGGGTAACTTTTTAAATTGGGTCGTTATTTGGGGGGTGACTTTGGGTTGAAATGTGGCCAAAATTGAAAGACTAAAGGGCTATATTTTAAATTCCCAATTTTCCAATAATTTAAATTCATAGAATAGTAAATATTATTATAAAAATCAAATAAAAATAATAAGTTAATAAAATACATATAAGTGTCGATTAAAATTAGTATGAATGATTTTGTAGTTAAAATACTTGTCATATTGACAAATAGGCTAAAATTACAATTTAATGCGATTTTAATTTAGAAATGCCTAATGCACTTGTAAAAGTTTGCAAAAATTATGTAAAATATGGTTTTATGTAAATGATAAAATAAAAATAGATTACTTATCAAAATAATGAGATTTGGGACTAAATATTGGATTTTATAGTACAAAATAAGTCGTACATTAGTTTTAAAATACTTGAAAAAATGTAGAAAAAATGCCAAACCTTTGTGGATGCTTATATATGCATCCATATTCTATTTTGGGAATATTCTGAGTATAGAAACACAAAGGAAAAAATTGGGTATCAACAGACATGATCTAGAGAAGTGTCATATGAAGAACCTAGTTCATCAATATGTACTCATGAGGAAGGTCAGGTATGCTTCTATACTTTGCACAATTAGAAAAATTTAATTTTCAATCATGAGCGAGAGTCCTAGAAATTCCATTCGTCTCAAAATTATATCTGTTGGAAGCCAATTGAACCAGTTTCTTGTAATTAGAATTCTAAGAATAACAGAACTTTTTCCCTAAACCTTAGCAATTTTAATTAATTCCTAGGGAGACCAGAACTCTAAAATGATAAGACGTCTACTGACATCTGAAAATGTGCTTTTTCTGGAACAATAATTACTCCTTTTTAAAAGCTTCTCTAATCATATCATAACCGTCATTAGTCTCTCAAATCTCTGATCATCTCCTTCGTCTCCAAACCCTCAAAATTCCAAAAATTGTTTTAAGCCTTCCACAAGTTCATCATCCAAAATGACTGATCCTCAAGACAATCTAGGAACCCCACCACAAGTGTCACCAAAGACCACCTCATCCTCTACCCCTCCTGTTGAATCCCCAAAATCAAGATTTCGTCAGACAAAAATGATAACTAGGAAAGCTGTAACGACTAGACCTTTGAGAAAAGCTTTAAACGAGAGGTTGCAAGCCAGTTAAAAGAAAGAATCTCAAGCAAAAGTCACTGATTCGAGCTCTGAGTTAGATCAATACATCTCTGCAAGCGAGGAAGATGAACCTGGTTCTACCAAAAATTATACGCCTCAAGAAAACCCAACAGAGGTAAGATCATGTTCCGTTCCGGTAGATACAGTTAAAAAGGTAGAAACTAGGTATGTCTTGATAGGGGATGTTAAGGATATATCTGAAAATGAGTCTGTAAAACAAATAAAGAAAATAAGGAGAAGGTGTTGTCTATCTGTGGAAGTGGGGGAAATGGGGTATCACATTCAGGGGGAAGTGAATCTGGGGAAGCTGCGGAAGGGTTGGTAGACATAAGCAAACAAACTGATAAACCTTTGCCATCAGTGGAGGAAACCTTGCCTGACTTGATGAAGAAGTTAGAGGATAGCTATGATCCCAAGAAACACAAGTCTTCTTCACTTAAAACTCCTGCTGCTGCAAAACCAACTAAGAAATCCAAGACTGCCTCACCCAAGGTTGCTCCTAGGGCTAGAACAACAAGAAGCAAGGAGAGAGAGAGTGAAGCTGAGTTGAAGGGGGCACTAGAGGAGAGTAAGAGGAAGAGAATAGAAAAGGGAAAAGGGAAGGTTGGTGAGAGTTCAGAAACTATGGCTGAGGAGGATGAAGAGGTGATGAAGCAGGTCCATCCAGCGAAACAAACTACTGAGAAGGCTCCTATTGTAAAATCTAAGGAGACTAGGACTTCTTCCAAGAAGTCCTCAAAAGGTGTGCCTGTTGAGTCCTCCCTTGCAAAAAGAACAAGATCTACCTCTAAAGTCAAACAAATGAAAATGGTTGTAGAAGAAGAAGAGAGTGATGAAGAAGAAGAAGAAGAAGAAGAAGAAGAAGAAGAAGATGACTCTGAGAATGAGCAGGATAGATATGCCAATTTTGGCAAAAGAAAAATTCTGAAGGGTAGGCTGTTGAAAGACCTAGAGGATCCAGGCATGATGAGGCTTCTAGCATATCTGGAAGCTCAAGTTTGGAAGGAAATGGTCCTTCAATTGAATGGAAAACTGGCTAGGAAGTAATTGGTCTAGTTTATGGCAAATGAATCAGTAAAGAATGGTCTAGTGACCAGTACTGTTAAAGGTGTCAAGCTGAAGTTCAATGCTGAAAAGCTGGGGGAAAATTTTGAATATCACTTGTGAGGGATATGATGATTACACAAGGCCGAGGTGGCCTTGCTTGGATGGATTGCCTTCAGAGCTGCAGATAACAAGAAATTTTTGAGACACCCAATCAGATGCAGAAGTGCCTGAGGCCAGGGTAGTGCAAAAGAGTGAGATGAGGCCTGAGCACAAGGTGCTCTTTGAGTTTGTCAATAAATGCCTCCTGCCCAGGCAGGAAAGAAGGCATACTGCTAACTATATGGACCTTGTGCTCATGTAGTGCTTGACTGAGAGTAAGCAAATCAACTGGCATGTGCTTATGGTGAAGCTGCTGGAAAGGGTGATCAATGGTTCAAAGGCTCATGTCATTCCCTACGGATTTATTTTGACTAATGTGCTTGAAAGATTAGATGTTCCCTTGAAAAAGTGGGAAATGGCATCCAGCAAGGAGCACCTTGGCATGAAGACTCTTCAAGCCTGTGACTATCTGCTCAGCACTGTTCCTGTTAAACCTGGTTCATCTGTTAAGACTCCTGAGAATAGCAAAGTTAGGTCCTTAATTCAGGAGGTTGGAATGAAGAATGCTGAAATAGCAAGGCTTAATGCCAGGGTGGCATAATTTAGGAAGAAAGAAATGGGCTGAGAGCTGATATTGTCAAAGAAAAAGAGAAAAATGAAGGCATGCTCCAACAAATGCTAAACATCCTGAAAGCCAAACCCTCCAATTCTTCCAAGACTTAGTAATCATGTGCTTAAGTGTCAAGTTTATGTGGTTCTTGGTCTGTTTGTTTTCTTTTTGCTCATAGTTGGAAGTTTTATTTTTCTTTTTATGGACTGCATCGTAGGAACATCTTTGTAATCAATGAATGAAGCTTTTCTAGTTCTTGTAAATCTTGTTCTTAATAGTTATTTCTATGTTGATTTTTGATTAAATTGAAAATATGTTCACTTACAGTTGCCCCAGCGGCATAAGTATAAATTAACTTCAAGGATTCAAATTATTTATGCAACTTTCTGATGATGCCAAAAGGGGGAAGATATTGTGCTTAAAATTCATTTTCTAAACTAGTGTTTATGACCTAAATCTGACCTCCTTAATGATAAGTTAAATCATTTTCTAAGTGTTGATTTCAGCTAAGTTTACAGGCTCCCTGGTCACAATAAGCACACAGTTTGAATCAATTAGTGCACATGCAGAGCACGTGAGGAAGAAAATGCACTAAAGATCACACATCAATATCCTCTGAACATAATCGAAAAGGTTGCATTTGGGATAAGGAGGAAAGTCTCCTTATGTGAAGAGAACTTAATCCTAAGTTAGGATAAGAGTTGGAGTTTGTGTTGGCTAAGGACTCGAAGTGTGTACGGATGAGAAGTGGAGTCTTAATAAAACTCTAACTACTAACACAATATATGATTGAGTTAGTTCTCTTTTACAGGCAACACACACAAGCAGAAGTAAAGCATATTTGAGAGCAAAAAGAGCGAGTCTGATTTATAAACAATATATGCAAGTTACAAGTGTGTACGCCTGCAGCTACATGAACCTAGAGAAGAACCAGTTCCATCTGAGTGTTTATTTCTAGTTCAATTGCAGTAGGTTTTTATATTTACCTTTCAGCTTTCCTAGAAGCAATTGTATTAGGTACCTTGTGTCATCAAGTTAGAGTTAACTTGATAGTGTCGGAGCAGCTGAGGCTGTGTTCCACACTAGGATTAGAGTTTAATCCTTAGGTTTACAAAGAGTCTTTGTAAATGCTATTTTGGCTCATTGATTTCTAGTGGATTTTGGGAAAATCCTATTGAGTAGTAGGTTGTGGTTTTTTCACCTTTTGAGCCAGGATTTTTCCACATAAAAATCTCTGTGCAATTTACTTTCAGTTCTTATTATTCTGCAAACTGCTGTAGTTAGAACACTTAGAAGAACCAGGTTCTTCAAACGCGAATATTAGGTACCACACAAATCACTCCCCCCCCCCCTCTCTTGTGCGGTATTGACATTTATTAACATCAAGTGAGGTGACTGCCAGCGTTTGCAGAACCGCATGTTGTTCCTTGTTTTCCAGTCCCATTTGTATATTTTAGACTTTTAGAGGTAGTCATACTCTAATAGTTGCTCGTAATTTATGACACCCCAGTTTGGTTTGTGTTTTGGGTTGGTTTCCACATTTAATTGATAAATCTTCCATTTATGTTATGGTTATTTAGTCGTATTAAAATTGGGTATTACATTTAAAAAATTTATAGAAAAACAAATGGTTGGTTGGATGGCCTTGTCTTCACAAGAGGCGCCATCACGGCCGAATCAGGGTTTGGATCATGACAAGTTGGTATAAAAGCCTAGGTTACATTGGTCTCACGAGTCATGAGCAGATTTAGTAGAGTTTAGCATATCGGTATGGAGACGTTTGTATTTATCCTCGAGAGGCTGCAGAAGATTTACGAAAACTTCACATTCTTAAATTCTCTTCGTGCGTCCTTAATTTAGATTGAAAAGTAATTCTTGAAATTCCTTCTGCACGTTCGTATGCGCTCATGAGTGCTCAGTATCATATGTGCCTTGATAGCTTGTCATTCCCTAATCGAGGGTTGAGATATGATCTCTGTGAGTTTGATGTTGGGCCAGTCATGAGGACTAGAGACCAGATCCTTACCTATGGTTCGAGCACCGAGGTGCTGATCGCCTGAGCAAGTGTTTGAAACTCATATGTTCAGTAATGTCCCTATCAGTAGGAGTGACTTCTAGATAGCTACGTGATGAGTATGTTAGTACTGCAATATATATATATATATATATATATATATATATATATATGAAACTTGGAAGTGACGGGGAAGGTCTGTTAGATGATAGATGAACTATTAAGTGTATGATATCCATTGTGCTTAGACGTGTAGATCCGAGTTATGGTGCGTGAAGAATCATTTTGTGTCTCCTAGTCGGGAGTGAAGTAAATTTTATTTTGCGGTATGAGTTCAGACTCAGGAAGACTAAGTGACAACGGATAGTTTTGGATGGTGGAAGGTATACAGAAATGTTATATTGAGGCAAAGCAGGTGGTATCTCCTGCGGAGTGTTCTGAAGTGGTGTGATCCCTATGTGTACGTTAGCAGATCTCATGAGCAATATGAAAGTACGTGTTGAAATTTGAAATTTCGGGTCGCTTTAGAGAGTGGTCTTCACTGTTGTGGGGATGAATGCGAGATTTGCAGAAGGTTTGTAGTGCTAGATGATCTGTGTTTTCACAAACTTATAAATGAATTGAGTTTAATATCACTATACTATTGCGTCATCAATAGAGTAAAAGTGTTATGAGTTATTGAGTGTACCTTGATCTATGGCTTCAAGCCAAGTAGGAGAGTCTACGATGAGCAGTTGAATGCACAATTAGGTGCTATGTTGGTTCAAGTTTGGGACATGCAAGTGAATTTGCTACAGCTAGAGTAAAGGAAAATTTGGACAACTGTTATATTACGCTTCATTGGGTAAGCGAATTACAGAAGGCTTGCGTTGACATAGGTAATAAATGCTCGGTGCATAGAAAAGGAAGTGGCTTGGTTGTTATATGATGAGGTTACATTTTGTGGTGTCAGAGTGCTCTGAGGCACGGGTTGTCCTATTCGTTTAATCAGGCTAATTGCAGTTTGAATAGAGTGAATGACTCTCAAGAATAGCTCTAATATGTTCAAGATTATACATATAACAATTGGGTATTTTAAGGTTGTATATGTGTTTAGAAACTGAGTTTTCATTGGCTTGTGGTATTTTTTATATAAAGTATGGGATTCTATGAATAAGTATTAAGAAGGGAAAGGTAACGAATTTAGATTCGCGTGAAGTCCCTTCAAAGTAAAAGATTTTGACCGTGGTGCTCTTGAGAATAATTTTGAAAGTATTCAACGGCTTATGGTTTCAGTCAGTGTGGTTTATGCTTGGATCTCATGCGGTAAACCTAGGTTGAGTAATTGTGGTGCTACACTGAGAGGAATACTAAGTTGAAGATGAATCTGAAGGAAATCTAGGTAGAGGGAGTAGCATGATAGTAGACCAAATCCGTATAGTAAGAATATGATTAATCCCTTGTGTATGTTCGAGGTAATGAGTTCATACAAGTATTTTTGCAGCGATGCTCTTGGGTTTTGACGGCTTTCTTAGCTTGGCCTAGTTAGAAGGATTCAGTACTGGCAGTTTAGAATGGAATTGGGAGAGTTCTTGTTGATTTCTACCATAGTTGGAGATGTGTATTTTCTATGGGCATGCGGATCATGGGATGCATAGTGATTTTTCTTCTAGATGGGACCATTGGAAAGTTTTTGGCTATTTTAGTGTGTAGGTGACTAAGGCTCGGAAGGGAGATAAGGTTTTCATGTTATTCTCAGGTGGTAGGGTATATGCGGTATGTTGTGGAGGACCAAAGCTTGCGTGTGTTAAGTTACAGTTCAGTTCTGAAAGGGGGTTCATAAAACTCTTAGGCAGCGGGTAGACCCAGATAGCTAAGGGAATGATAATTCTGATTAGAAGTGATTTGACGATAGTATATGCTCAGAAAAAGGGTAATGTGATTAAGATGACAGAACTTCGGTTAGTATTGCGACACTTTCTTGTTAGATCGACTGGTGATATTCGGGTTTGCTTGGTTGCACAGGAACATTTTTGGGTATCTATCGTGGAATGATGGGGTATGTCAGGTGTGGTATGCTTTCAGACGGTGAAATTGGGATCAAGTATGATGAATTATGTGCCATATGGAGTTGGAGACTGGGTGTTCTCATGTTCAGGCTAGTTGGGATTGTAGATCATGTGTATTAGCACTGTTTTGCGGCTATCAGGATTTGGAGGCTCAAGTGGATCTTTATCTTTTGGTATGTTAGATTTTGGATGTGATGTTGGAATTTAGACTGGTTGTCTTAGCGTTGGGTGATTCTGAACAATTGCGCAATGGGTTATGCCGGAAATGCCACGGGTTGAGTGGTGTGCATGGATTATATTCTAGCAAAGTGGTTTACATTTCAAAGACCCAACGGACGGCTGGGAAGGATTTCTTTTCTTAATTGGTCCTTCGTTATGGATGTCAATGCAAAGCTTTCTACCATTGATTCAGTTCCAGTGTTGAAGGACATTTTGGAGGCGTTTATTATGGTCGGGCAAGGTTGTGGACTTCGGTATTGATTTGGTGTCGGGCACCGTATCGTACGGCTCTGGCAAGAGTAATAGTGGTAGAAGGAGCAGCTTCAGGCTTCCTTGATAATGAGTTCATGGGTAGGCCAATGTGGATGCGTGTTCTATCTTGAGTCGGCTTGGTTGGCCCCGAATTGCATTGTTGAGGGGTAGGGTGATTCAATCATTATTAAGCTTGCAGTTATCTGGGAGACCTGTGAGTTTCCTTTTTGTGTTGCGAGATGTTATCATTTGTTGGTTATGGGCACATATGGTGCGGTTCCATTGGAGTTTCATAGTAGAAGTCGATCCGGAATAGTAATTGGGAGTTGCTCGGTGAATGACGTACTGATTATGTTCTATCGGGTTTGTAAGGTGTATGTTGTGTTTCATCGTGGGTGTAATGAGTTTCTTTAGTTCCAGACATCAATTGACCATGGTTGTCGATTTTGAGCATAGTGACTTGAGGTGTTTCATGTGGAGCAGTATTTGGATAAGATCGTGCGTTGCAGCAAAGCTGTGTGGAAATATGACTTTGCGGGTCAAATTTGTGTGTTCTATCTCTATGATGTTAGATGGGTTCTCGGCCATGTGATGTTATGATATTGGTGAGCTTACGGTATGGCTCTTTTGTTTAAGTCAGTTTTATAATATGAGTAATGTTTCGATTGTTGCTTATTTGTGCACGGACTGCGCAAGTTGTGGCCTTAGCTTGTCTTGGTGTGTCATGTCACCAGAGTAATTATGTTTGAGTAGATGAGATCGTTGGGGCCTGCAATGAATACAAATAGATTCAATTTCAGCATGTTTGATCGGTAAATATCGAGGTTCGATTCAGAAATTTGCTATGGTTCTTGCCAAAGGAAAAGCAACCTTATGTATGACTGATCTGAGAGACGGCTATGATTTACTGCATATTTCATTATCATTGGTAGTAGGTGGGAGTGTTGGAACGAGACCTTCATTGATAAGAGGTTTTCTACTGGTATTCGGGTGTTGCGTGCAGCTGCTGTGAATAGAAGTTATTATTTTGAGTGTTGAAGTTATATGGTATATTAGATAATTGCACATGAGGTTGCTGGTATGGCTTATTACAGCTAGTTCGGGCTTATTATAAATAGGGATGAGAGGTTCTGATCTTGTGTATGGTTTCAAAAATGAAAATGTGGTTCTATGGTTTATGGGTTAGATTGGATTATGTAATTTCAGTTAAAACGTGTTGTCGTACCCATATGAGATAGGATGACGTTGGATCACCCTTGGGTATATGCATGGTAAGGTTATTTAGCTATTGGTTGGCTTCTAGAGCAACTATGGATACGCTCGAGGATGAACGTTTGTTTAAGTTGTGGAAGATGTGACGACCCGACCCATCATCTCGTGAGTTACCGGCCCCTTTTTCCCATTTTTTTGCTTCTTTATGCTTCATTATGAGTGTCTTGTGTGAACGAGTTGATTTGGATTGATTTTAGAAGGAAATGATATGCTTAGTCTCTTTAAGGGAGGCTTGTTATGGAAAAGTCAACCGGACATTGATGATAACTATGATTTTAACAAGTTTTATGTCCATACTTGCCTATGCTTTGTGTGTAAATTGCCATAAAATAGTCCTAACATTCTTACAAGTTGTGTTTGAATGCAGGTTTGAGCGACAAGACAACAAATGTCAAAAATCGACTCAAAACGGAGTGAAACATGCCAAGTGTCAAAGACCAAGTGAAGTGGGGACAAGAGGACCTAGCGCGGACCGCACTGTTTTGCTGCGTGGCCGCGCTAGGAGATTTACAGGGTAAATACTTCAAAGGCATCCTGCGTGGTCCACACTCTTCCTTACGCGGTCCGCGCTTGTGGAGATTCAGAGACCAAAAATACAAGTCAAATCCCATGTGGTCACGCTACAAATCAGTGCTGCCCGCGTGGATGAGATTCAGGAAGATAATATTTTTCCCAACTCCTTCCACGCGGTCGCGTCCCATTTATGCGTTGTCCGCACCCATCAGCCAGCACGGCTGCTCTACCTTCTTACGCGGTCCGCATCCTCAATTTCAGAGAAGAGAAATTTTCAAGACCAAGAGCCTACGCGGCCTCTATGCGCGGTCCGCGCTGACCCCACAGGGGTATTTTTGTCTAGTTTTCAAGCACGGTATAAATAGGACATTTTACCATTTTTATCTCAAGGTTTGTATATCTGATAGTTGTTGCACTCGTGAGACTTATGTTTTGGCCTATTTTGGGCATTTTTTATCTTGGTTTCACCATAGATTATTGTAGTTTAACATTAGCAATTAATTAATATGGTTATTTTATCTTCTATTTCTTAAGTTTATTCTTTAATTATGTTTAGCTAAACCCATTAGCTAGGGTTGTGGCTCAACCCTAGTGTGGGTAATTTATGGGTGTTGCTTCTTAATGATATATTAATATTTGGTGTTTGTTATTTGGGTTAATTTTATGGTTTAATTAAGGTTTGATGGCTGCAAATATTGATTCTAGCTTAGTGGGTCTTGACTCTTTTTGAGAAAGAGAGTCAATGACCCAAAAATTAACCCAACAAGGAACTGGGATGGACCCATGAGAAATAGTTGTCGCAATGAATGGGTTAAACCTTGAGAGAGTAATCAACCCTACTTGAACCCTAGTTGTTTGGTCTAATTGGCCTACCCAATTGGTCGAGAGAGAGTCAATTGGGCAAAATCGCTCTCTCTACCGAGAGATGTGAGAGTGGGTACAATTATGCAAAGGTTATAAAATTGATCCCAACTATGTCAATCTATTATTAGTAGTCTCTACCCATTAGTTAACCACCTAGGTGATGCCACGACCCTAGTGCCTTTCTCTATATTAATCACAACCTATAAAATATCCCTTTAGCATAAATTATTCTTAACTTGTAGTCGATAATAGTAGTTGATAAACAAAAACCCAAAAACGTTAGAAGTACAATTAGGAGCAAACACGCATTCCTAGTCTAAACAAATACACAACTTCATTCCAAGCTCCCTGTGGAAAATCGATCTCGCTATTCAGGTAAAAGTCTTAGCGCCCGCTCTTCCTACCGTTGTGTAAGGTTGAGTTTGCTACGATCACTTTTTCGCTCAACCCTAGTTTGGGCAATTGATGGGTGTTGCTTTTTAATGATAGATTGATATTGGGTGTTTGTTATTTGGGTTGATTTCATGGCTTAATTAAGGATTGATGGTTGCAAACATTGATTCTAGCTTAGTCTGGTCTTGACACTTCTTGAGAAAGAGATTCTATGACCCAAAAATTGACCCAACAAGGAATTGGGATGGACCCATGAAAAATGGTAGTCCAAATTAACCGGTTAAACCTCGAGAGAAATCACCCTACTTGGACCAGTTGCTTGGTCTAATTGGCCTACCGAATTGGTCTCAAGAGAGTCAATTGGGCAAAATCTCTCTCTCTCTCTCTCTCTCTCTCTCTCTCTTTCTCTCTCTCTCTCTCTCTACCGAGAGGTGTGAGAGAGGGTACAATTGTGCAATGGTTATAACATTTATCCCAAATATATCAATCTATTATTAATAGTCTTTACCCATTAGTTAACTACCTAGGTGATTCCACGACCCTAGTGCCTTTCTCTATATTAATCACAACTTAGAACATATCTCTTTGGTATAATTTAGTCTTAAGATGTAGTTGATAATAGTAGCTGATAATCAAAAACCCAAAAATGTTAGAAGTAAAATTAGGAGAAAACACGCATTCCTAGTCTAAACAAATACGCAACTCCATTTCAAGCTCCCTGTGGAAATTAACCCTGATACCACTATTTGGGTAAAAGTTTTAGCGCCTGCTCTTCCTACTGTTGTGTAAGGTTGAGTTTGCTGCGATCACTTTTTTGGTATCGTTGCCAGGGAGCTTATTGTGTTGACTATTTGTGTAGCTAGTTTTGTGTTTTGCTTCTCTTTACTTCTTTTTACTAATTTTATTTGTGTCAATTCACTCAGGTACACATGGCTTCACACGCAAATGACCCTCTTGGCAACGTGGTCGTGGGGGAGGAGGTTGAGGATCTAGAACAAGAAAATGTATTACCTCAAACTCCAAGGAGAGGTTGTAATGCCAACGCAAATGTCAATGCAAATGAGAATATACCAGACCCTCCTCCACCTCCACCAAGAGCGGTCCCAAGAGTTCTTCCTAATCAAGGGTACGCAAGTGAAATAGTTCCTCCCCGAATCTGGGCAGGGAACTTCCAAATTACAAATGTGATGCTCACCTTGCTCGAACAACGAGGTTATTTCATGGGGGCCTCTGATCAGAATGCCTATAAACACTTGAAAGGCATCGTGGATAGTTGTTGGGGTTGCAAGCAGACAAATGTTTTGGAGGATGCATTGAGACTACGAATTTTCCCGTTCTCACTTCGCGGGAAGGCATTATATTGGTTGGAGAAGCTCCCCATTCATTCTATCACTACATGGGACGAGTTGGCGGACAAGTTCATCGCTGAGGTTTTCGCTCCAAGTCACATGGCGGCTCTACGAGACGAGATTCTAGCCTTTAAGTAAGAGCCGACTGAACTGTTGCACGAGATATAGGAGAGGTTTAGAACAATGGTGAAAGAATGTCCTAACAATGATATGAATGATATGATGATCCAACAAACGTTCTATAGGGGCATCAACACAACCGACCAATGTATTGTGAACCAACTGGCGGGAGGAAATTTTATGAAGATTCCGTACAATGAAGCTTGTGATGTGTTAGATGAGATGGCCGATACATCATCGGCATGGCAAAGCCGGGCTAATGTTTCTCAAGGTGATCCTAATGTCATACATTTGCATAAGGAGTTACATGATCATGGCCAAGCCATTAGCGAACTTACAACAACAATGAATCAGTTGGCTAAAGCACAGTTACAACAAGTTCAAAACCTGCACCAAGTCAACGCCATAGAAGGAGTGAATATGATGAAAACTAGGCAAAAAGGGCAACAACCTCAAGGAAATTTTGATAACTATGACGATGGTGGTGGATATTTGAATGAATGCTATGATGATCAAAGTCTGGAATTCCAATACATCAACAAATATCAAAGGAATAGAGGTAATCAAGGGAATCAACAATGGAGACCCCAAGGAAATTGGGGCAATCAAAAAGGTGGTAATTGGAACAATAACAACAACCAAGGAGGAAATTGGGGGAACAAAAATTTGGCTAATCAAGGGAATTGTAGCGAAAAGAAAAATAACAATTGGAACAACAACAATGGCCAAGGTGGGTGGAATAACATTATTGGTTAAGGCTTTCAAAGGCCTCCGATGTTTCAACAACCGAACAACCCACCGCCGTTTCAAACTCAAGGACCGAGTTCTTCTGGAAACAATTTGGGTAGAATTGAGAATATGTTTGAGCACATGATGAAAAAGAAATAAGATTCCAACGCGCAATTGGATTCTAATAATACATCCATCCGAATCTTGGAAGTGCAACTAGGTCAACTGTCCCAAGCCTTGAATAATCGCCCCAAGGGAGCTCTACCAAGTGATAAGGTAGTAAACCCAAAGGGCGGAAATACCAACCAAGTGATGGCGGTCACAACAAGAAGTGGAGAGGCGGGAAAATCACGTTGTAGATATTGAGGTTGAGTTGCATGATGATAAGGAACTGTTGAACGTTAATGATGTAGAAGAACAGAGTGTGAACGAGGATGTGCGTACTGATATATATGATGAGGTTGAGGTGGAGACACAAGAAACTTTGAACACGTCTAGGGACCACGTGATTGAAATCCCCAAGTAGATGGTGCCCAAGGCTAAGGCACCCTTGCCTAGGCCCCTCCACCATATCTTCAACAGTTAGCAAAGCACAAGAGTGGCCATCGGCTCAAGAAGTTCATAGATATGATGAAGAGTTTTACCATCAACATGCCGCTGGTTGAGGCACTTGAGCAAATTCCAGGATATGCAAAATTTATGAAGGAACTGGTTACGAAAAAGAGGTCAATGGATTGTGAGACAATACCGATGACACATCAAGTGAGTTCAATTGTGCATTCTATGGCCCCAAAACTCGAGGATCCAGGAGCTTTCACTATCTTGTGTACCATTGGAAGTGTCGACTTTGCAAAAGCCCTTTGACACTTAGGGGCGAGCATAAACTTGATGCCATATGCAGTCTTTAAGACCTTTGGGAATTGATCAACCACGCGCAATGTCGATGAGGCTTCAAATAGAAGACCGGTCGATGAAAAGACCCTTGGGTATAATCGATGATGTTCTTGTTCTTGTTGATAAATTCATCATGTCGGCAAACTTCGTGATACTAGATTATGAGGCAGACTTCGAAGTCCCAGTTATCCTTGGAAGACCTTTCCTAGCTACCGGGAAAGCGTTGGTTGATGTAGAGAAGGGAGAGTTGACATTTCGTGTGGGTGATGAAAAGGTGGTGTTCCTGATGTGCAAGTCCATGAAGCAACCTAATAGCACCGAGGTGTACCCCTTTTGTTACATTGTCAATGCAATGATAAAGGATGAAAAAGGTACTCTAACTGATGTTTAAGATCCACTTGTGTGTGCACCTCTAGATCGTGAGATGAATGATGACTAAAGTAGAGTGAGGTGCATAGATGCTTTTCATGCCATGGAATTTTGTGAACCCAGTAGGTTGTCATTGGACCTTGATCAATGGGAAAGTCCTCTAGAGAAGCCAGCAAAGGAGGTTCCTCCAATGTTTGAGATAAAACAAATTGAGCCACACATGTACAATTTTTGAGCCTGATGCTATCTTGAGGGATAATGCACCACCTATTTTGGAACTTCAAGGGAGAGTACCTGCAGCAGATAATGAAATGATGCATGCTCTTCATGATGTGGTTGGTCCCACAAAATCCGACACAAGTTGGCAGTTTTGCATGAATCATGGTATTTGGAACAAAGTGCCATAAAATAATCATTATCCTTTGCCATTCATTGATCGGATGATTCACAAACTTGCTGGACGTGCATTTTATCACTTCTAGGAGAATTTGATGAGAGTCACATCGTGGCATTTCTTGATTTGAAGTAGTGTAATGGTAACATGCTTCGTGCCGTGACGTTACATCAGGCGCTTCTTGGGAGGCAACCCATGTCTTTTTATTTTTCTTTGGTTTGCTTCATAGATTAGGATTTTTGAGCTCATGGTCTGTGAGATGTGCAGGGATAATATTGAAACAGTGCAGGACAAAACTAATAAAATGCCAGGTCTCTTAAGTTTGCCCATGCGGCCGCGCACCAAAATAGTGCGGTATGTGTAGGCTGGTGCAATAGGGAGTTAAGTCTCTGACGCTACCAGCATAGCCGCGTCACATTATTGTGCGGTCTGCGCTGGGAAGGCCCAAATTTGCATGCTGTCTAAAGTTTCCCACGTGGCCATGTGATAAAACAGTGCGGTCCGCGTGGACTGTTCAGTTCAATATGAAGGAAAGAAATCCAGCGCGGTCCGCATCCATTTCTACGTGCTAGTAGGTAGGTGACGGGCCCCACAGGTTTTCTATAAATAGAGACCTTAGGCTTCATTTTACACTTTTCGTAATTTGACTTCGTGAGCTTAAATTTTCACTATTATTCGAGGCTCTTCCTTCAAGTTGTTGAATTTTCACAATCCCTGTAACATTCCTTGCAAATTTCATACATAGTTTTAATTTTGATTATTTTGCTTGCTTCCTAGTAGTATAACTTCTTGTTTCTTCTCATTCTTCTTAGATTTAATTATTAGGTTAGATTTTTGTGTGTTAATTTTGAAAAATGGGAATGAATTCAAATGTGGTTAATTGAGTAGGAACAATTAGGACCCATAATTTGATCAAAAAAATGGACTCAAATGAAAAAGTCTAACTCAGCTAAAATTCTAAGCCCTACACAGCCGCGCAGTCTACGCTATATTTACATGTGTATGCTAAGTGTTATCAGCCCGGTCCGCATCATGTTGTTGCACGGTCCGCGCTGGCCCAACGCAGCCGTTGTCCAAATTAGTGCGGACCGCATTGGGGAGATTGAGAAAGGGTGTGTTTGGATCATTGTCAAGCGTGGTCCACGCTCCAGTTTTACGTGGTCCGCACTACCCCAGCGTGACCGCGTGACTCTTTTACGTGGTCCGCGCCCCTTATTCTGCTGCACTATTTCTACATCATGAACTCAAATGTGTCATCTAATTCATTTCATATGCTTAAACTAACAATTTAGACTTGTATACTTTGAGATCGTGGTTACGAAACGTGGAGGAAAAGAACAACAACAACTCGGGAGAGGTTGTTTCTCCAGAGGGGAAAAGGAAGCGGATTGTTAAACTCACTCCCCAGGTGTGGGAGAACATCAAAAGGACCCGTAAGCTTATACGGAAGCTGATAGAGCTGCCTCCCACTCTTCGGGGAGTGAGTATGCACCATCCCGGAGCATCACCTCAGAATCAGCTCCCACTCACAGTCTATCACGCTCTAATTACATGACTCCCCTTCACCTTCACTCATCTCCAAAAGACTGGCCAACGTAATTTTCGATTCGTCTGATGAGTCCGTAGCAAGAAGCGAAGAACAATACTCCACCTCCCCCGTAGCTTCATTATCTGGGGAGAGTGCAGGATATGGTGAGGGGTGAGCCTCAAGTTGGGGGACTGGATCGAACCAGAAAACCTGAAGCCATGCAGACAGATTTGTGGGTGAGATAGCATTCCAAAAATGTAGAGAGTGGTGTCCCGTAAGAAAATTGATTCCGGAAAGGCAATTCATTAACAATGATCTTCATCATCTGAACCCAATGGTGCAAGAGCAATTCCGTACTAGAGACTGCTGGGATTATTCAATGAGTGATGTATTGATGGCAATGAGAATATGGTGAAAGAGTTCTATTGTAATGTGTCACATGTGGTTAAGGACACAAAGGCAACGTAGGTGCGGGACAAAATGGTGGTGTTTGATGGGAAGTCATTGAATGAATATTTGGGGTTCAAAGAGGAGGATGAATCCGAATACTTAGCAAAGCTCTCAATAGGTGAAGCATAGCGTCCTTGGTTGGCCGAGTACTTGCCAGCCCCGGGCACTATTCCAAAATGGTTGATAGCAGGGGAGAGGATTCTGAGAAAAAATTTCAGTTTTGAAGCCAAGGGTTGGTTGACATTCATTTGTAGTGGACTTGATCCTTGCACACATGATCACTCAGTTCCTTTGACCCGGGTTGTTCTTGTGGCATCTATCATGGCCGAGCTTCCTCTCAATGTGGGAAGAGGGTGATCTCTGTGGTCGGATAGGAGAACAACACAAAATACCCCTTCCCGAACACTCTATCCATGTACTTTAGGGATTTGGAGGTGAAGAAAAATTGCTTTAATGTCAAGGCAAAATCGGTGACCCTCTATTCATGGTATAGCCAATTGGGTTTTGACAACCCAAAGTCCAAAAAGTATCAGCCACCCACCTCTACCACACCTATCCAGTCTGAGGAGCCACGTGTAATCGAGCTTTCTATTGAGCCATCCACAATCCCTGCTACTACTGCCGGTAAGACTTTGCCCCTGAGTCCTTCTTTTGTAGATGGCACTTCTACTTCAGCTGACCCGGCAGCCCCTTCATTGAAGACTCACCGGTTCACATCCCACCAGGTCAGTAAGTCTCTAGCTAGTTTGAACAACTGGATATCAACTGCGACATCCAAGTTGTCCACCTTGGCTACAGTAGTTGAGGCACAGTCAGCACCAGCCACAATTCAGACTTCTTCTTCCATTGAGGAGACATTGAAGAAGATCCTGGCAAACCAGGAGAAGATTTTAGAGACCTAGGAAACCTTGACTACGACGGTAGCCTCGCATGGCAAAGCTTTGGAGGAGCTTGAAAAGGAACATAAGAAGATGATAAAGTCAAGGGGTGTCTTGGGAGTCGGTTAAGAAGCTGCGAGCAGATATGGACAAACTTTTGGCAAACTAGATGCCATTAGACTTTCTATTGGGGAACCAGCTTTAGATCCAGTAGCAACTCAACCAAAGCAGGAGGAGTAGCCTAGGCTCCCAAGGAAGAAGAGAAAGCTTCCTAGCACTATGGGTGTTGTGATAGAGGTGTCACAGGTTCGGGAGGGTACCTCCAGTGCTCCTTCAGATGTTTAGCCGGTCCATGACCCGACCCCTGTCCAAGAAGTAGAGCAGCAGCAGACAGGAGACAGTATGAGGTCCGTGCAAATACAAAGTATAGGTGGACCATTGATCAGCCCATGCAGATGGACCAGGCTTAAGGAGCCATTTTATATCCTTTCTTTCTGTTTTTTGTGCATATATTGCTAGTTGCCAATGCCAGCTTTTATTTGTGGGGGTGCTCCCTACTATTTTGATTTTGATACATTTGGATGACTGTACATATTTATTTGATTTCTAGTTTTTGGATTTGATAGTTAGCCTGTATATAACTTCTGATTTTGGCTACTTTTCTACTTTTATGTATATATTCATCCCCGTTGTATATTCTACTCCCCATTGTACATATTCATTTTTATTACTATTTTCGTTAAACTTTTTCGTTTTTAGCTTGGCAGTTAGGCTCGCAGCCGTTTGTTTTGGTTTTGGCATTTTCAATAAGCCCTTGGTTTTCTTAATGCCACGTTTTTTTCAAGGGTAAAGTGTTGTGCGAACCGGGTGGCTCTTCCCAATGATAGATGGCGTGACAACCTTCTTAAGGATTTGAGTCCGTTTTTTATTTTTTTATCTTTTGATTTCGATGCTTTGTAGTTAAGGGGACCTCGGGAAAGCTTCACTTAGGCCTAACACATTTGCCTTTGATCCCATGGTCAAAGAGATATTGTTGTGTTTAGGATGGTCAAAGTGTAGCCTTGAGACTCTTATGTTGACCAAACAATCATCATATGGTCGTGTTGGGCCATTGTGCGCTAGAATTGTAACTGAGGTTGTTGTGGGCCCTCGACTCGGTGCCTTTAGCAATCCTTGAGTGTGTGTGTGGTGAGAATTCAAATTATGAGTCTAAGTCATGAGCCGACGGTCTAGAACTTGCCCCGAATGTTTGTTGAGGTGAAATCCTGGGTGAAATTTGGCTTGATTATACGCTCTCCTTGATCCAAAATGCTAAGATTAAACAATTCAATGACCTACCAATTAAATGATCCCTAGTTATCCCCTTTGAGCCTTAAACCTTCTTCATTAAGAACCAAAGCTACAAGCCTATACCCGTTCTTAATGATACCCACTCTTGGCACCCAAATCTCCCCTTCAGTAGATGTCAAATGTCTAAGTTTGGGGGGAGACAAGAAAGGAAACAATGTGGTAAAAGGTACAAAAGCAAAAGAAAAGGAAGGCAATGAAAAAGGAAGAAAAGACAAGACAAAAAGAAAGACCAATTGAATAAGGTCAAAGAGGGGATTCAAAGAAAACAAAAATGAAAATGGTTGTGAAAAAAGTAGAAAAAGGAGAAATGTGTTGAATTTCATAAGAAGAGTGCTAGTGTGTCTCTTTAACCCTTTGAAAAAAAATTGAATACTCAAATGAGTCAAGAAAGTGTGCCAAAATGAATCAAAAGAAGTCCTTAAGGGAAGATTGCACCCACTTGAACAAAACATATCCTACCCTTACCCAAAAGCATTTACAATAACTCCACAAAAGCCCTATATGATCTTGAGTTGAACGGAACCTACATTAGTGGATACTTACATAAGGGGAAAGCATATGGCACCTAAATCCGAACTTATGTGACCTTCTTTGTAAGAAAAATGATAGAAAAAATCAATCAACCTCGATTTGTATGTCATTACTTTAAAAAGTGAGGTTCGCTTAGAGAGAGTTGAGGATGTGTGAGTTTGGATTCAACAATGACCAGGGTATTTGAGAAAAGCTCTTTGATGAAGTGAGTCAACCCTTGTTGCTCTTATGTCATACTTGATCCATAGTTTTCAAAAGCTTAAAATGTGCTAATGATGCATTCGTACTGAGGGCAATTATTAGTCTCAATTGATACTTGTTGAGGTTACTTTAGGATAGGCTGGAATTACTTGGATGTTTTCCTTTGAGGGGTAGGTTTTATTTTATTTGCTTTAGGAAAAGCAAAGTTTTAAGTTTGGGGGAGTTGATAACTATTATTTTAACACGCTTTATGCCATACTTTCCTATGCTTTGGGTGTGAATTGCCATAAAATAATCCCAAAATGCTTACAAGTTGCGCTTGATTGCAGGTTTGAGCGACAAGATGACAAATGTCAAAAATCATCTCAAAATGGAGTGAAACCTACCAAGTGTCAAAGACCAAGTGAAATAGGGACAAGAGGACATAGCGCGGACCGCACTGTTTTGCTGCGTGGCCGCGCTAGGAGATTCAAAGAGTAAATATTTCAAGGGCATCCTGCGCTGTCCATGCTCATCTTTACGAGGTCTGTGCTTGTGGAGATTCAAAGACCAAAAATGCAAGGCAAATCCCACGCGGCCGCGCTACAACTTAGTGCAGCCCGCGTGGATGAGATTTAGAGAGATGATATTTCGCCCAAGTTCTTCCACGCGGCCGCGTCCCATTTATGTGCAGTCCGTGCCCATCAGCCAGTGCAGCCATGCTACCTTCTTGCACGTCCACATCCCCAACTTCAGAGAAGAGAAATTTGCAAGACCAAAAGCCTATGCGACCGTGCTACATTTATGCGCTGACCTCGTAGGGGTATTTTTGTCCAATTTTTCCTGCCCGATATCAATAGGACATTTTACCATGTTTAGCTCAAATTGTGTATATCTGATAGTTTTTGCACTCGTGAGACTTATGTTTGGCCTATTTTGGGTATTTTTAGCTTGGTTTCATCATAGATTATTGTAGTTTATCATTAGAAATTAATTAATATGGTTGTTTCATCTTCTATTTCTTCAATTGCTTATTTAATTATGTCTAGCTAAACCCATTAGCTAGGGTTGTGGCTCAACCCTAGTGTGGGTAATTGATGGGTGCTTAATGATATACTAATATTGGGTGTTTGTTATTTGGGTTAATTTTATTAAGTATTGATGGTTGCAAATATTGATTTTAGCTTAGTGGGTCTTGACCCTTATTGAGAAAGAGAGTCTATGACCCCAAACTTAAACCAACAAGGCATTGGGATGGACACATGAGAAATGGTAGTCCCAATTAACGGGTTAAACCTCGAGAGAGTAATCACCCTACTTGAACCCTAGTGGCTTGGTCAAATTGGCCTACCCAATTGGTCTCGAGAGATCAATTGGGCAAAATCGCTCTCTCTACCGGGAGGTATGAGAGTGGGTACAATTGTGGAGTGGTTTTAACACTGATCACAAATATGTTAATCTATTATTAGTAGTATCTACCCATTATTTAACCACCTAGGTGATGCCACGCCCCAAGTGTCTTTCTCTATATTAATCACAACTTAGAACATGTCTCTTTATCATAATTTAGTCTTAAGTTATAGTTGATAATAGTAGTTGATAATCAATAAGACAAAAATGTTAGAAATACAATTAGGATCAACAACGCATTCCTAGTCAAACAAATATGCAACTCCATTCCAAGCTTCCTGTGGAAATTGACCCTGATACCACTATTCGGGTAAAACCTTTAGTGCCCGCTCTTCCTACTGTTGTGTAAGGTTGAGTTTGCTGCGATCAATTGAATTATGTGTTAGGAGACTCGGATATGGATTCTAATTATTCGATTATCTTTGGCGGATGATTTTGACTTAGGGGTGCAATCGGAAGTGATTTTGGAGGTCCGGTGTAGAATTACGCTTGAATTGGATAAGTAGTATTTTGGTGAATTCATGTTGATAGGTGAGATTTTGATCAAACGGTCGGATAGAATTTCTAGAGTTTAAGTAGGTTTCTTAAGAAATTTGGGATGTGTGTGTAAAGTTTTAGGTCATTCGAAAGTGATTTGGTTGGGTTCTTGATCAAATGCATGTTTCAGAAGTTTTGAAGAACTTAGGCTTGAATTTGATATAATTCGATGGCTTTGATGTCGTTCGAGGTGTTTTAATAATTGGAACAAGTTTGGATGATGTTATGGGAGATGTTGGTGCTTTTGGATGAGGTCCCGGGGGACTCGATGTGATTTTGGATGGCTATCGGGATAAATTTTGGACTTGTGTTGTTTCAGAAATTCTTGGTTCTGGTATTTCTGCATCTTTGGAAAAGGGGGCCGCATATGCGGTTCTGCAGATGCGAAAATGGGGATCGCAGGTGCGAGTTTCTTGGAAGGTTTGATTTTTGCAGAAGCGGATGATTTTCCGCAAATGCGGTATCTGCAAAAGTGGATTTAGACCGCAGAAGAGGTCCTGGTTAATAGCGGAACCCGTGGAAGCGAAAACCCGCGGAAGCAGATAATTGATCACAGAAGCGAAATGTCTGGGTGGAAAGGGGTTTTAAAGTTTCATTTTGTTCCGCGAGCTAGGTATATTTCCACCATTTTTTAACATCCTTGATAGCTTTTGGCCGGAAATTGAAGAGGGTTTCGACTGGGATTGATTGAAGGTGAGTTCTATGATCTTGAAACGTGATTATTATGTTAAATTAACCTTGGGATCCATGGAAACTTAGCTAAAATTGGAAGAACTATGGCTTGAGTTTGTATATGTCAAAGGGGATTTGATGGGCCATTTGAGATTGGATTTGAGTGTTTTTGATATTTATGGACTTGTAATGAGATAAGGAACCCATTAATGTGAAATTTTTTGAGTTTTGAGAAGTGGGCCCGGGGTTCAGGTTTTTGCCAATTTCGGAAATTTTGATATTTTTTTATTGTTTTCGCTTGGGCTTTGTTCCCTTAGATGTGTTCATTCTGATTTTTGGATAAATTCAACGTGCGTGAAGGCCGATTTGAGGGAAAAGACGTCGCGCGCTAGAGATTTTGCCGGTTCGAGGTGATTAATAACTGCAAACGATATCCTGAGAGTTTGAAACCCTGGATTGCACATCGTGGTGCTATATTGAGGTGAGACACACGGAGAATGATCAGCGTGGGGTCTTTTACTATTGGGGATTGTGACTTGGTCCGACCCATCTGATGATATTACTGCATATTTGACTGAAACTTATTTGTTATCATCATGAATTGGGCTGATTGCTATATTTGGGCTTCGTGCCAACTATTTGAACCCCTCGGGGAATGGTTGTTGATATTTCCTCACTGTTTGACTTAATACTTGAACTTAGTCATGTATTTTCCACTGTTTTTAAAACTCAACCAAGTTTATTTTGCTTTAACGCTTGAAATGATATCTCCAATACTATTTTTAGGCTGAGCAAAATGTTTTACTGTTGTCCGAGGGGCTTATGTTTTTTTTGACTGAGTAAGGTCGAGGGCATGTGTTGTGAATATACTTTTGGATCGGGCTCCACGACGCAGCAGTGTTCTATGTCACTAATATAAGGTTGAGGGCCTAGACTTGATGCCTCGAGATGGCTTGATATTGCGCTTGGGTCGTAAGGGGCCCCTCCAGGAGTCTGCACACCCTAGTGAGTGTCGTAGATGTTAAATGGATCGGGCTGCACGCCAAAGAGATATGTGGATAGGGTTGCACGCCGCAACGATACTGGTACTGTTTTATGTGTTTAATTTATTGCATTTGTCTGCCATTATGTGGTGTCTGTGATACTTCCTGCAATATCTACCTGATTTTCTGGTATTTTCGGGTAACTGAGTGTTGTGCCCGAGGGTCGGATTTTCTGTGCTTATCTGCACCAATTGTTTTGTATTCATTTGCGTAACTATTGAAAAGATATTTTCAAAAAGAGGTTTAAACTGGGCTAAGATAATTCTAAAGATTTCACTGCTTCACCTTTCTCAAAGGGTTTTACACTTACTTCTCTACAGCATGATGATTTGTTATACGTGATTACTTGCTGCTCAGTTATTATTTACTTTTATTACTCACTGAGTTGGAGTACTCACTTTACTCCCAACACCTCGTGTGCATATGCGAGTATTTGTTCACCCGGTATAGGGTTTTGAGCTAATTAGAGGCTGAGTTGGCAGAGTTTAGTGAGGTGACTGCCAGTGTTCGCAGCATCGCATGTTCTTCCTTGTTTTCCATTCCCATTTTTATTCACACGTTTAGTGGTACTCATATTCTAATAGTTGCTCATGACTTGTGACACCCCGGTTTGGGCTGTGTTTTGGGTTATTTTCCGCATTTAAATGATAAATCTTCTGTTTAAATTATGGTTATTTAATCGTATTGAAATTGTGTATTACTTTTAATTATTCTGGAAAGACAAATGGTGGTTGGTTGCCCTTGTCTTCACGAGAGTCTCTATCGCAACTGGATCGGAGTTTGGGTCGTGACAAGCGTCGCGAACGCGTAGAAGGATTTTTGGTATGCAATAGCTGAAGGATTTCTGCAATTTTCACAACTCCAAAATGCTATGTTGAGCCACTAAAACACACCCGAGGCCCCCGGGACCTCAACCAAACCTATGGACATATCCCATAACATCATTCAAACTTATGCCAATCCTTAAACCACCTAATACATTGCTGGAAAATCGAATCAATCAATAATTTAAGCCTAAGAACTTTAAATTCTCTCAAAACACGCTTTCGATCAAAACCTAACCAAACCACGTTCGAATAAACTGGAATTATACACAGACATCCCAAATGACATGACAGAGCTACTCTAACTTCCGAAATTCTATTCCGGCCCTCGGGTAAAAAACTCACTATCGGACTGGAAACTTCAAAAATTCAAACTTCGGCATTTCAAGCCTAAATGAGCTACGGACTTCCAAAAGGCATTACGAATATGCTCTCAATCCAGAAATCACCTAATCTAGCTAACAAAGTCATCAAATTTCCATTCTAAGGTCGTCTTCACACTGTTCTAACTACGGACCACTTTCCAACACTTAAGCTCTCATTTAGGGACTAAGTGTCCAAAAACTCTCCAAAACCCAACACCGAACGTCCCGTCAAACCAAAATAGGAGAAAAGAACTTAGGGGAAGCAATTAATTGGGGACCCGGGCATAAATTCTAAAAGTGACCAGCCATGTTGTTACATACTATAGCCTAGATAACATATGAATTTCGTAGTTTGCTTTAGGCGCATTAATTAAATAATTATCATGGCTACGGGTACGGCTCCCGTGATGTAGTTGTGATTTGTAATTATTAAAACCTAGGTGTACATTTCATATGACCCAATTCTAATCTCTAACAAGGTTAAATAGAACGTGTCGTCAATCACGGGTGCGTTTCATGTAGCGTGGCTTATGATGTGTTTTAGATAGCCTTGAAATAATTCATTAAATAAATTAAAAGCGGTTATAAAGTTAAAAATTCACGTAGATTTAAAATGTGATATTAATCAGATAATCAGGCCAATATAATAGTTGAGACACCGTGCTAGAACCACGGAACCCCGGAATGCCTAACACCTTCTCCGAGGTTAACAGAATTCCTTACCCGAATTTCTGTGTTTGTAAACCATAACTAGAAATAAAACTTTTCTCGATTCGAGATTTTAAATCGGTGACTTGGAATACCATATATTATCCCAAGTGGTGACTCTAAATAAATTAAATAATTCTTTTTTGATTGTCACTTTAATTGGAAAAAACTCCCTTATACCCTTCCGGGGATGTGGAAAAAGAGGTATGACAGCTCTGGCGACTCTGCTGGGGACAAGAACCTAGAATTTCTAGTTCAGGTTTCAGAATTTGAGCTTAAAATAACTATTATAGTTTGCTTTTAATTATTATCTGAGTACGAAGCATGCATTTCGGGATTGAGGTTAGATGTAGATATGGGAGTTCAGAAGGTCTTGGTCTTGGGAGACTCGGTTTGGTGCACCAAATTCAAGGAAAGTGGGAGACTCGGGAATTAAAGCTCATACCGTATTGACAATGTTTGCATAATCTTTGTCAACGGTTTTAATCAATAGAATTCAGGCATATTCCAAGTATCCATGATGAGATTGTTGATGCTTTGGCTACCTTGGCGTCAATGTTGCACCATCCGGACAAAGCTTATATCGACTATCTGCATATTCAAGTTCGTGATCAGCATGTCAATTGTAATGTGGTTGAGGAAGAACTTGATGGTGAACCTGGTTCCATGATATCAAGGAATACATCAGGATGGGTGTATATCCGGTAGAAGCCACCGGTGACCAAAAGAGAACAGTTAAGCATCTGGCTAGCAGATTTTTCTTGAGTGGGGGAATTTTGTGCAAAAGAACCCCAGATCTTGGGTAATTGAGGTGCATAGGTGCTAAACATCCACGACTATCATGACAGAAATACAATCTGGGGTTCGCGAGCCACATATGAGTGGGTATGTTCTAGGAAAGAAAATTCTTCAAGCATGGAATTAGTGGCTCACCATGAGCGAGGTTGTATCAGTTTTGTGCGTAAAAGTCATCAAAGCCAGGTACACGGAGACTTGATTCATTCTCTGTCATCTGACTTTCATACAATGTCCGCACTGTGGCCCTTTGTTGCTTAGGGCATAGATGTCATTGACCAAGAGCTTGCGGCATCAAACAGACACATATTCATTCTTATGGCCATCGATTATTTCACTAAGTGGATTGAAGGTAAGACTTTCAAATATGTGACCAAGAAGGCAATGGTCGACTTTGTTCATTCAAATATCATTTGTCAATTTGGAATCCCAAAGATGATCATCACATACAATGGTGCTAATCTTAATAGTCATTTCATGAAAGACGTATGTCAACAGTTTAAGATTACGCATTGAAATTCCGCCCCGTGTCGCCCCAATGCGAATGGTGATGTCAAGGCGGCCAACAAGAACATAAAGAAGATACTTCAGAAAATTGTGCAAGGTTCCAGGCAGTGACAAGAGAAGTTGCCTTTTTCTTTACTAGGTTATCGCACTACTATTCACACTTCAGTAGGTGCAACCCCTAATTTGTTGGAATATGGCATTGAAGTATTGATACCCGCGGAAGTTGAAATTCTATCTCTTCGGATTATTGCTGAAGCCGAAATTGATGATGATGAGTGGGTCAAAACCCGTTTGGAGTAATTAAGTCTAATTGACGAGAAAATATTGGCAGCAATTTTTCATGGTCAGTTGTATCAAAAGGGAATGGCAAGAGAATACAACAATAAGTGGATTTAAAGTGGGTCAACAAGTATTGAAACGCATACTTCCACATCAGTCTGAACCTAAAGGCAAGTTCATCCCAAATTAGCAGGGGTCATTCATTGTAACACGAGTGTTGTCCGATGGCGCTTTATATTTAGCAGATATAGAAGGCAAATGTGTAGATATGGCTATCAATTCTGATGCAGTCAAAAGATATTATGTATGATTTCTTTGGTTTTAATTGTGTTGTTTGTACTTGGCATGTTTTGAAGATTAGAATGACGAATGCATTTTATTCTGCTATCTAAACACTTTACCCTTTGTTACCCCTTTGACTCTTATTTATTTTATTACATATCTCTCTTTTGGAATCAGTAGCAAAGTTCAGAATGAAAAAAGGAAAAGGAAGAGAAAAAGACAAAAAATGGAAAAGAACAAAGAAAAAAAGAGAAGAAAAAAAGAGAAAGAGAAAAGTAACAAAAACAAAGCAATTCCTATGACATGAACTACATTCGACCTAATTCTTTTTAAGGATGCGTAGGCAGCCTCACGGTTCGGTACCATCAAAGTAAACATTCAAGAGCCCCAAGCAAAGAAACTAGCGCAGAAGTTGTGGTTATGCAAAAGATTTCATTCAAAAAGTTGTAATTGTGAACCCATTTAAGTCGTTTTGAGCTTATATCCTTTTTTTTTCTAACCCCATCCAAAATTCCACACTGCGGTCCAATAAAAGACCTTCCGACCAATATTTGGGAGTACCAAGTAAAGCGGGACAGTGGTATGATTCGCACCAAGGAAACACTGTATGATGCAAAGGAAAATGAATAAATGAGGGAGTCTTATTGGTAAAAACCCTCGCAAGCACCATAGGTCGATGGAAAGATGAGAGAAATCAAAATGGAAGAGTCTTATAAGTGAAAACCTTCACGGGCACCATAAGACAACACTAAGTTGAGAGATGAACAAATGAGAGAGGTTTGTTGGTAAAAAAACTTCAGGGCACCGCAAGCCGAACAAGGTCAGTGGCTTGGCGAAGAGATTGGGTTATAAAGATCCCGGGGCATAAAGTATGACAACTGAAATGTGATTGGCTGAACTGGATGGGATGATTAATTTGAAGTGAATGTCATGATGATTGGTGCCAGTTGCTTCACTTAGATAAGTCTCTTTTCCTTTTCTCCCTTAAACATTCATCTAGTTTTGGATTTTCTCCTTCATTCCTAACTATCGAGGTCATTGCATTTCATTTCTTTTGAGTTTATTTCTCTAAGGTTCCTCCAATATCAGCCTTGTTTAAGAAGTTAGAAAGGATATCAAAGCTTACTATTGTCACACCTCCTATTTTACCGCCCCGAGGGGGAATGGGAATTTTTCAAATTAAAGTGACATTATGCGAAATGGGATTATTTGTTTTTTTTAGAGTCTCCATTTGGGATAGTTTATTTGGTGTCCCAAGTCACCGGTTTATTTTAAAATCCCAAATCGAGAAAAATTTTATTTTTAAAATCTGCGAACCACAAATTCTAGAAAATGAATTATGTTAACCCGAGAGAGGTGTTAAGCATTCTCGGATTCCGTGGTTCTAGCACGGTCGCTTAGCAATTTATACTTGGCTTAACTAATTCTAGATATTTTATGTTCTAGAGATATTTATGCACATTTGCCTTAAACTGCTTTTAGTTGCTTAGTTATTTGTAATTATAGAATTAACTTGAAACGAATCACACGTACATGTATTCGTGTTGCTTAGTGTGTCAAGAATCATGTCATGCTTACGTGTACACAGTTAATAACATTTTATTATTTTAATAATATTTCGTACAAAGTTGCACGAATGCATACCTTGGTTTTAATTTTTTAAATCTTAATTATGTCATGTGATTTTCAAAAATCCTAAAAATTTACTTACTCGAGTGTGTTCGGCCTAAATATACTACTAGCGATATTACAATTGATAAAAGAGTAAACGAAAGCAACAAATTATTTAAGTTCCCAATTCCCGTTACTCAAATAGTACATAAACCCATAACGCCAGAATTCTAATTTTTATCCTTTCAATTCATGAATCAATACTACACCCATTCATTATCAAACCAAAGGTTATCAAATAGATAAATCTGACATAATGAGTTTAAATCTAGAGCAAATATGAGGTTAAATAATAAATGTTGAGAAAAAAACAATTAAGATATAATATCATCCTATTCTTTGATGGAAAAACTATTCTAACTTTGAGACTCATTCAGATGTTAAGCAATTTTGTTCTTGAACACATTTTAGTATTTGTCTGACGTGAATTCATATATTTTCTTATAAATAAAAATTTAAAACAAAGAAATACTCAAACAAATATGAAATTGGGAATGCAAATCATACACACGACAAGGATTAAAACAAGAGGAAACAAACACAAAACATTCACATGAAAAATGATAAAAGAGGAAAGGTTTAGAATCGGACCTTGAGCCGCAAACCTCGTGGGCAACCTCGACCTCCAATCGGAATTGCCGATCACTCTGAAAGCTAGAAGTCGTTTCTCTAGCATGCTGCTATATTTTGATATAGAAACAAGCTTTATGAATTGATTTTGAAAAGAAAACTTTATGATGAAGACATTAACTGAAGCAAAAGCTGGAGGACCCCCCTCTAATGTATCGTTCCCCCTTTTCTATGTGTGTCTCTCTTTCTTTTTTCTTTGCACCAGTCTTTTTTTTCTCACTATTACATTACGTCCTTCTCTCTATGTCTCCGCCCTATTTTTCTTGTGTTCTTTTTTTTATAAAGAAGAATGAGGGTGGTTATATGAAGATGTGGGTGTGAGTGGAGGAAAATGGGGTATGACGTGAGGAGTGGGGGATTTTGGGATTTTTTTTATTAATTAATATTTTTTTTGCTTTTATATTTTAAAAGATAAATTAAACTATAAATATAAGAAGATTAACCAACATTTATTACAATATAAAAAAGTAAATATTTACATGTACTTTAAATAATACTAAAAAAAGATACCATAAATTGCTTATCAAAATTCTAATTAAATGAAACCAATTATATATATATTTTTGTTAATTTTTCTACAAATAGAAATAAACTTTATACTATAAGTATGTGAATATTTTTTGTATGTTTTTTAATAAACTTATTAAGAGAATGATAAAAGTTTAAAATATTAAGATTAGACCTAAAAAAAATATTTGCACTAAAATAGTATAGAATTTGGGTGTGATCGAAAATTAGGTGTTCACAGCATGCCCCTCTTTGCTTGGAAACATGAAGAGTTTCTAGGCAAAGAAAATAAACAAAGTGACTAATTTTTTATCTCACCATTATTTAAAAAGAAAAAGAAGATTGAAGAAAAGAATGTGATCGAGCCTTGGTTTTGGGCAGCCTACATATCCCGGGTTATAAGGGAATCAGGTCACGTGTAGTTCAAGTAGATAAAGAGTGATAGAGTATGCTTATATGGAGTGTCGAGTGAAGTTCCGTCGACGTTCCAATCCGCGGTTCCTACTATTATACCAACATAAAAAAAATTACATACTCTTGAAATATAAGAGTAAAAAAATTTCTATCTAAATGTCATCTGGAGTCTTGTCTTGATTCTTGACTTGCTTCTCCCAGTGAATTTGGTTGAAACTTGATGCTCTCGATGCAACAGAATATGAAATATTCTTTCATGCCTTTTTTCTTGATCAGATGATGGAAAGATAGATCGTGACCATATGTCTCTGCATGCATTACGTCAAAGCTGGTTGAAGCTGGTATTTAGATCAACTTTTCTACTTTCTTTGGAATGAATTGAAATTTTTGTATTGCACATCAAATTCGTGCTTTACAGAAAAACCTACAAGCGCCAACACAAACAAACAAAACGAACAAAACTTTTTGCCCCAGTTTGCACTAGGAAATTTTTGTGAGTTAATGAAAACACATGAAACTATCTTTGATATGCAGAATAAAGAATTAAAATTTAAAAAAATTAAATAATAGGGGATGGCGTACCCTGTGTTAACAAGAAGAAAGGAAACCAGGGGATGTAGTACCCTATGTTGGAAATAAGAAGTGGTTCGTGGCACTCGGAAATGCTACTAGGGGATGTCGTACCCTATGTAGAAAATAATGCAATCACGGGATGTAGTACACAGTGTTGGATATAAAATGAGGCTCGTGGCACTATGAAATGCACCTAGGGAATGTCGTACCCTATGTTGGCAGAAAGTAATGCAACCAGGGGATGTAATACCATGTATTGGCACTAAGATGAGGCTCGTGGTACTCTAAAATGCTACTATAGGATTTCGTACCCTATGTAGAAAATAAAAAGTACAACAAGGGGATGTAGTACCCTGTGTTGGCAACAAGATGAGGTCAGGAAATGTAGTACCCTGTGATGAAGATAAGGTGTTGATTCCCTATAATGAAACTAAAAATAACATGATTGCATGCATATTGGAAGAAAGTCATGGATTTGAGAACTTCGCTTAGTGGTGCTCATCTTTTCACAAACTGTTTCTTAATATTGTTTCTTCCTGTTCAGAACCAAGAAAGATTCATTAGTTTTACATTGGTGGTCTGTTTGTGGCCTTGATTATATCAATCTCTTGAACTCGGCTCATCTTCTTTAATGATTTGAACTGCAACTAATTATTTCCTGAATACCAACTGCATTTCTGACTATGGAGAACCTTTAGCTTTTCCAAACTTTGCCATGAAGGTACTTAACCATTTTCAACTTTATGTTACCTTGGTGAGCATTTCGCTTTTGACTTCTTTCAAATTTTTCCATTTCAAAGAATCGGCCAATCATGGCCAGTTGGGGTTGACTTGATGTCATTGTCGAGGCTGGGTGCCTTTTGAATAGATCAGCTCGCTTCAAACGAGAACCCTGTAAATCGGTCTTGCCATATTTGCTTTGCCTTATTTTTGGAACAAAGTTACACCGAAAGGGATTCAAAGAAAGAAAAGAAAAAAATAGAATAGAGAATGATTTTAAAACAAGGGGTGTCCCTTTCGGGGAAAAGAAATACGGACTTATCTGGGAGTTACATACAGACTTCAATGAACATGACATGCCTTTTGGACTGGATGCCTGATCTGTATAAACCGTCTGTTTCTCAAAAACTCATCACAATGTTTGACTTGAAATTCGGAAACCTTGATCATCATTGTGTTGATATTATGGCTGCATGGATCTTCTTTTCGATCAGCAGTGCCCTTTACGGGTTTTCACTAGCTGATATCTCTCATTTCTCTTCTTGTCATCGTCTTATAGTTCCCTTTGCGGGTTTTCACTAATAAGAATCACTCATTTTTATTTTCTCTACTTACCATCGCCCGACAGTGCCCATGAGGGTTTCCACCAATAGGACTCTCTCATTTTATTTCTCTCATTTGGTTGCATCTGATCCAAGTAACCGTATCCTCCAATTCTTGAACATTCTCCCCGATTGATCGAAATGACTTGAAAAGATTTGGGTAAAAATATTGGATTGAATTACAACTTTGGAACCATTCATGCAAAACCATTTGCGAAACATTATAATATGTGCCCAAGTTTTACTTTTTGGGGAATTTGGATTTTTAATTTTATGTGACTGAACCTCTGAGAGAGGCTGCCTATGTCTCCTTTTGGAATCAAGTCGGATGTAGCTCAGAAGACTTTGTTTTAAATTTTTTTCATTTTTCGTTTTATTTTTCTCTTTGTTTTCCTTTTTTTTGCCATTTTTTTCTTTCTTTTATTTGTCATTTGTTGATAATAACTTCCAGATTCCAAACAGTGTAATCAAAGAGAGGGAACCGGCTCAAAGGGTTTGCAAAAAGGTTAATGTTGTTTGGATAGCAAGAATGAAAGCCTTCGTCATCCCAATCAAAGAACATTAGTATTGCATAAGGGGTCGAACACATTACATTTTGACTGCATCCACATTGACAGTTATCTCGGGGATATTTCCTTCGATGTCTCCCAAATGCAAACCTCCATTCGGTAATACTCTTGATACAATGTATAGACCTTTGCAATTTGGAGCAAAATTTTCCTTAGCTTCTTCATGGTGCAGGAGAATATGTCTTAGGTCTTGGGACGTACTTTTTGTTGTAGGCATGGGCCATTCTTTGTTGTACAACTGCCCAAGGTAGCCACCGGCCAATCACTTTCCGTCAATCAAAGAAAATGTTTCAATCGAAATTGACTCAATTTTCAACCTCGATCTCGGCTTCAAGAATGATCCGAAGGGAAAAAATTTAAACTTCTATTGTATCAGGGCTTCAGCACCATAAACCAATCAAGTATGGGCGGCTTCATTTGAATTTGATTTAGGCTTACTATTCTAATTGTTTATTTATTTTCTTACACTCCTTATCTTCAACACATTCTGCTTGTTGATTCATTATTTCGAAATCTTACAGCGTTTTAGGATCTGGCATAAAGTCCGCAAGCATGTCGTATTATTAAAATTTTAATCTACAGAACTGAAAAGAGAATAGGAAAGGTGACAAGATTAAGAAAAGAGACATTTATGGATGATGAAATATTAGTTTCATTTGTTTGGAAAAAAAATAGAAGGGTTTACATTAGAATGTAAGACAGTAAAGTAAAAACATTCGGATGACATACTGAAATAACTCGAAAGGTAGAAAAGATAGCAAGGCAACTACCGAGACTCCAGTCTAAAAGGGAAAGTTTCTTGTTTGGAGCTCGTTTTTTGGTTTCTCTTCTACCGCGGCAGTGGCTATGACTTTCAATACTGGATCAAATTTTCCATCATCAAATAATCTCGATCAGGCAATGTCATGTTGCTCAAATCTGGTAAAGTTAAACCCCATATTTGCCTTGATTGTTTTTTTCACCGTCAACTTGTCTAATTGCCTTTTCGTGACCTTCGATCAACAATTGTTGTATTTGTTCTATTTGTTGAGAAGATGCTTTTACTTCTGAGAGATATTGGATTATTTGGGTGACTCACCATTGCAAACCAACAAACCGACCGCCTTTAACTAGCTTTTATTTCAAAACAACAAGCGTATTAGAATAAATACTCTTTTTTTCTTTTTTTTTTAACCACTTTATTCTCTCTTCTTTTTTTTTCCTCTTTTTTTTTACTCTTTTTTGTTTTTCAAAATTATTCGATCGAACCTGATGTGGGTTGCCTACATATCATGTGGAGACATGAATCAAATCGTGCGTAGTCGGGAAGATCAGGAATAAAGCAAATAAACTAACTCTTTTTTTAAATATTATTATTGGAAATTTTTGAAAGAAAACCTCTTGAAAAAGAACGAAATATTTTTGGATTTTGAGAAGAATTTAAAAGCAAAAATATTTTTTGATTTTTTAAAAGTGGGAGCCGGACCCTATTAAGGTTGCCTACGTATCTCACACCCGGTGAGAATCAAACCCGCGTAGTTCGTATATGTTTCGGGAATAGATGACACTTTTTTTTTTAAAAACAATTAGGCTTATTTCATAATAATCTTTTTGGGGTAAATACTAACAACTTTCAAAAACCAGGTAAAATTTCCTCCCTTCTAGTTTTCCCTAAATTTATATATATATATATATATATATATATATATATATATATATATATATATAAGCCGGTCAATATGCACAAGCCGAATCAAACATAATGCACAAGTAGCACATAAGATACATCGGATGGTCTTGCAATTCTCGGGTACACCTGTTCTAGATTGACTCAACCCCTGTGTTTAGTTCCCAAAGTCAAATGCACATGATGCAAACAAACGCTCCTACTAGGGATCCGGCATGAGGCTATGTTATTCTAGGTTTAAATCCTGGGGGAGTGTTATAGAAGTGGCTTACCCAAGCGGACAGCTCGAGCCGAGGTGGGGGCAACGTACCGGGAGCACGAAAGTCTACCTGGCCTAGTTACTTGACCCAGCCTCGTTTTAATTGGTATGACTTCTAACAGAAAAGTGGGTCACGCACACGTGTGCACTATAAATTTAGCAGACTTAGAAGGGCGGCGTAAGAAGGCAGTTTAATACAATTAAAATAATGTCAAAGCAGCAAATAAGCGGCAATAAACACATTAGACCCAAAAATATAGTAATAACATTAAATTAATAAAGCCAAGTATAGATCACATTACAAGCTCGGATTCTGAACCATGAATAGAAGATATGGGTTATATTCCCCAGTGGAGTCGTCATAGCTGTCACATCTCCTTTTTACCACCCCGAGGGGGAATGGGAGTTTTTCCAATTAAAGTGATATTATTCGAAATGGGACTATTTGTTTTTTTTTAGAGTCGCCACTTGGGATAGTTTATTTGGTGTCCCAAGTCACCGGTTTATTTTAAAATCCCAAATTGAGAAAAATTTTATTTTTAAAATCTGCGAACCAGAAATTCTAGATAAGGAATTCTGTTAACCCGGGAGAAGGTGTTAGGCATTCTCGGATTACGTGGTTCTATCACGGTCACTTAGCAATTTATACTTGGCTTAACTAATTATGGATATTTTATGTTCTAGAGATATTTATGCACATTTGCCTTAAACTGCTTTTAGTTCCTTAGTTATTTGTAATTATAGAATTAACTTGAAACGAATCACGCGTACGTGTATTCGTTTTGCTTAGTGTGTCAAGAATCATGTCACGCTTACGTGTACACAATTAATAACACATTATTATTTTAATAATATTTCGTACAAAGTTGTACGGATGCATACCTTGGTTTTAATTTTTTATATCTTAATTATATCATGTGATTTTCAAAAATCCTATAAATTTACTTACTCGAGTGTGTTCAGCCTAAATATACTACTAGCGATATTACAATTGATAAAAGAGTAAACGAAAGCAACAAAGTATTTAAGTTCCCAATTCTCGTTACTCAAATAGTACATAAACCCATAAGCGCCAGAATTCTAATTTTTATCCTTTCAATTCATGATATTATTCGAAATGGGACTATTTGTTTTTTTTTTTTTAGAGTCGCCACTTGGGATAGTTTATTTGGTGTCCCAAGTCATCGGTTTATTTTAAAATTCCAAATTGAGAAAAATTTTATTTTTAAAATCTGCGAACCAGAAATTCTAGATAAGGAATTCTGTTAACCCGGGAGAAGGTGTTAGGCATTCTCGGATTACGTGGTTCTATCACGGTCACTTAGCAATTTATACTTGGCTTAACTAATTATGGATATTTTATGTTCTAGAGATATTTATGCACATTTGCCTTAAACTGCTTTTAGTTCCTTAGTTATTTGTAATTATAGAATTAACTTGAAACGAATCACGCGTACGTGTATTCGTTTTGTTTAGTGTGTCAAGAATCATGTCACGCTTACGTGTACACAATTAATAACACATTATTATTTTAATAATATTTCGTACAAAGTTGCACGGATGCATACCTTGGTTTTAATTTTTTATATCTTAATTATATCATGTAATTTTCAAAATCCTATAAATTTACTTACTCGAGTGTGTTCAGCCTAAATATACTACTAGCGATATTACAATTGATAAAAGAGTAAACGAAAGCAACAAAGTATTTAAGTTCCCAATTCTCGTTACTCAAATAGTACATAAACCCATAAGCGCCAGAATTCTAATTTTTATCCTTTTAATTCATGAATCAATACCACACCCATTCATTATCAAACCTCGTCGGCAACCTCGACCTCCAATCAGAATCAATCTCGTCGATCACTCTATTTTTAACTTTCCATGATAGTCATGCTCATTAATATTATAAAGCTAGAAGTCATTTCTCTAGCATGCTGCTTTGTTTTGATATAGAAACAAACTTTATAAATTGATTTTGAAAAGAAAACTTTCTGATGAAGACATTAACTGAAGCAAAAGTTGGAGGACCTCCCCCTCTAATGTATCGTTCCCCCTTTTCTATGTGTGTCTCTCTTTCTTTTTTCTTTGCACCATTCTCTTTTTTTTTTACTATTACGTTACGTCCTTCTCTCTATGTCTCCCCCCTATTTTTCTTGTGTTCTTTTTTTTTTATAAAGAAGAATGAGAGTGGTTATATGAAGATGTGGGTGTGAGTGGAGGGAAATGGGGTATGACGTGAGGAGTGGGGGGTTTTGGAATTTTTTATCAATTAATAATTTTTTATTTTGCTTTTATATTTTAAAAGATAAATTAAACTATAAATATAAGAAGATTAACCAACATTTATTATAGTATAAAAAAAATTAAATATTTACATGTTCTTTAAATAATACTAAAAAAGATACCATGAATTTCTTATTAAAATTCTAAGTAAGTGAAACCAATTATATATTTTTTTGTTAATTTTCTACAAACAGAAATAAAATTTGTACTATAAGTATGTGAATATTTTTTGTAGTTTTATTTAAAATAAACCTATTAAGAGAATGATAAAAGTTTAAAATATCAAGATTAGACCTAACAAAAATATTTGCACTAAAATAGTATAGAATTTGGGTGTGGTCAAAAATTAAGTGTTCACAACTATCAACTTCCAAATTGCACAAAGGAAAGTGCGGCCAAAACATCCCAGAATTAGCATGATGCAAAGTGGAAAATAAGGTGTTAGTGAAAGTTCCATCAGTCAAATGGTTTGGCAATTTTATGGAAGATACAGAGGTTTAAGTAGGAAGGACAGAAATGTTAAACAACGGATTGCGTGTAGATCACTCAGGTCATTCAGGATCCTGTGGTTGAAATTCAGTCAGAAAGGCAAATAATTCATGGACAGTTCAAGGCAGCTAGTCAGAACAACTCACATCAGTGAAAAGGCCAACTTCAACAAGAATGCCACAAACTAATCTCCACATTTTTAAAACTGATAAAAAAAATTTGATTGAAACAGGGGCAGAAAATTTCATTTGTCCTGAAGGAACCCTCCGTGAGGAAAGCATGTACCAGACAGGTTCAGCCGTAAATCTTCAGGACCCTCCTAGATAATGGAATTTAGTTTAAAAATTATCAGGGCCCTCCTGGATAATGGGATTTAATTTTAAAAGTTCTCATAACCTCCTGGATAATGGGACTTAGTTGAATTCCAACACACTCATAGGTAACAAGATTTAGCATAAGCTCCGCCTTTAGGAAATATAAGTTGGCTATAAAGCTTTCACTCTTAAGAAGAAAGTTTTCACGGCCTTCCTGTAGAAAATCATTCTATCTATGATATGTGCGCTTTGGTTGTATTAGCATGATTTTCAGATATAGGTTTTGATGAATGACAAACAATAAAGTCAAGTGTCAAACAACGCTATTATATGACAAACAATCAAGATTGAATGTCAAGAAACATATTGATGACGGAATTGTATAGACAAGCCAAAGACGAGCTCAAATGTTCAAGACCGAAGACCCAAGGCGTAGGTCGTTAGGTAGAACCAATGTAAGAGCAACGTTTAAGTTATCTCGTCTTTTGGCTCAACATTAGGTCATCATAAATATGCATTAAATCATTTTATTAAATCATATTTATCATAAACATATTTCAAATACTTCAAACAAAATGATGTTAAAGTTCTCATTTTAACCAAAATGGTTTTTGAAGTAAGTTTTCAATTCTGGAAGAGAATAATCAATTATACACTTGAGCATAATCGATTAAAATGGTTTTTGAAGTTAGTCTTCAATTCTGGAAGAGAATAATCGATTATACAATTAGCATAATCGATTATCTTGTAACCGTTGCCAAAGTGTTTGAACACTGCATCAACATAATCGATTATCCAGAGTGTATAATCGATTATCCAGCTTAAAATCAGCTTCTGATTTTTGAACACTGTAAAGAAATAATCGATTATGCAGAATCCAATAATCGATTATTCTTGGGCAGAATCAGCTTCCGATTTTGTAACGGTAAGCTGATAAGTGATTATCTAAATCTGATATACGATTATCTTGGCACAAAATCAGCATAATTGATTGCCAATTAAGCAACGGACATAACACTTCTTTCACCTATAAATAGAGGTCTTTTGAGCTGATTTGAAAGACACAACACCTCCCAATATTGATATACATATTGACATTATTTGAGCATCATTTTAGAGCTTTTGTTGAGCCATTTGAGAGACAACTTTGAGTTGTTCATAGAGCTAAATTTGTATCTCTTTATCTACTCTTTTGAGAGAGTTCTTGTTGTAAAAGAGAAGGTGTTTGAGAAGAACATTTCTTCTCATTGATTGTCGGGTTTGCTAAGTACCCTAAGTCTTAGTGGTTGAAGTCTTGTGGTGCGGTATCCACGAGCAAAGTGAAGTCTTGAGGTGCAGTATCCTCGAGCAAGTTGAAGTCTTGTAGAGTGTACATCTACAAGCAAGTGTAACGGTTTGTTAGGCACCCGTAAGCTTAACGGAGTTAGTGGAATCTCGAGAGAGTCTCTCGGGGACTGGACTAACCACAAGTTGTGGTGAACCAGGATAAATTCGGTGTGTTCTTTCCTTACTATTTTAATTACCGAATTTATTTTATTCCTGCAATTTTAATTCTGCAATATTTATCAATATTCTCGTGCCGCACTATTCACCCCCCCCCCCCTCTAGTGACGGGCATAAATCCTCACACTTCCTAGATAATGGGATTTAGTTTTAAAATTTCAGATATCTTGGGTAACATTATTCGATTAACACTCACAGATGTTCCCAGATACCAAACTGGAGCAGAAAAGTTTCTTTGTTTTGTCTATTTTGTTGTAATAGGGTGCCCACCTGGAAAACAAGAGAATACATTTCATTTTTTCGGTAATCAGGCGCTCACCTGGAGAACAAGATAATACAGTTCAAGTTTTGTTAATCATGCGCCCACCTGGAGAACAAGGGAATACAGTTCAAGGTTTGGCAATCAGGTGCCCACCTGGAGACAAAGGAATACGATTCGAGTTTTTGGAAATCAGGCGCCCACCTGGAGAACAAGAAAATACAGTTCATGTTTTGGCAATCAGGCGCCCACCTGGAGAATAAGGGAATACACCTCAAGTTTTGGAAATCAGGCGCCCACCTGGAAAAAAAGGGAATACATTTTAATTTTTTGGCAATCAGGCGCCCACCTGGAGAAAAAGGGAATACAATTCAAGTTGTTAGCAATCAGGCACCCACCAGGAGAACAAGGGAATAAAATTCAAGTTTGTAAATTAGCCACCCACCTGGAGAATAAGGAAATACAGCTCAAGTTTTGGTAATCAGGCACCCACCTGGAGAACAAAGGAATACAGTTCATGTTTTGCCAATCAGACGCCACCTGGAGAACAAGGGAATACAGTTCAAGTTTTGAAAATCAGGCACCCACCTGGATAATAAGGGAATACAACTCAAATTTTGGCAATCAGGCGCCCACCTGGAGAATAAGGGAATGCAGTTCAAGTTATGGCAATCACGCGCCCACCTGGAAAATAAGGGAATATAGTTCAAGTTGTTGGCAATCAGACGCCAACCTGGAGATCAAGGGAATACAATTCAAGTTTTGCAACCAGACGCCCACCTGGAGAACAAGGGAATGTAATTCGATATTTTGGCAATCACGCACCCACCTAGAGAATAAGAGAATATAGTTCACATTTTGGCAATCAGGCGCCCGCCTGGAGAACAAGGGAATACAGTTCAAGTTTTGGCAATCAGGTGCCCACCTGGAAAACAAAGGAATACGGTTCGAGTTTGTGGCAATCAGGAGCCCACCTGGAGAACAAGAAAATACAGTTCAAGTTTTGGAAATCAGGCGCCCACCTGGAGAATAAGGGAATACAGCTCAAGTTTTGGCAATCAGGCGCCCACCTGCAAAACAAGGGAAGACATTTCAAGTTTTTAGCAATCAGGCGCTCACCTGGAGAACAAGGGAATACAGCTCAAGTTGTTAGAAATCAGGCACCCACCTGGATAACAAGGGAATGCATTTCAAGGTTTTACAATCAAGCACCCACTTAATAAACAAGAGTACCGATTTCAGAATTCAATTTGCATTAGCAACAATAGAAATTCACTTCGAGAGTACTGGTCAACAGTTCAAGACTCACATCAAGACTGCAGAAGCAGAAAGACCAAGTTTGAAGATGATAGATGTAGATCATAGTTTATCCTAGATTCTTTTTATTTTGCCTTGGTGTAATAAGGAGCTCAGCAAGCAGTAGCAGCAGCAAACAACATTGAAATTATAGTTTCCTGGTAGTCCCAGCTAGCGAAATTTTCTGAACTACACTGAACTGATTCCTTCATATTCAAGAATATGTAGGCAACCTCAGAGGCAAGGTTCGATCAAATCTTTCAAAAATGCTTCCCACGAAGTATTCAAACGGGCAAAAATCACTCGTACCCGCTCACTTATCTTTGCACGAAAACTCTTCTTATTTTCGAACAAAGAGGAGCAGCTGTGAGCACGTGATTTTTTCCCTATCAATATTACTCCCATAAAATCTAAGAAAATAAAGCTTTTCCACCTTTTGCAATTTTATAGGATTTTGTGAGAATTTGTATTAATTGTTTGCATTTTTTGCACGTTTGAGTTTTATTAAAATCATGAAAAATACAAAAATTCCATGCATTTCATTTAGGTTGTGTTTTTATTTTTTAGGATTAAATAGTTAATCAATTATTTTATTAAAAAATAAAACACAAAAATGTTTTATTTTTGCATTTTAGCTTTAATTCTAGAATAGTAATTTTTCTTTTAAAGTTAGAATCAAGGAATTTTTTATAATTTTCAGGAAATTGGTTATTTTTATAATCTAGATGAATTTAGGATTTCTATTTAGTTTTTTTAATTAAATAAAAAGATAAGAAAAGATAAATGAAAAGAAACAAATTGAATAGAAAAGGATTTAATTGAGAAGGTCTTATTTTTCTTATATTTGGACCAAATCCCAAACAAGTCTACCCTAAACCCGCCCCAAAATTCATCCCAATACCCCAAATACCCGGTCCAGTCCCATCCTTAATCAAAACGGCGCCATTTTTGTTCAATCAAATCTCAGCCGTTTATCTCGTGTGATCCAATGCCTGGGAAGTAGCCTTTGTTTAAGTATAATAGTGTCCGATATGGAACCCCCATCCCCACCCCAAACCATTCCCTCTCATTTTCGTCTATCAACTTAAAATCCTCATTGTCTCCGCCTTATTCCAACAGCTGGAAATCGCCTCACAGTGGTTCCGGCGCTCTAACTCCAAAATTACATAAACGCTCATCACCTCCTCTTCTTTCCAGATCCCCAAATCAATCTCCTTGAATCCCTCTCAATTTCACCAATTTTAAATTTGAGGACATGTAAACCCTAATTATGAGCTTCCCCGACGATTTGAGCCAGAAATGGGTGTTACTCACCTGTTCTCAATGGTAATAGTAATTTGACATCTATTTTTATTTAAAGTAGAAAAGGACGGGTCCGACCGGAGCCACTATTTATTCATGCAATAGGTATATCCATCCCTCTTTCCTCTGCCTATTTCCTCATCACTTTTTCTTCTTTAGCTTCTTCTCTATGGCATCACTCTGTTTTATTCTACCTTTTGTTTTCTTTTTCTTTGACCAAATAAATGAGGAGGCTTAGTTATCCTTGATCCTGCTTTGCTAGGTTTTCGTTTCTTTTCTCCTTTTTTGATTATCCATACTTAGTAGTTTTGTTAGGGCATATTAATTCGGTTTAGTACGTGTTTATTTAGTTTAATTGTGAAATAAGTATGTTTATTTCCTTTTGTTGCATGATTTTGGGTTCGATCAGTATGTTCGTTGGTCTAATTAGTTTAATTTTTGTAATTCCTTGGCCTAGAATGTTGGCATGTTTATTTCCTTTTGGGTTAGTTTAATTTTTTTTGGTTGACTATTGATTAATTCTACGCTCGTGTTAGTGTTAGGATTAAAATATTTTTGTTTTTGCCTCATTTCTGATTTGAGAGCAATGATAAAGGAATCTAGGTTTAATTAAATTTCAATTGAATTAGAATTTTACTTCATTTGATCTTCCGTATTTTGATTCAGATTTTTATTTTATTTGTATTAGTTCGTAATTGTTAGAACTTGGGGGGATTAATTGAACAATTAAAAACTTCAAAGTTTAAGTTGGGGAAATGAAATAGGGATTTTTCATAGAATTCTTGTATTTGAAAAGCTCTCGAAAAGGGGCAGCTGGCCTAATTTGGCTTGCACAAAATGCATAAGCCAATGAGGAACAGCCATTGGTCCAGGTGGTTAAAAAGATGCCTTTTCCAGGCTGGGAATAATTTTCAATTCTGTTTTTTAGCGCATGGCTTTAAAAGCCTATAAATAACTCATTTCCTTCACTTTAAAAAAAAAGATATTTTGAGCATCAATCTCTGCACCAAAAATCCTAAAAATACATTAGAACTTCACTGAAAAAGTTGTTTTTTTTTTTGCATTACTTGGACGGTTTTTCTGGGTTTTCTTTGAGAATTTTAAAAGGCTTTCCATGGATTTTCTAGGCTTCTGAGCTAAAATTTGGCTGGTTTGAAACTGTTTTGCTTGGAGCTTCATCACTGATCCTTGTTGTTGTGTTGAGTCATTGTTGCTAAGTTTCCTTTATATTACGTTGGCTATTTTTCCTATAGTTACTTTGTCAAGGTACTCTTTCCAGTTCATTTCTCGTGTAGTGGTTTTCTTTATATGAAATGGAAAAATTTGTTAAAAGAATGGATTTTATATGAATATTGGTGAGCTAGTATAGATCTGATTCAAATTTCTTTTGAAAATCAATGTGACTCTTGTTATATAGGTGGGTTAATCATCTGTGATTTCTTTTCTTCCCATTGTTTAAGTTTAAAATTTTCTTTCAAGTTGTAGACTAGACTGTGAAGGGCCCAGCATGTTTAAAGTAACCTATAGGGGTCCATGTGAGGGTTGAAACCTGCTCTCATTTTATTGTTTTATTATTTAATATGGTAGACTAATAAGTGAAATATGTGAGATAGTATTAAAGGGAGTTGGACATGTTTTGGTTACGCTTTCCTTATGTGATTGAAACAAATGAGGGGTTATAACTGTACTAAATTTTGTTCTGTCAGCCTGCTGCAAAAATGAATCTAATGCATATTTGCAAGTCAGCTCTATATTTGCTCTTGCAAATCCAAGCACGTCTGGAATCACAAAATCCCTTAGGATGGAAGTTATGGGTTAGATTAGTCAAGGGCGAGCTTTTAATTTGAACATAATTTTTTATAGATTAAGGCGGCATCCATGACCCTCATCTGATAATGTCCATTTCATTGAAGAAGTATTAGGCATGTTCCTAATAAAAGTTTATTTGGTTTGGTAGCCAATCTTGTTGACTTGGTTTGGTTAGGTAGCCAACTTTGTTGAATTAGTTTGGTTTGGTAGCCAACCTTGTTGAATTTCTTTGGGTTGGTATCCAACTTTGTTGAATTGTGAAAAGTGTGTGTAAATTGTCAAATATTGTAGGCTTTAGAGAGTGAAGCTTTGGCTATAAAAGAAGAGCTTCAACTCTCATTTCTACACACCAACAAAGAGAGAAAGAAAGAATGAGGTTTCACAGACAAGATATAAGAAAATAGTCTGTGAGGAAAATAGAGAGTGAGCGATATTGTAGTAAGGTGGGAATATCAAAAGAGGGTTATTTCTTTTAAGTGTTGTAGTGGTCTTTGGAGTATTTTACTCGGAACTACAAAGTTTAAAATTCCTTACTGTAGTGATATCATTTGCTTCTCTTGGGGCCGTGGTTTTTTCCCTCAATCAAAAGGGTTTTACACGTAAAAATCTTGGTGTCGTTGTTACCCTTTTTAATTACTATATTTTGGTGCTACATTATTATTCCGCTTTTATTACTGTGAATATTATTTCTGTGGGGGGTTTATTCCCAACAACCGGTATCAGAGCACAGCTCGTTCACTGAAATACTATTCACTGTCGGTAGTACTATATTTAGTAAAAAATAAAAATGTCCGGAGTAAAGTACGAGGTTGCTAAATTTAACGGAGATAACGGTTTCTCAACATGGCAAAGAAGGATGAGGGATGTGCTCATCCAATAAGGATCATACAAGGTACTAGATGCTGATGCCAAAAAGCCAGATACCATGAAAGCTGAGGATTGGGCTGACTTGGATGAAAGTGCTGCTAGTGCAATCAGGTTGCACTTATCGAATGATCTGGTAAACAACATTATTAATGAAGACACACCACGTGGAATTTGGACAAGGTTGGAAAGCTTATACATGTCCAAAACACTGAAAAATAAATTGTACCTGAAGAAGCAGTTATACGCCCTACACATGAGTGAAGGTATGAATTTTTTGTCACATTTAAATGTATTTAACGAACTAATCACATAGCTTGCCAACGTCGGAGTGAAAATCGAGGAAGAAGATAAAGCCATCTTGCTATTGAATTCGTTGTCATCTTCATACGATAATTTGGCAACAACCATCCTGCACTGTAAGACTACTATTGAGTTGAAAGATGTTACATTGGCTCTTTTACTCAATGAGAAGAAGAGAAAGAAGCCTCAAAATCAAGGACAAGCTCTCATCACAGAAGGTATAGGCAGGAGTTATCAAAAGAGTTCGAATAACTATGGTAGATATGGAGCTCGTGGGAAGTCAAAGAACCGATCAAAATTAAGAGCCAGAAATTGCTACAACTGTGATCAACCAGGTCACTTCAAAAAAGATTGTCCAAATCCAAGGAAGGAAAAAGGTGAAACCAGTGGCCAGAAGAATGACGACAGCACAGTCGCCATGGTGCAAAACAATGATAATGTTGTTCTCTTTATAAATGAGGAAGAGGAATGCATGCACCTGTCAGGTCCAGAATCGGAATGGGTGGTTGACACAGCAGCTTACCATGCCACACCGGTAAGAAATCTTTTTTGCAGATATGTAGCAGGTTATTTTGGCACAGTGATAATGGGTAACACAAGCTACTCAAAGATTGCGGGGATTGGTGACATTTGTATCAAGACAAATGTCGGATGCACATTGGTTCTAAAGGATGTGCGGCATGTACCTGATTTGCGGATGAACTTCATCTCGGGGATTGCTTTGGACCGAGATAGATACGAGAAGTATTTTGCAAATCAAAAGTGGAGACTCACCAAGGGATCATTGGTGATTGCAAAGGGAGTTGCTCGTGGTGCATTGTACAGGACAAATGCAGAAATATGCCAAGGTGAATTGAACGCGGCACAAGATGAGATTTCTGCAGATTTGTGGCATAAAAGAATGGGTCATATGAACGAGAAGGGATTGCAGATTCTTGCCAAGAAATCACTCATTTCTTATGCCAAAGGTACAACGGTAAAACCTTGTGACTATTGTTTATTTGGTAAACAACATATGGTCTCATTTCATACATCATCTGAAAGAAAATTGAATATATTTGATTAAGTATATTCTGATGTTTGTGGCCCAATGGAAACTGAATCAATATGCGGTAACAAATATTTTGTTACTTTTATTGATGATGCTTCACGAAAATTATGGGTTTATATTTTGAAAACCAAAGATCAGGTACTTCAAGTTTTCCAAAAGTTTCATGCTCTAGTAGTAAGGGAGACAAGTCGAAAGCTAAAACGTCTCCGAAGTGACAATGGAGGTGAGTACACTTCAAGGGAATTTGAAGAGTACTGTTCAAGTCATGGGATCAGACATGAAAGACATTTCCTGGAACCCCACAACAAAATGGCATAGCCGAGAGGATGAACCGCACCATTGTGGAGAAGGTGAGAAGCATGCTCAGAATGGCTAAACTGCCTAAGTCATTCTGGAGTGAAGCAGTTCAGACAGCCTGTTACCTGATCAATAGGAGTCCATCAGTTCCGTTGGCGTTTGACATCCGAGAGAGAGTTTGGACCAATAAGAAGGTGTCCTACTCGCATTTGAAGGTGTTCGGTTGCAGAGCTTTTGCACATGTACCAAAAGAGCAGAGAACAAAGCTAGATAATAAATTTGTTCCCTGCATATTTATCGGATATGGAGATGAAGAGTTCGGGTACAGATTGTGGGATCCTGTAAAGAAGAAGGTCATCAGAAGCAGAGATGTAGTCTTCCGAGAAAGTGAAGTTGGAACTGCTGGTGATATGCCAGAAAAGGCAAAGAATGGTATAATTCCTAACCTTGTTACTATTCCTTCTCTTTCTAACAATCCCACTAGTGCAGAAAGTACGACCTATGAGGTTGCCGAGCGGAGGAGAAAACTGGTGAGGTTATTGAGCAGGGGGGCAACTTGATGAAGGTTTCGAGGAAGTGGAGCACCCCACTCAGGAAGAAGAACAACTTCAACCTCTGAGGAGATTAGAGATAAGGGGGAGCCAGAAAGTCTTAAGGAGGTGTTTTCCCATCCAGAAAAGAACCAGTGGATGAAAGACATGCAAGAAGAGATGGAATCTCTACAGAAAAATGGCACGTACTAGCTGGTTGAACTTCAAAAGGGTAAAAGATCACTCAAATGCAAATGGGTCTTTAAACTCAAGAAAGATAGAAATGGCAAGTTGGTAAGATACAAAGCTCGATTGGTGGTTAAATGCTTCGAACAGAAGAAAGGTATTGATTTTGACGAAATTTTCTCACATGTTGTCAAAATGACTTCTATTCGAACAATTTTGAGCTTAGCAACTAGCCTAGATCTTGAAGTGAGCAGTTGGATGTGAAAACTGCATTTCTTCATGGAGATTTGGAAGAGGTGATTTATATGGAGCAGCCAGAAGGATTTGAAGTAGTCAGAAAGAAACACATGGAATGCAAATTGAATAAGAGTTTTTATACATGAAGTTTGACTCATTCATGAAAAGTCAAACATACCTAAAGACCTATTCTGATCCATGTGTATACTTCAAAAGATTTTCTGAGAATAATTTTATTATATTATTATTGTATGTGTATGACATGTTAATTGTAGGAAAAGACAATGGGATGATAGCAAAGTTGAAGGGAGATCTGTCCAAGTCATTTGATATGAAGGACTTGGACCCAGCACAACAAATTCTAGGGATGAAGATAGTTCGAGAGAGAACAAGTAGAAAGTTGTGGCTATCTCAGGAGAAGTACATTGAACGTGTACTAGAACGCTTCAACGTGAAGAATGCTAAGCCAGTTAGCACACCTCTTGCTATTCATCTAAAGTTGAGCAAAAATATGTGTCCTACAACAGAGGAGGAAAAGGGGAACATGGCTAGAGTTCCTTATTCTTCAGCAGTCGGAAGCTTGATGTATGCAAGGGTATGTACTAGACCTGATATTGCTCACGCAATTGGTGTTGTCAGCAGGTTTCTTGAAAATCCTGGAAAGGAATAGTGAGAAGCAGTCAAGTGGAACTCAGGTACCTGAGAGGTACCACAGGAGATTGTTTGTGCTTTAGAGGATCTGATCCAATCTTGAATGGTTATACATATGCTGATATGGCAGGTGATATTGACAACAGAAAATTCACTACTGGATATTTGTTTACATTTTCAGGAGGAGCTATATCATGGCAGTCTAAGTTGCAGAAGTGTGTTGCACTTTCAACAACTGAAGCAGAGTACGTTGCCGCTACAAAAACTGGCAAGGAGATGATATGGCTCAAACGGTTCCTTCAAGAGCTTGGATTGCATCAGAAGGAGTATGTTGTCTATTGTGATAGTCAAAGTACAATAGACCTTAGCAAGAACTCTACGTATCATGCAAGGACCAAACATATTTACGTGAGATATTATTGGATTCGAGAAATGGTAGATGATGAATCTCTAAAAGTCTTAAAGATTTTTACTAGTGAGAATCCCGCAGATATGCTGACCAAGGTGGTACCAAGGAACAAGTTCGAGCTATGCAAAGAACTTGTCGGCATGCACTCAAACTAGAAGACAATGCTTCCTACTCTAGATGAATGAGACTGGAGGGAGAGATTGATGATGTCCATCTCATTGAAGAAGTATTAGGCATGTGCCTAATAAAAGTTTCTTTGGTGTGGTAGCCAACCTTGTTGACTTGGTTTGGTTAGGTAGCCAACTTTGTTGAATTAGTTTGGTTTGGTAACCAACCATGTTGAATTTCTTTGGATTGGTTCCAACTTTGTTGAATTGTGAAAAGTGTGTGTTAATTGTCAAATATTATAGGCTTTAGAGAGTGAAGCTTTGGCTATAAAAGAAGAGCTTGAACTCTATTTCTACACACCAACAAAGAGAGAAAGAAAGAGTGAGGTTTCACAGACAATGTCTAAGAAAATAGTCTGTGAGAAAAATAGAGAGTGAGCGATATTGTAGTAAGGTGGGAATATCAAAAGAGGGTTATTTCTTTTGACTGTTGTAGTGGTCTTTGGAGTATTTTCCTCGGAACTACGAAGTGTAAAATTTCTTACTATAGTGATATCAGTTGCTTCTCTCGGGGCCGTGGTATTTTCCCTTATTCAAAAGGGTTTTACACGTAAAAACTTGGTATCGTTGTTACTCTTTTCAATTGCCGTATCTCGGTGCTACATTATTATTCCGCTTTTATTACTGCGAATATTATTTCTGTGGGGGGTTTATTCCCAACATCATCAATATTGCAACTGAGATAATTTATGAATTTCTTAGTTTGCTTTAGGTGCGTTAATTAAACAATTATCATGACTATGGATACGGCTCCCGTGATGTAGTTGTAATTTATAATTATTAAAACCCGGGTGTACGTTTTATGTGATCCGATTCTAATCTCTAACAAGGTTAAATAGAAAATATCGTGAATCACGGGTGCATTTCATGTATCGTGGCTTACAATGTATTTTAAATAGCCTTGTAATAATTGCTTAAATAAATAAAAGCGGTTATAAATAAAAATACACTTAGGTTTAAAATGTGATATTAATCAGATAACCTTATCCCAGGCCAATATAATAGTTGAACGACCGTACTAGAACTACAGAACCCGGGAATGCCTAAAACCTTCTCCCAGGTTGATAGAATTTCTTACACGAATTTCTGTGTTCGCAGACCATAATTAGAGTTAAAATTTTCTCTGTATGGGATTTTAAACCGCTGACTTGAGACACCATAAATTATCCCAAGTGGTGACTCTGAATAAATAAAATAATCCTCTTTCGATCGTCACTTTAATTGGTAAAAAATCACTTATACCCTTCCGGAGGTGTGAAAAAAGAAGTGTGATAACAATGGATGATAAAAAACGATCAACAAAAATTTTAAACAGACCATTCGACATGGCTCAGTTAATACATGTCTTATTAACATAGGTGACATACACTTATAATTATTTATTTTGAGCGATCGAAGACATCAAACGTGTGAATATTAGACAAATTGAACAAAATACTCCTCCGGAGTAGTATACTTGACATCTGGATAAAGTTCTGAGGCCTCAACACCAAACACTGGCTCAATCTCAAACTTGGTTAGATCGCTCTTTACAAATGTTAAGTGGTTAAGCGCCAACGCGACATTGATTGGAAAAGGAGATGCTGCAACAACATACAATGTCATAATTAATTACCGATGCTTAATTGAGAAAAAATCTTTATTAGAGAATAAGATTACTGACTATTGATATCTTTGAGAACTTGCTCCTCAGAAATGCAGATTTTCTCTAGAGTTTTCCCAATCATTTTCTCCCACAGAGCCACTAGCTCATTGAACGATAATGTGTTTTTGGGAGGCCTAATATAAAGGGTTTTGTTCAAAGTTCTCGGGTCATCAACTGCTTTAATAGTGTAGGTTCCAATATCACGTTCCTCATTGAATACAGCTGCAAACAAAAAGAAGGAAAGAATAAAGCAAGAAAGATATACAAAAATGAGACATTTTGCCATGACCTTGTTCTCTTTGAAAAATGATAGAGTCGCCACCTAATATTGGTGGGTATAAATAAGCTGTGTTACTTGAACTCTTCAAAAATATTAATCGATGTGTAACCCAAGGCAAATGTACAATTACAGATAGTGGTAATGCCACAAATTTTACAAAGGGTATTCAAATTTTAAAATATATCTATAATAAGTAACTTTTATTTATATATGTAGTGATTTTTTTATATACTTAGTGTAATTTTACAATGAAGGGTGTTCAACTACGCCACTAATTGCAGTTACGGGTTCAATTGAACATATAACTTTCAACATGAATCATAAATTATGAGTAAAACTTTACTGAAAGTGTAATAAATAGTAGGCATGAATTCGCAACTTAAATAATATAACGGGTTCAATGTTAAAAATCTTAAATAGTGAACACATAAAGTTAAAATCCTTGATCCGCCTCACATTATAAGAAATCCTCCAAAACTAGTACATTTTTTGAGGATCTGACACGAATATCACAGTATTTTAGAGAGTCTGTATAATATAGTGGATAAAGAAGTTGTTTTTCTATATACCTTTAACATTTCCATCTCCAGGAATGATGATTTTCTCTCTAGGGGGAGCAGTGGCTTACTAGTTTTTTACTTACTAGTTTTTTACCCTAATTCTCGATCTCCGCCTTCGGGATGAAACAATATGTTATAGAGTAGAAATTGCCTCTGCACCAAGTGCTTAAACTTCATGACAATAAAAACTATCAGATAATTAATTGGAGCGGTGGGAGTAGAAAATATCAACAACAATAACAACAACAACAACCCAGTATATTCCCACCAGGTGGGGTCTGGGGAGGGTAATATGTAGACGAGCCTTACCCCTACCCGAAAGGGTAGAGAGGCTGTTTCCATTCAACCCTCGGCGCATAGAATAAAATGAAAAGCTACATTAAAACAAAAACAAAAACAAAAACAAAGACAAAATTAGAAACAAAAACAAGACAAAACAAAACAATAAAGCATTAGTAAATCCCGCAGAAATAACGTAAATAATTATGTAAAAATAAGAAACATAAGTACAGTCGCATGCAATAATAACAAACAGTAACTACCATACTAACAACCATAAGGGGACATAAGCTAAAACACTAATCATCTATGGGTGGCCCTGCTATCCCACACCCAACCCCGGGTGAGGCGTACGAAGAACTCTATGAGCCCCTAGCCTACAACTCTGATTCTAGACCTCCAGACTCCCCTATCAATGGGTCATGTCCTCGGAAACCTGCATTCTAGTCATGTCCTGCCTAATCACCTCTCCCCAATGCTTCTTAGGCCTCCCTCTTCCTCGCCGACCGCCAACAATCTCCAGCCGCTCGCAGCTCCTCACCGGGGCATCGGGACCCCTCCTCCGTACATGCCCGAACCACCTCAGCCTCGCTTCCCGCATCTTCTCATCCACCGGGGCCACCCCTACCTTCTGTCGAATAACTTCATTCATAATCTTATCTAGCCTGGTGTGCCCACACATCCACCTAAGCATCCTCATCTCCGCAACCTTCATTCTCTGAACATGGGAGTTCTTCACGGGCCAGCACTCCGCCCCATACAACATCGCAGGTCTAACCACGGCTTTGTAGAATTTCCCCTTGAGTTTGAGTGGAATTTTCTTGTCACACAGAACCCCTGAAGCAAGCCTCCACTTTGACCACCCCGCTCCTATTCGATGGGTGACGTCCCCGTCAATCTCTCCGTCCCCCTGAATAATAGACCCAAGATATCGGACACTATCCCTCTTGGCGATGGCCTGAGAACCAAGCATCACGTCCCTGCCTACCCCACTCGGCTCGTCGCCAAACTTGCACTCCAGGTATTCTGTCTTAGATCTGCTTATTTTGAAACCTTTAGACTCGAGGGTCTGTCTCCATACCTCTAACCTTTCACTAACACCGACCCTCGTCTCGTCTATCAATACTATATCATCAGCAAAAAGCATACACCAAGGCACATCCCCTTGGATATGTCGGGTTAGAGCATCTATCACTAAGGCAAACAACAGGGGGCTCAGCGCCGATCCTTGATGTAGTCCCATTACCACAGGAAAATGGTCTGATTCGCCACCCACCGTCCTAACCCTAGTCTTAGCTCCATTATACATGTCCTTGATTACTCTGATATAGGCTTCCGGCACACTCTTCGCCTCCAAGCACCTCCCTCGGGACCTTGTCATACGCCTTCTCCAAGTCGATAAGCACCATGTGAAGGTCCTTCTTCTTATCCCTGAATTGTTCCGCCAGCCGCCTGACTAGGTGAATAGCCTCTGTGGTGGAGCGGCCCGGCATGAAACCGAACTGGTTCCCAGATATAGTTGTCACCTCCCTCACCCGCGCCTCAATCACCCTCTCCCAAACCTTAATCGTGTGGCTTATTAATTTGATACCCCTATAGTTGTTGCAGCACTGGATGTCCCCTTTGTTATTGTACAAGGGCACCACTGTACTCCACCTCCACTCATCCGGCATCCTTTTAGTCTTGAAGATCGCATTGAACAGCCTAGAGAGCCACTCCCCTCCAGACTTACCCATGCACTTCCAGAACTCCACCGGGATCTCGTCAGGCCCGGTCGCTCGACCCCTACTCATCCTACGCAACGCCCCTAAGACCTCCTCCGCCCTAATGCGCCTGCAGTACCCAAGGTCTCTATGTTGCTCTGAATGCCCCGACTCTCCTAGCTCTATGCTTCGATCCCCCTCCTCATTAAGAAGGTCCCGAAAGTACGCCTGCCACCTCTGTTTGATTTGAGATTCCCCTATCAGAACTCTACCATCCTCGTCCTTGATACACCTGACTTGGTCTAGATCACGTGCCTTCCTTTCCCTTGCTTTAGCCAACTCGAATAACTTCTTATCCCCACCTCTCTCCCCTAGTTCCTCATAAATGCAACCGACCGCCGCGTTTTTAGCTTCCGTGACTGCCATCTTAGCTTCTCTTCTCGCCTCCTTGTAGATCAACCTGTTCGCTCTCCGCTCCTCCTCGCTTGTGCTCCCTGCCAACCTAGCGAACGCCGCCTTCTTCACCTCCACTTTTCCTTTGACTACCTCGTTCCACCACCAATCACCCTGATGTCTGCCTGAATATCCCTTAGCTATCCCGAGCATGTCCCGTGCTACCCCCTAACCAAGTTCGCCGTCACTGTCCACATAGCGTCCGCTTCCCCATAACTTCTCCAAGCTCCGCCCTCTACTAACTTCCTTTCCAACTCCTGTGCTTTCTTCTTAGACAAAGCTCCCCATCTAATCCGCGGTTGACCCCGGGCGCCCCTCCTCTTCTTCTTCACCCAGAGATCGACATCCATCACTAGTAGTCTATGAAGAGTTGAAAGAGACTCTCCCGGAATAACCTTGCAGTCCTTGCACAAACCCCTATCGCTCCTTCTGATGAGGATGTAATCAGTCTGAGTCCTCGCCGCCGAACTCTTGTAGGTGACCAAATGCTCCTCCCTCTTCCGGAATGTCGAGTTCGCAATCAGGAGCTTGGAAGCCCGGGCAAAATCAAGCAGCGAAGTGCCTCCTCCGTTCCTGACCCCAAAGCCAAATCCACCGTGCACCTCATCATAGCCACCAGCCTCAGCCCCAATATGACCATTAAAGTCCCCTCCAATAACTAGCTTCTCAGATTGGGGAATACTACCCACCAGATCATCCAAGTCCTCCCAAAATTTTAGCCTCCTCGTCTAAGCCTGCTTGCGGCGCGTAAGCGCTGATGACGTTGAGGACGCCACCCCTAATAACCAGCTTAATATACATTAACCTATCATTCACTCGCCTAACCTCGACCACGGACTCCCTTAGATCCCTATCAACCAAGATGCCGACTCCATTCTTACCCCTCACGAGCCCAGAATACCACAGCTTAAACCCATCAACATTCCACGCCTTCGTCCCTTTCCACCTAGTCTCCTGGACGCACGCTATGTTAACCCTCTTCTTCTGAAGAACCTTCGCCAACTCTATGAACTTACCCGTCAGAGTGCCTATGTTCCATGACCCAATCCTTAATCTATGGGCGTCCGCTGCCCTCTTCCCACCCTGACCTCCCGCCCGGCCCGTAGGACCACCCCCTGCTCCCCTACTTACCCCCGCTACCACCCCCACCCCCTGAGGACATGACCTTACGCTATCATCCCCCGCCGCGGCCACTATCCCACCAACCGAAATGGGGTACAGTGGCACACACGCACTATAGCGAAAAACGCAAATGTAGCAAACTAGATAACAACAGAATAGACCACACTTGAAATGCTAGCTAAAATACGTAAAAAGGTGCACAAAGTAAACAAGTGGGCGGGAGGTACCAACTCCCGGTGGAAAACCCTGAAAGTGTGCTTTGATGCACCCAAGTTTTCCTGAAGCTTAGCAGAATGTGCAGCTCTATTGCGTCCTGCCGCGAGTCTGAACGAGAGTTGCCGGAGATCCTCGCCGGTGAAATAGGCACCTGTCCAAGAAACAGAACACACCCACAAAAGCAGAGGAGAGAATAAAAAGGAAAGGTTGCAGGGGTTGCCAGAAAAATTCCGGCGAAACCAAAAATTCCAGACCTCTGGGCAGCACCGAGATCTATTGTGGGTAAGCAGTGAGAAAAATGAGGTGGCTAAGTCGACAGTGTAAAATGAAAGTGACCAGGGGGATATTCCGGAAGTACCAAGTTGGTCGGAATTGTGGGGGGAAAAACTGTCCAAAAGGAGCCGGTGGAAAAAGTGGCCGGAACAGTGTTCATGCGCGTGGCGCGTGGGAGTCGCTGGCGGCGCGTGGGTGGTCGTCGGCGGCGCGTGAGGCAGCTTCCGGCGATGAAATTTGCAGAGGGTGTGCGCCTGACGTTGTGTGTCTCGATGGTGTAGGAGGTGTCGAAGAAAGACCACCGTGAGTTGTCGAAACAGTGTTCCGACAGCACTGTGCAGTCGGAAAAGACGAGAGGGGAGAGAGAGAAGAGAGAGAAGAGGAAGAGGAGAGGGACGTACCTGTCGGAACCGGCGACGGTGGTCGCTTCAGACGGGAAGAGAGAGAGATTGAGGAGAGAGAAGAGAGCCGTTAGATTGAGGAGTAGAAAATATCAATATTGCTAAAATTAAACTGTATAATTGGAAAATTACAAGCTATGTTCATTTATAGGTAGCTCATAATAAAAATTGATCAATTGATAAAATATTACTAATATTAGCCAATTAGCTATTTGTAGCAAAAAAAATATCAAGTTTTTACTTTCTTTTGCGTGGGTGCTATTAGAATAGATTGGGTAGGAGCTTGAATCTCAGTTTTGGGATGATTTGCTGAAGTTTTGAGGTGGTCTGAATTGAAAATTCGAAGTAAAACTGAATATAAAAAAATTATGTGTATCACACTGTGTATCATTTATATATCATATTTATATCAATTGTGTATCACATATATATCCGTGTATACATATGTGTGAAATACATGTGTGATACATATTTGTTACACGTGTCGCAGAAGATTTTTTGGACTCGATTTAATTACGAATTTTGATACAAAACCAGTCCAAATCACCTCCAATCTTCCTCAAATTTTCTATATTGACTTATCTATATGTTTTCAATAAATTTCAACTATACCATTAAAATAAATTTCTTTTTTGTTTAGATTTTTGGAATATTGTATTTTTTTTTTTGTATTCCATCACTTTATTTGCTACTTCATCCATGAAATTTCTTTTCCGTCTTTCATCAAATGTTGCTAATTATGCTTAAAATATATGGAAGGTAATTTTTGAATTTGATTCTTTGAGGGAAAGAACCTTGTTTATTTGGTTTTTTAATTTTATATATCCTCCTCCTCCTCCTCCTTTTTTTAAACAAACCCTACTTAATCCTCTTAAATAAATAAAAAGATTTTAGTAAAAGTTTGAAAAAGGTTTTCAATTTTGAAAGTGACAAATTTATTTCAAAAGGAAAATAACTCAGAGTCGCCACATTGCATTTGACTTCGGTGTGCCAGGCCATCGTCTTTTTTAGAAAATATTTTTCCTTTTAAAACACTTGAGACTCTAAAACTAAGTCTACACCAGAGATACGGGTAAGGGGGTTCATTTGACTCGGGGAGAATGTGTTAGGCATTTCCCAAGTCCCGTAGCTAGTACGGTTGCGTACTTGATCTAGTTGGCTTTCAAAACATTCAAGTTGAGGTAAAACACACCGAAATAAAATAAACACACAAGAGGCTCGAGGTCGTCCCCACCTAATAAAAGAAATATAAAACAAAATGAAATAAGTCTTTCTAGCCTATACTACCCTCCATTTATAATGCCACGACCTCCATTTACATTTAATTCAGGGCATTCCCTGGTTCAAAATATATATACCAATACTTCGGGGCGTCCCCGGACAAATTTAACTATCAGGAACGACTTCTCACCTCAAAACCAAAAGCAAATGAAAAATTCTAAAATTACCTACCCAAATATTACCGGTCTAAGCATGCCACTATGGATCAAATTCATGGGGAGTAAGAAGAAAATAGCAACAGAATTAACTAAGCCCAATTTCCTCAAATTTTGGAAGCAACTAGAATTCCACTCAACCTTCATAATTAATTATGTCAATTTGATTATTTATCATCAGAATGGTACCATGAAGCCTTAAACAATTACCTTTTAATGAAGTGGTGAGACATGGAATCAAAAGTGCATTTTTACCATCAAAAACCCATCCTCAACATATTTAAACTAAACGGCAACTAAAAAACCTACAGCCATAAACTATTAACGCAAGCAAGTAATTACGAAGATATTTCAAAGCAGAACAAGGCAGAAACATTAACATAACTCATGTGATGAACCAAACAAAACAAAGACTGATTAATGAGAACATTAAGACACGAATATTAAGCAATAACGAAGTAGAAGAACATGAGAAACAAACCTCAAACAAATCTGAAAATTATTTATGAGGCAGCTTCGCACTTGAAAATACGACGGACCGTGGACGGAATCTCAACGGCGATCGATCTCGAACAAGAACAGGGAACTCGGACCCCACGGATACTGTTCAAACGGCTCGAACTCAATCAAACTCCATCACTCAACTCAAATTGCTAGAACTCCAGACAGAATTCGAACCGAAAACCTTGGACCGCGATGAACTCAAATGTCTCCAGCTCTCAACCCTGAGCAACTCAACGAACGGACTTCAAAATGGACTCTATGAAGTTGAAGCTGAAAATCGAAATTGGAACCGAAGAGGAGAGGCAGAAACTTCTCTGCTTTTTTTGTTGGATTAGAAATCTGGTCGCCGGCTATGGAGGACGACTGAAGACGACGAGCAATGAAGGTCTTAAGCAACGACGAGCAGTGAACTTCTTAAGGAAGACGACTGAAGACGAACGAAGATGACGACTGATGACGTTCGCACACTGAAGACTGAGCGGTCAGTGGTTTAACTACGAGAATGGTGGAGCTCAGTGTGACTGGGTGGTCGGAGGCGGCGCGACTGGGTGAACGGGATTTGGGGTTCGTTTGGGGTTTGGGCAGCGGCTAGAATGGTGGCCAGGTGAAAGGGGTCTGCCGCTGGTTTAATTTTGTGGTGAGGGTGGTCGTTTGTGTATGGCAAGGGGTGTGGTGGTTGTGTAGAAGAGGAGGTCGGCGACGAAATTTTGTGAAGGTGACGGCTGATTTTGGTGGTAAAGAGGGGGTGGGGGTCGGCTGCTGTTGTTTTTTAAAGAAGATGGAGGCTAGGGTTTTTCTATTTGGAGTGTTAGGGTTTTCTTAGGTTAAAAAAGAGATAGTTTAGGGTTTTTTTGGTTTTGATGGGCTTTTTAAAATTGGGCTTAAAAAATGTGCAAAAATTGGACCCGAGTCTCTTACAAATATTATAAAAACAAGAATTGAAAATTAATTTAAATGCCTACAAAATACAAAGCTCCTAATCGAAATTGATAAACCATTAATATTAAAAATAAAAGCGAAAAATGAAAGTTGAAATTATTTTTTTGTATTTTCAAGGATTATATAAAAAATAAAATTGATAGAAAATAATATTCTCCTAAAAATACTTAATAGCTTAATTAAATAGAGAAAGATGAAATTATATTTTTTTGTATTTTAAATTTTATGAAAAAATAATGTAAAAGAGTTAAAATTAGTTAAAATAACTATATTAGACATAAACTAAACATTTTACGCTAAAATGGGTGAAATTTCGGAGAGGGTCAAAAATCACGTGTCAACATTCTCCTCCTCCTTCATCTTCTTCTTCTTCCAATGTTTTATATGGTGTTTGTGAACATATTTTAAGATAGTTTATTATATTTTACAAGCGGAGGAGGTATTAGCCCTTACGCGCCACAAGCGGGCTTAGGTGAGGAGGTTAAGAGGCGCTTTTGGAAGGGATTGGATGATTTGGTGAGTAGTATTCCCCAATCTGAAAAGTTAGTTATTGGATGGGACTTTAATGGTCATATTGGGGTTGATGTTGGTTGTTATGGTGAGGTGCAAGACGGCTTTGGTCATGAGGTTAGGAACGGATGAGGCACGTCGCTACTTGATTTTTCCAGGGCTTTCGCGCTTCTGATTGCGAACTCGATATTTCATAAGAGGGAGAAGCATCTGGTCACCTTCAAAAGTTCGGCGGCTAGGACTCATATTGATTACCTCCTTCTCAGAAGGAGTGATAGAGGTTTGTGCAAGGACTACAAGGTTATTCCGGGAGTCCCTTTCGACTCTTCATAGACTCCTAGTGATGGATGTCGGTATCATGCTGAAGAGGAAGAGGAGGAGTGCTCCGGGACGACTGTGGATTAGATGGGGTGCTTTGACTAAGGAGAAAGCATAGGAGTTGGAGAGGAGGTTAGTTGTTGGTGGAGCTTGGATAAGTTCTGGGGAAGCGGACGCAATGTGGTCAGAGACGGCGAACTTGATTATGGAGGTAGCGCGGGATGTGTTCGGGGTAGCCAAGGACTATTCAAGCAGACATCAGGGCGACTGGTGGTGGAACGATGTAGTCCAAGAAAAAGTGGAGGTGAAGAATGAGGTGTTTGTTAAGTTGGTAGAGAGCACAAGCGAGGATGAAAGGAGAGTGAACATGAAGATCTACAAGGTGGCGAGGAAGGAAGCGAAGCTGGCGGTTAGGGAAGCTAAAAACGCGGCGTGTGGTCGCATGTACGAGGAATTGTGGGAGAAAGGCAAGGACAGAAAGTTATTCCGGTTAGCCAAATTAAGGGAGAGGAAGACGCGGGATCTCGAACAAGTTAGGTGCATCAAGGATGAGGATGGTAGAGTTCTGATGGGAAAGTCTCAAGTCAAGCAAAGGTGGTAGGCGTACTTTCGAGACCTACTTAACGAGGAGGGGGATCGAAACATAAAGCTAGGAGAGCTGGGGCATTCGGAGCGTCATAAAGACCTTGGGTACTGCAGGTGCATTAGGGTGGAGGAGGTCGTGGGGACTTTTGCGTAGGATAAGTAGGGATCGAGCGACCGGGCCAGAAAAAATTCCGGTGGAGTTCTGGAAATGCATGGGTAGGTTTGGAGTAGAGTGGCTCTCCAGGTTTTTCAATGTGATCTTAAGGACCAAAAGGATGTCGGATGAGTGGAGGTGGAGTACAGTGGTGTCCTTGTACAAGAACAAAGAGGATATCAAGTGCTGCAACAATTATAGGGGTATAAAATTAATAAGTCACACCATGAAGGTCTGGGAGTGGGTGATCGAGGCGAGGGTAAGGGAGATGACATCTATATCTGTGAACCAGCTCGGTTTCATGCCGGATCGCTCCACTACAGAATCTATCTAACTTATCAGGAGATTGATGGAACAGTTCAGGGATAAAAGAAGGACCTGCACATAGTGTCTATCGACTTCGAGAAAGCGTACGACAAGGTCCCTAGGGAGGTGCTATGGAGGTGCTGAAGGCGAAGAGTGTGCTGGAAGCCTACATCAGAGTAATCAAGGACATGTACGATGGAGCTAAGACTAGGGTTAGGATGGTGGCTGGTGACTCAGACCATTTCCCGGTGGTTATGGGGCTCCATCAAGGATCAGCGCTTAGCCCTCTCTTGTTTACCTTGGTAATGGATGCTCTAACCCGACATAGTCAATGGGATGTGCCTTGGTGTATGCTATTTGCTGATGACGCAGGCTTGATAGACGAAATGAAGGTCGGTGTTAACGAGAGGCTAGAGGTATGGAGACAGACTCTCGAGTCTAAGGGTTTCAAAATAAGCAGGTCTAAAACAGAATACATAGAGTGCAAGTTTAGCGCCGAGCCGAGTGAAGCAGGTAGGGACGTGAAGATTTGATCCCAGTTCATCGACAAGAGGGACAGTTTTAGATATTTTGGGACGCTGATTCAGGGGGACGGAGAGATAGACGGGGATGTCACCCACCGTATAGGGGCAGGGTGGAGGCTTGCATCAGGAGTCCTGTGTAACAAGAAAGTGACACAAAAACTCAATGGGAAGTTTTATGGAGCTGCGGTTAGACCTGCCATGTTACATGGGGCGGAGTGCTGGCCGTGAAGAACTCTCATTTTCATAGAATGAAGGTTGCTGAGATTAGGATACTCAGGTGGATGTGTGGACTCACCAGGTTAGATAAGATTAAGAATGAATTTGTTTGAGAGAATGTGGGGGTGGCTCTAGTAGATGAGAAGATACGAGAAGCGAGACTCAAGTAGTTCGGGCATGTGCGGAGGAGAAACCCTGATGCTCCGGTGAGAAGTTGTGAGCGACTGGCGGTAGTCGGCATGAGGCGAGGCAAACAAAGGCCTAAGAGGTATTGGGGAGAGGTAACTAGGCAGGACATGGCTAAAATGCAAATTTTTGAGTACATAGCCCTTGATAGGAAAGTCTGGAGGTCTAGTATCAGGGTTATAAGATAAGGGCTTCTAGAATTTTTCGTACTCCTTTCCCGGGGTTGGGTGGGGCTTGGTAGGGCTCTCCATAGATGATTTGTGTATTGGATTGTGTCCCCCTTATGGTAGTCATTTATGGTAGTTACTGTTTGATATTATTGAATGCCATTTTATTTATGGTTCTTATGTATAGAGAATTATTTATGCGGTTTCCGCTAGAGTTACTAATGCTCTTTTGTTTTTGTTTTGTTTTTCTTCCCTTCCCTGAGTCGAGGGTCGATCGGAAACAACATCTCTACCCTTTCGGATAGGGGTAAGGTCTGTCTATATATTATCCTCCTTAGACCCCATTTTGTGGGACTATATTGGGTAATTCTTGTTGTTATTTATTATATTTTACATTTGTGAGATGTTTTGGCGCTTTATTTTTTAATGTTGTTTAGGGTTTCTTCTTTTTCTTAATTGCAAATTTTGTTAGATTTATTGTTATTTTTCACAAATTGATTGTTGGTGTTTGTTATGAAATTTAGAGGTTATGTTTTACATTTGAGCTCATTTAGAGTAGAAATAGATATTTAATCATATATTGAATTGTTAAAATTCGAAAAATAAATTTTCGTTAGTGGACAATTTATACTTCAAACCTATTTGGCTGTTAACACCTTTTTGGCCTTGTGCATATGAAGTGTAATTTTTTACCTCAAATTTATTAGCCTTTAAGTGCATGAAATCGTTGATTGAACTTCATATCTATTTAGCCTTAAGTACAATTGAAGTACAATTTTTCACTTCAGACGTCATTTGTTGGACTTCAAGACCTTTTGACCTTAAGTGTATGAAATTATTGGTTGTACTTTAAATTTACTGACCTTAAGTGAAGTGCAATTTTTTCAATTTGGACTAATTTTTTTTAAACTTTAAATCCGAATATGTTACAACGACACGAAAGTTAGTATGTTTTAAAACAAGATCCAACACCTTAAAATCTACTCCAGAAACTACATACAGACACACTTTTACAAGCTATTAGCAAAATTGAAAAAGCTAGTCATCAGAAACTACGTCCAAAAAACAAAAACAAAAAAGTAGTATCGGTCTAAACCAGAACGATCAAGCGTTGATTCCGGTTTGGGCCGGTTTATTATCAGATCCAGCAGCCATGTTGGCAGCGTGGAATTGTGACACGTATTTGTAAGCTGCACCTTCTGGTGTCCTCGTTGGCGGCTCATTCAAATGGGCCCAGTTGCTACTTATCCACCTGCAATTTAATGGGTTAAGTTATAGGGATTTTTACATATACATCCCATATAGTAAACTTTATAATCACTTATGTTTAAGGTTTGTATTTATTACTTTTTAGTATATCATATTGCAATTTATGTATCAAAATTTACTTTTAAGGTTTAATTATCAAAAAATTATTAGGGGCTTGATTTGTGGAACAAAATATTTCCATATTTTCTTTCCCCATTTTTTCTCTTTCTTCCAACCGATTTTTACTAAATTAGTTCAATACTTTAGATCTCTCGTAGATTCAGCAAAGCTAACTGATTTCACATGTTCATGAATTTTTATAACCATTAATAATTCCGTTGGCTTTTAAACTTATATTCCCTTTTGTTGCTCTGAAAATCATTTGTTACCAACTTTTAAATCATGCACCAAATAATATACAGTAGTGCTAGTTAAATTTTTATTGACTTAAGATCTGAATTTGAATTTAACACAATCATTCTTCATAAATGACCGTTTACACGTGCCAACCGATATAAGATTGTGGGCGGCAGTTTTTTCAAAATAAAATGTCTTATGCGATTTAAAAATGTACTAGTAGTATACAGATTCCAAATTATTTGCCAGAAGCATTTGATCATATATCTGCCATTGACTGCAGGTTTCCCATTGGAAAGGATTATACACAAAGATGGATCTAGGTTAATGTTTGCGAGTTCAACTAAATTGTACACACTGCTTACTGCTTGAACAATAAAAATAACAACAACAACTACTCAGTATAGTCCCACAAAGTGGGGTTTGGGGAGAGTAATTTTACATTAGTTGTAGTTTTTTGTAGTTTAATGTAGTTTAATGTAATGTTTATTTGGAACTGTCACAGTTGACTAAAATTTGATTGGCAAATTATACTGTTGAATTAAATTTGTAGTTAATTGTAGTTTTATGTAGTTTAATGTAATGTTTACTTGGAACTGTCAGTGTTGACTCAAATTTGATGGCAAATTTTACTGTTGAATCAAATTTTACGTTAATTGTAGTTTTTTGTAGTTTAATGTAGTTTAATGTAATGTTTATTTGGAACTGTCACAGTTGACTCAAATTTGATTGGCAAATTATACTGTTGAATTAAATTTGTAGTTAATTGTAGTTTTTTGTAGTTTAATGTAATGTTTATTTGGAACTGTCAGTGTTGACTCAAATTTGATTGGCAAATTATACTGTTGAATCAAATTTGTAGTTAATTGTAGTTTTTTGTAGTTTAATGTAGTTTCATGTAATTTTTATTTGGAACTGTCACTGTTGACTCAAATTTGTGTATTTGTCTATACCAAAGGAAGATCTTACTGATATTGACAAACACCGTAGACGCTATGGAGCTCTGTTGTGGGACTACGCCACAAAGAAGCTAAATGATGGTTCAATCAGTGAGACTGAGGTTACCGGCAGGCTTGCAAGGAGGAAGGGTCCACCGCCAAAGAATGAGAGAAATAAAGTTGAACGAAAGAAGAAGTAGAGTGTACTGTTGTAATGAACTTTGGTTGTACTGAACAATTTTTCATGAATACTGAACTCACTGGAAACACTTCATATAACCTACATCTGACTACATTTTAAAAACTCACTGGAAACACTTCATATAACCTTAACTACATTTGACTACATTTTAAAAACACAGTGGAAACAGTGCATATAACCTTAACTACATTTGACTACATCTGACTACATTTTAAAAACTCACTGGAAACACTTCATATAACCTTAACTACATTTACCTACATTTGACTACATTTTAAAAACACACTGGAAACAGTTCATATAACCTTAACTATATTTGACTACATTTTAAGATTCAAGACCTAGCTACACCCCAGAAAAGATTCATATTGGATTATGATTATTGAAGCAAATTAATATTGGAAAATACTTCTTAATCTAAATCCAATGATGAACAGCAAAATATACGATTGAGGATTGACATATCCCAAAAGGCCTAAACTGTGGAAACAAATTATCAAATAATGCAAAAGAAAAATGGTACACCCGATGTTCTTGAACCGACAAGCAAGAAAAATGAAACAACTACTTGGATATTCAAAGAAAGTAATGGATAAATTGATAGATGTAGGATTAAACCCTCATTTTGATCGCTGTAACCCATTTCGCATAGGTTGCGAAGGTGAAGGCCCAGGTTTCCGAAGTTAAAGGTGTGATGATGGAAAACATTGAGAAGGTAGAGAATAGTCCTCTGTATTATATTGTTTTTAAAAGACCTTATGTCCTGATGTGGAACTAGAAAGAAGTGAGAGTTCAAGAAGCTTTATTGCTGTTTGTTGATAAATTGTCGCCTTGCAGGTCCTGGACCGTGGGGAGAAAGTTGAACTTCTGGTGGATAAGACTGAGAATCTTCGCTCACAGGTTTAAAAGACCAGATTTTCGGTGTTCTACTGGACGTAACACCGATCTTGCAGCTCAGAATATTATTGGAGCAGTGGAACAAAAGTATTTCAATGATGGGATGACAGCAATATAAATTAAGAAAGTATGATTAATTGAAGGGATTTTTACCTTAACTGATTTAGCATTTATTTGGTACAAAATCAAAGATTAATTAGGAGCCATAAATATAGGAGTTATTTTAGGATACAATTCATTTAACATAGATTTCAGCCTTAATAAAAGGCGTTATTTTAGGAGGGAACATCAGGAAAGATTTTGTTGGTACATATTTTGTAACAAAAACATGGGATATGAGGGTAATAACCAAACAATGCACAATAATGGTAGTAAGGTTTGTTATATGGGATGTATAGGTAAAAATCCCTAAGTTATAAATTGGGAAAATGATCCTATACCCTCCCTCAAAATTTTAATAATTTATATTTTATACTATTTATAAAAAATAACCTTTCGATCCAAAAATATTATATATAATAGCCGAAAGAAATAAGTATAACAATATAAGCATCGGTAGCTCAATGAATAAAGAGCATGTGTCCTAAATTAAAGGTCGTAGGTTCGACCCAGTATATACTTGATGTATATTGAGCCTATCTCGAGTATACTTGTGTATCTAATGTGTATATATGTGTGTACCCCAAATATATTTTGTATCGTGAATATATAATCTATATGAACAATGTATCAAAATTGTATATAATGTTTATTTTCTACTATGTAAACATAATGTATATAAATTATATATAATTTTGTACGTGTAATGTGTGTACATTGTGTATTTGAAGTGTATTATGTAATTTTATATAGTGACAGTCTTTTTGTATATATTTTGTATAATAACAGTCTATTTTGTATATAAATTTTATAGTGACCGTTTATTTTGTATATATTTTAACTTTATGCATAGTTATCTCCTCTCATCTTCCTAACAATAAGAGACCAGCCACCAATATCCATGGCCTCACAGTTTTAGAAAATGGTAACAAGACCGGAGTTAAAGTTTCAGGCAAAGATTTTCAAAATATTAATTTCATATTCACATAAACTATAAGAGAAAATCAGAGAAAGGCAATGACCGTCGTGGTTGGCAGAGTTGCTTCAACGACGAGGACACCTGCATCCATGGCCTCACAATCGCCGAAAATGATAACCACAATATTATAAAGACAGTAAAAATTGAGAATTAATCAATTAATTATGTCATAAAACACAAACTAATGGAGATTTAGAAATACCAGCACAGAATTAAAATTGGAAAAAAAATAGATCAGTAGATCTAACATAGTATTCTTCAAAATACAACAAGTTATCAACATTTATTATCTTTCAATTTCAACAAATTATCAAATAGTACAACCTAGTACGACCCCCTCCCCTACCTCTCTCTATAGATCTTGAATCAAGAAAACCCAATATGCAACTGATTCAAGATTATATTAAAGAATCAACAGAAGATAATGTCGAGCCAAGTTTAATGCAGGGAATGGAAAGTGAAGGAGATGAATATACATTTTCTTTATGTGATTTGCCTATTTATAGTAGTTTTGGTTATGCAGAAATCGAGGAGCTTTTTAAAGAGAGAGAGAAAAAACGTCCATGGAACTACATCCATCCGTTGCTGGCGTGAGAAAGAAGCAGAAAGACAGTAAGGAAGAAAGATGGGGATGAAACGCATCGGCTAGCACTTATCATTATTTTTAGGCTATAACTCGCATGGGTCAATTTATGCCTACTGGTTAAAATTTATTTTGCCTGATGGGCTATAAACAAAGTTCTCTCATACAAATCGACAAAGCAATTTTTTGTGCATCATCACTAGGATTAAATTCATGATAAAAATTATTTATTATTTTTTTATTAGTAATTAGCATTTATTGTACAGATATTTAGCCCGCTAATGAATAGAATTTAAACACATCGTGTACATTTTTTTATAAAAATAAACTTAACGCCTACCCAAACTTTAAACTAAAATTGATGAATATATATATATATATATATATATATATATATATATATATATATATATATATATATACTAATTAAAACATTAAACAGTTAATTTAATCGGCTATTTGGGTAAAGATTACTCTTTTATGTAACTAAAACGAGTGCAAAAGTAACAGGACAAAAGGTTATGACTTTCAACTTGTGATGATATTATTTGGAATTATTATCTCCTTTCAATTTAAGTTATACCTTTTGACATAATGTAATTTATTTTATTTTTATTTAGAATTATTATCTCCTTTCAATTTAAGTTATACCTTTTGACATAATGTAATTTATTTTATTTTTATTTAGAATTATTATCTCCTTTCATGTATTCTAAGTGATATGATGATGTAAATTTTTTTATATCGTCAGTTCGTATAGAACTTATATTTCTTTGTTTACGTAGTTAAAAGAAGAAGGTTTAAAGGTTATTAAGATCTAAACGTGCAATATTACTGTTTAAATTGTGATCTTTTAATCACCGATAAAGAACAAGAAAAAGTTAATTACCATCCATTTTTCTTGATTAGTTTATCCAAACTATCTTCACTTTCCAGATCAATAAACTCCCCTGAGTTTGTTCTTTCCTGCTCCATTTTAGCTTCCTCCTCAAATATAATATTTTCCTGTCCAATTAAAACAGCCAAAAGTAGATATTAATTTCTAAAAAGACTATATTACTATGTTTTTTTTTAATTAAAGTGAATATCACATTAATTACTATATAGTACCTGTTTTTGGCTTTGAGGGGATAGCATTGAAATATATCTCTGATGCTCTTCTTCTATTTGTTTCTTGGATCTCCAATATGCTTCAATCTCTTCCTTTGTTAATGACTTATTTTTCCGATATTTCACTAGAAAGATCCAACAAAGAAAATAATCAATAACTACGGCTAAGTTCCAAATAATTTAAAATTAACTATATGAATCAAAACTTGTTTCTTTAAGCTCAATTAATATCATCATACGACATGATGGATATAGCCCTTTTAATTATGAATTCAACTGAACTCATAGCTTTAGACATGGAGTATGAATCTATACATAAAAACTTATTAAAATTTCAACAAGTATTGCATTTGAACCCATTTAACTATAATAAATTTAATACGAAAAATTAAATCCATTAAATTTAAATGATGGATCCGACTATACTAAACATAGAGTACTCCTAAACATAGTAACATTTATAAAGCAAACAAAAATGAAGTAGAAACTAGAAAAGGGGCTAATTTTTCGGTTAAGGAAATAAAAGGGACTTACTAGCTTGAGGATCAGAAACAGGAGAATCCCAACCTGCCATAAGAGAACCCATATCTGTTTGCTTGCTAATTTCTTAATTAAACCAATTATAGACAATTCACTCAAGTTGTATGTAAAACCTATTGGAAAACTCACTCTATCTATAGAGCAAGAAGTACACTGTCATAGGTTTATGTGGGACCTACCTTAAGTTGCTAATCTTATCTCTAACAAAACAAAAGTTATTATTTTATTATTGGTTTAGAATTAGATTGTGGGTTAAACCAGGGACTTGGGCATATGGTTTCTTTATAGAGTAGTAAATTAAGTGTTAATAGTGCCTGGAATATTTTAGCCGCCCATAGATATGCATGCAAGGTGACAATAGCTTAGTGATGATGATAAAATATAAAGAAATAAAAATATCTTCTATCCATTATGGTATGTCCACTATGTTGTCACGTCAGATAATATAATACAACATCAATTCTTATCCTTTCGGGCCCGTTTGATTCTTTAGGGGAAAAAAATAGCACGGTTTAGTTAGTTTTAGATTGGTAATTAAAAAATAGTTAGTATTTATAAAGTTATTGAAAAATAGATATTATTTTGTTGCAATACAAAAAGTTCCAATATAATGTATTGCAGATTGGAGCGTACATGTGTATGAACTTTTAGTATATTATGTTAAAGTTCCAGCACACAGAAAATTCTAGCATAATATACTAGAGATTGGAACACATGCGTATGAATTTCCAACGCATTATGTTTAAAATCTAGCATAAGAAAAGTTTCAACATAATATATTGGAAATTGGAGCACCTGTGTATGGACTTTCAATATATTATGTTGGAAATCCAACATATTATGAAATTCCAGCATGTTATGCTGACATGCTGGAAGTTCACATATAAAAATACGAACCTTAGTATGAAATATTTTTAGATTTTGAATAATATGTTTTAATATATATCTTTTACATGAAAATAATTGAATTTTAATTATTTTTGAAATTGTGACTATTTTTTAATTACCACTTATAAATCTAGCAACTTTTAATTTCTTCCGTGATATATTGATGATGCTCATGACCAAGAGCGGACTAACAAGACGGGGTCAAAAGACAGATCGACTGATTTTTTACGCTCGTAAGCTTATGAAATAGAGATGTATATGATATTTTAGGTGAATCACATATCAGAATGGAACAGAAAAGTAAAAAGTTTTATAAGGTATATTACAATATTATATATAATGCGCGCTTTTAGCTCGATAATACCATTGCCCAAGAGACAAATATGTGATTTTATTGGATGAAAGTGAACAATACGTATTATGATCATCTTGGGCTATGACACCAAAAATAAACCAAGCTTTTGTTATTAAAAAAAAAATCATTTCAAAGATGCTTCTTAAATACGAACTAAACCATTTTTCCCCAAAAATTAAAGTAAAACCATATTCAAACACCGTGAATATCTTCATGGACAGAGTCAAAGGGTCAAGCTTATCCAAGTTTAATTTCTATAGAATTGGAACGTCAAATTAATTTCTCTCTTTGTTTCTGAATCGTCAGATCACTCTCCATCCGAGCAAACTAGAGTTGCGACATGTTGAAGGCACTGAGCTTTTGCAGATTTTGTCATTACATTATTCATTTTTTATATTTCTTTTTCAGCCAAATAGTAAAAATTGACACCCCTCATTAATGAATGTGGATTCAGAATTTGAAGTTAAATAGATTCGAGATTATAGTGTTAGGATTATGATTCCTACTAAAGACAATAACCTTCATATTGAACAATTCGGAATTAAACTACATGAGCGGAAGCTAACCTGAATCCATGTGTGGAAATTGATGAACCTCCTTTTGATGATTGTCCTTGAGTCCTTATGAAGATTGCTCCTTTGAACCTTCTTCAAGAATGTCTTGAAGTTGTATGTCACCACAAGAATTCTTCACAAGACTTGAGCAATATGTGAATAGTATCAGTATCATCACAATAATAATATGACAATGATCAAAATTGGTATATGGTTTTCCACAATTATTTGCAAGACAACGATGGTGTATTTTTGCTCTTGATTCAATGGGAGGAAGAAGAGTCTTGTTTTGCCATAATGTGAGAACCATAACCCCCACTTTATAACAAAAGAGTTATATAACCCAAGAGTCACAAGAGTTACATAACTCAAGAGTCACAAGCATGTAACCATGGTTACATATATGTAACCTTAGTTAGCCCATCATTAACTAAGGTTACCCTTTTGGGTATCTACACATTAGTCCTACACTTTATATGACAACACATTGGCCCCCTTAACATAATGTCCATAAGACCACAAAATTAGGCCAAACCAAAAGATAGCACATAACATATAATTTATCCATATATTGTTCATATGTATGTAGATATAAGTCCATATATCTTACAATCTCCCACTTGGACGAGATACACATACATATGTACAAAACTTAGCATTATATGTTACAAAATAACCTTAGAAGCTCAAAATTGCTATCACAATAAAATTGTCATGAACAATCCGGTCCATCAATCATACCAACATAGGAACTAAGTGCTCTTCGTTACTCATTCGTAACTAGAACCAGCATAGATCACGTATATCAATATAACCAACGACATGGATCAAGTGTAGGTATGTAGCATAGAAATAACATAAAGTATGGTCAATAGAATTTCTATTTCCAACTGGTTCTCTTTATTGAGATCAATCATAAACTGTAAGAGTACAAAATTTTAAAACTGAATATCTGCGCAGATATAACTGAATTACTGAATTTCTGAATATAATGGACAATACATAAATGTACAATACAAACTCCCACTAAAATACATAATTCTTATCTGATTTGACACCCATACAAGCAATATGCTCATGAAATACTTTTGGTGTCAATCCCTTAGTGAGCGGATCCGCAAGCACGGAGTTTGTAGTGATGTGCTCAATGCACAACTGTCCATTCTGTACTCTTTCTTTAACAACCCGAAATTTGACGTCCATATGTTTTGCTTTCGTCAAACTACTGTTGTTATTAGCATAAAGGAATCGGAGTCGGTATACCCGATGATCTCAAACTGGTCCGATCTCCGATATGTAAGCATGTAATCCTTTGTTCTTTGTAAGATTGCTTAGATATCTGCCTAACATCCCAACAATGTATGCTATATCAGGTCGTATACATACCTGAGCATACATCAGACTACCTACAGCCGAAGCATAAGGCGTCTTCTGCATTTCCGAAATTTCATAAGTATTATTTGGGCACTGTTTGAGACTAAATTTGTCTCCCTTAGCAACAGGGGTGTTACCTGGTTTACAATCCTGCATGCCAAATCTTTTCAGAACCTTATCGATATAGCCCTTTTGTGACAGACCGAGAACACCTTTGGAGCGATCTCGTTGTATCTGAATTCCTAATACAAAAGAAGCTTCACCAAGATCTTTCATTTCAAATTTCTTTGAAAGAAATTTCTTAGTTTCATGCAATAATGCTATATCATTACAGGCAAGCAGTATGTCATCGACATATAAAACCAGAAAAATATACTTACTCCCACTGAACTTATGGTATATACATTCATCAGCAATAGTCGGTTCAAAACCAAAAGATGTAATGACTGCATGAAACTTATAATACCATTGACGAGAAGCTTGCTTGAGCCCATAGATGGATTTCTTTAATTTGCAAACCTTTTTCTCTGATTCATCCGAAACAAAGTTTTCAGGTTGCACCATATAAATTGTTTCCTCAATGTCACCATTGAGAAACGTTGTCTTAACATCCATTTGATGAAGCTCAAGATCAAAATATGCTACTAATGCCATTATAGTCCTGAAAGAGTCTTGAGGTTGTTGAGTTTGATTTTCATTAGTAATATCAGGGTCCTAATATGGGAGATTTTCGAGATTGTCTTGAACTGGAGTTGTGTGATCCGTGTCAGGAATGAGAACACCCTGACCAAGATCAACAACTTGAGGGAAAGACACATGTTCTTCCTCAAAGACAAAATCTCTAACAACCTTATCTCCCCACCCCCCAAACTCAATATCCTCAAAGAACCTAGCATTACCCGTCTCAAAAATATTTCTTGAAGTGGGATCATAAAACTTAAAACCCCTGGATTTTTCAGAGTATCCAACAAAATAGCTACTAACCGTCTTAGCATCCAGTTTTTTTTCATTCGGCCTATAAGGCCTTGCCTCAGCTGGACAACCCCAAATGTGTAAATGCCGAATACTGGGTTTATGCCCAGTCCAAAGTTCATATGGGGTTTTGATTGTAGCTTTAGTTGGAACTCTATTAAGAATATAAGCTTCGGTTTTTAATGCTTCACCCCAGAGTGAGTCTGGCAAAGTAGTACGAGAAATCATACTTCTTACCATATCCTTAAGGGTTCGATTTCGTCTCTCAGCTACACCATTCATCGTAGGACTGCCTGGCATAGTATACTGAGGGACAATCCCACACTCATCTAGGAATTTAGCAAAAGGCCCTGGACGTTGTTCACCGGAACCATCATATCGACCATAGTATTCACCACCACGGTCAGATCTAACGGATTTAATTCTTTTGCTTAGTTGATTTTCAACTTCAGCCTTAAATGATTTGAACACGTCTATAGATTGGGACTTTTCGTGAATTAGATATAGGTACCCATAACGAGAGTAATCGTCTATGAATGTGATAAAGTATTATTGACCATTCCTACATGGAGTAGGAAATGGCCCACAAATATCCGTATGTATCAATTCTAAGACGTCCGAAGCTCTATTAGCACCTAATCTAGTCTTGTTTGTTTGTTTTCCCTTGATACACTCAATACAAATTTCCGAATTTGAGGAATCAAGAGAATCAAGAATTCCATCTGACACGAGTTTCTGAATTCTTTGAATGGATATGTGACCCAAACGTTTATGCCAGAGTGATATAGAATTCTCATTAGTTAATTTTCTTTTGGTACCACTTAAACTTGTACGCAAAGTTTCATAATTTGAAGTTATTGTATCAACCAAATATAAGCTATCAAATGTTGATAAAAGACCAGTACCAATAAGATTTGAATTCTGAAAGAGACTAACTTTATTATCACCAAAAGAACATGTATAACCGGATATGTCCAATTGGGGAACCGAAATTAAATTCTGTCTAAAAGACAGTACAATAAAAGTCTCATCCAAATCTAAATGAAAATCGGTCTTAAACAACAGCCTAAATTTGCCAATAGCCTCAACTGGCACCTTCTTGCCGTCACCCACATAGATGTATCTTTCACCATCATTTGGTTTTCGGCAGTTCAGGCAACCCTGCATAGATATACTTATGTGAGTAGTAGCAGCAGAATCTACCCACCAAGTATCCTTAGGTACCTAAATTAAATTAACTTCAGAACAAACAAGAGAAAGAAATGTACCTTTTTTCGCACGCCAGGCATGGTACTTGGTACAATCTTTCTTCACATGATTAGTCCCCTTACAGAAAAAGCAACCTAATTCAGTAATTTCAACCTTAGGTTCCTTATGTTGCTTAATCTTGGGCTTTGCAACCGCAACTTCCTTACCTTTCCTCTTCTTAGTTTCCTTAGAAGAGGATGCCACATGAGCACTTTCAGTCTTATCTAGCTTTATCCTTTCCTCTTCTTGCACACAGTGTGAAATGAGCTCGTTAAGAGTCCATTTCTCCTTGAGGCAGTTGTAACTGACCTTAAACTGATTAAAGTGTGCAGGAAGAGATATCAAAATAAAGTACACAAGCAGTTCCTCAGGTAAATCCAGCTTGAGTGACTTTAGTTTCGAAGCAAGATGAGAAATTTCCATAATGTACTCCCTAATGTTTCCCTTGCCCTTATACCTCATGGAAACAAGTTTACTCAATAGTGTACTTGTTTCCGCCTTTTCGTTTTGCATAAAACGCTTTTCAAGGTTTTCAAGGAAAACTTTGGCATTAGCTTCATCATTCATAGTGCCCCTGAATGATTCTGGAATTGCACGTTTCATAATCATTAGACTCATGCGATTCGAGCGTTCCCACTTCTCCATCACCCTCCTTTCATCAGGAGAGGATGTATCCTCAAGAGGAGTAGGTTGCTCGGTCCGAAGTGCAAGGTCAAGATCCATGCAACCGAGAACGATCATGACATTCTCTTTCCATTCCTTAAAGTTAGTGCCGTTAAGCACAGGGATGCTATTGATGTTGGCAGATATCGTAGAAGCAGAAGAATTAACTGAAAATAGAACAAAAGGATTACTGAATACATGCTTACAATTACTTGAACTTTAACTTTACTTTATAGATTCAAAATAGGCATATCCCATTACAAGATACCTAGCACAACATTGATTTTAGTCTTTGGACAGAAAATCAACTTGTAAGTGGTACTCTTGGTGTAGTGATCAAACATAGACAATAAACTCCTGTCAAATATCAAACCTTCCTTTGGGCCGATTTAATATTCACATGGAAAACCAAATAATTGTCTCATATTTATCACTACAAGCATGTTCGAATTCCTGCCAAATAACAACCTTCCTTTGGGCTGGTGTTAAACGCATGGAAGACTAACATCCACAGTCATCTAATATTTTAAGATTAATCAATCTACACAATAGAGGTTACTTTGGCAACATAATGCTTCAATTGACTAACTAAAATATTAGATGCTATAAACTTCAGTTCCTTAAGCCATATTATGAATCTTTAACTTAATAAGTTACATGTTTTGACATGTAACACTTGAATATTAATTGTTGTATACTTGAGAGGACAATTCCAAAAATTATGAGAATTGATGGACTTTAAAACAATTAATATTCAAAACTTAAATATTTTAATTGAATAATAAATAATATGTCAATTAAAATCTGAAACTTAAAAGATTTGAAACGTTTTTAACCTTACTGGACAAAAATAATGGATTATCTGCTTGAGATAATCGATTATCTTTGGCATAAATTTTTTTTTTCAGCTACTGGACCAAAATAATCGATTATCTAAACCAGATAATCGATTATTCTGGTTTTAGAAAAAAAAATTTAAGTTACTGGACCAGGATAATCGATTATCTGAAATAGATAATCGATTATCTGGTAAAAAAAACGTTTCAATCTCACTAGACCAGAATAATCGATTATCTGAAACAAATAATCGATTATTCTGGTGTTCCAAAAACTGCCAGAATTCTAAAACTTGAGAGATAATCGATTATCTAAGAAAAATAATCGATTATCTTTAGGCAGTGTCTAAAAAAATAATCGATTAACTTCCAAGATAATCGATTATTTTTGGACACTGTTTTGCGAAAATTTTTCTGAATAAAACATGATTTTCAACAAGAATCTTTAAACAAGAAAACATGTTGTTTACCAACTAAAATCATGCTTTATACAATGTTTTAATACAAGTAAAGATAACATGGCATTAAAACATCAAATTGCATCAAAACATAACATTCATAATATCATGCTATTTCATGGTACTAGAGTTTCATAAATAAAATTCTAACATTTCTTGAACATGAATCCTAACATAACATGAATCTTATGAACATCCAAATTATCTAAAATGAAGGTGGCTCTGATACCAATTGTTAGGATTATGATTCCTACTAAAGACAATAACCTTCATATTGAACAATTCGGAATTAAATTACATGAGCGGAAGCTAGCATGAATCCATGTGTGGAAATTGATGAACCTCCTTTTGATGATTGTCCTTGAGTCCTTATGAAGATTGCTCCTTTGAACCTTCTTCAAGAATGTCTTGAAGTTGTATGTCACCACAAGAATTCTTCACAAGACTTGCGCAATATGTGAATAGTATCACCACAATAATAATATGACAATGATCAAAATTGGTATATGATTTTCCACAATTATTTACAAGACAACAATGGTGTATTTTTGCTCTTGATTCAATGGGAGGAAGAAGAGTCTTGTCTTGCCATAATGTAGGAACCATAACCCCCACTTTATAACAAAAGAGTTACATAACCCAAGAGTCACAAGCATGTAACCATGGTTACATATATGTAACCTTAGTTAGCCCATCATTAACTAAGGTTACCCTTTTGGGTATCTACACATTAGTCCTACACTTTATATGACAACACATTGGCCCCCTTAACATAATGTCCATAAGACCACAAAATTAGGCCAAACCAAAAGATAGCACATAACATATAATTTATCCATATATTGTTCATATGTATGTAGATATAAGTCCATATATCTTACATATAGTCTTTTCAAGTTACTGAGTTCTAAATTGATAATTGTACAATTACTCTTGCAAGTTTTTGTGAAATAATTTCAATTAAAAAAAGGCGTTGATGATTCTCAGAAGCAGCCGGAGCAGGGGGTTATCCGTAATTGGTAATGACACAACCAAAAGTAAGACAAAAATATAAAGCTTGAATTAAAACTACTAGATTTGCTTGAACCCGTATCCCGCATGCTAACTCCGTACCTACTTGTTATCTCATGAAACCAGCTATATCATCTGGCAAATATCTCATAAAACAACATTATCAACATCAAAATTTGCTTTCTTACTTTTAGAGGTCAATTATAGATCTTATCTCAAGCACGCCTGTCTTCCAATTCTCCCAATTTTATATGTCAAAAATAGCATTTTTCGTGTATACGAAGTAAAGACATTCCGTTAATTTAATTTGAGAATATCATTTAATATGTATTTACAGTGAAGAAAAGTCGTTTCTTTAAAATATATTTACAAAAAATTCGAGAAACCTTTAATTTTAAGAATATTTCATGTGTCTAGTAATTTCGTCTAATTTGTTATACCAATTCGCAACTAATACGTTATGTTAGAAGAAAGATAAAAAATTAAAAGTTGACAGGTAATTAATATTTTTTAAGGACAAGATTGTGCTTACATTCTTTTAACAGATAAGGCACTCTCTCTACATAATAAATCCAAGACACAGATCATATTTGTAGAGGGTTCAAAACATTTTTGAACTGCCAAACTAATTCAAGAAAAAATAATAATCACAAATTACCCGATGAATTAACATTAAGTAAAATATCATACTAATAAATTAAAGTTTCATGGGCTGCTTCTCTTTTTGTTGAAACTGGTGGAGATTGCTTTAGATAAAGGTATCAAATGTGTGGGCTTGGACCTAATCCAACTTTTTGGGCCCATAATGCTCTCCTTCAAGTAAGGCACAGCTTCTTCACTAGACAAAGTCCGCAACCAGTTTACCCTCTTATCTGAACTTGCACCTGGCCCATAACACTTGTACTCTGCAAAATATGATGTCCTGTTTCGAAGAAATAACAAAACCAAGTTCAATGTTTAACGAGTTTAATTTTTATATACTAGTAGTGTGAAAGGAACTTTACACTATAAAATCAGTTAAAAAAGATGCACAAGGCATCATGACGTAGGATTTGGAGAAGGGCCGCACACCAAGGTGTATTCATGCAAACAGCCTGCCCTAATGCAAGCATTAGTGACTGCGTCCATAACTCGAATCCGTGACTTATACGTCACTTAAATACATTGGAAGTTATAACAAATTAAGATGCACTGATAGCGGAAAAAATTCATTATATTGTCAGTATTTACAAGTTAAATTAGCGTACCTTTGTCGGGAGGGGACATTCCAATCTTCCCAACCGTAGGGGAGTATGACGCTTGACATATAAGTTTGGGCAAAAACTACTCTGGCATAGGGACCCCATGGTCTACCAAGAATTGCACTCTTCACTCCAGTAATCTTGCATCCAACAAAGGTGAAACCTGTATTTTCCTGAGATGATTGCCTATGTTGTGCTGTTATAGCCCCATTTCCTTCTGAAAGTGAATGCAAATGGCATTTCTGCACAAAAAAGGAAATAATGAAAAAAAAAACAGTAAAGAAGATATTTATACAATCAAAAGGGCAGCGGGTCCCGGGAAGGATCGCACCTCAGGAAGTGTGATCAGAGGCGGATACAGACTTTAAAGTTTATGGGTTCCTGTAACAATTTCACATTATTAATTGGGTTCACAATCAAATATTTATAGATATTTAATGAATTTTTAATACATATACGAGGACCGTGCAAAAGTTACGAGGTTTCATGTATCCTCTTGATCCGCCACTGGGTGTGATGTAAGCAGAATACTCTGATGCAAGAATTGGTGGCTTATTCACGGCTCGACCCCCTAACCTATAGGTCAGATGACTCTACCATCGCTCCAATGCTACCCTTCATATTTATACAAATAGATTACTTAAAAAATAATTATTTTTACCTCAAAGAGAGATGCGCCATTTCCACATATGAAATCAGTGTCCCCTTCAATATAACAGTTTTTGTAATAATGCCTCCCAACATCATCAAGTAATGTGTCCTGATGTGACTGAATTCTACAACCCACGAAGCCAACTCTATCTCTTTCTACCCTCAATTATGGGTGTTAACCGGTTCCACCGGTCCGGTCCGGGTCGATTTTTTTTCGGCCCGTCCGGTTACCGGTCCGGGCCGGGCCGGTTACAAACAGTACCGATTTTCACAGGGCTGGGTTGAGACAGGCTTAGATTGAACCGTACGGGTTACGGGTTGTAATGGTCCGGGCCGGGCCGGGTTTCGTTTTTTTTTTTTTTTAGAATTACGTATAAATATTAAGTTATATTAATACTTTGTAATAATTGAATGAACACAACAAAAGATGGGAAAAAATTGCACTTATTGCAAGTGCTACTTTATTTCTTAAATTCAAATAAAGAAAAACTAAAATCTATCTTAAGTAGTAAAAACTTTACATCTTTTGTAACAAGTAGTATACTAGTAGTAATCCGAATCATCAAATTCTTTGCATTGCCCTAGCAAGTTCATCGTAATCAATATGAACCGATTGACCTTCTTCTGGCGTGTTAAATTCGGATGGGTTTCCATGCGTTAATATATCTCCAAGTTCTTCGTCTTCTGGGCTATCAAGATCTTCCTTTCCTTGATTTCTTCGTTCCGATCTAATCCAATCTCTTAAACATACTAAAACTTCCAAAGCATTGCTTCCCAATGAGTGACGTGTGTCTCCAAGTTGTTGTCTTGCTTGGCTAAATGCACTCTCGGATGCAACATTGGAAATTGGCACATTCAGGACATCCCGAGCCATAGCGAAAAGAACGGGAAATTGCTTTGCATTTTCATGCCACCAGTTTAACGGTGAGAATTCCTTGGTGCGAGGCTCCTTTTGCTTCTGCAAGTAAAATTGAAGTTCATCAATATTCCTGCTACTACTTTGAGTGTTAGAAAAAGTTGAAAAAATATTAAAACTATCAATGCCTTCTTCATCATCTACATTAGAACTGCTACATTGCATAGCGGGATTTACATCTGTTGAAGCACGAGAATTATCACATTGAGTTGCATAATAATTATATAGATGTTGTAAATGTTCATTTAGCTGGTTCATAGAATCATACAAATTTGGGCTTTCAGTGGGCCCAATCTCCATATAAGTATATAAAGCATTCATTAATTAGTGACAATCAGACATTTTAATAGACGGATTTAAAACTGCACCAATTAAGTAAACTGGAGGAATTGGAAAGAAATATTTTTTGAATTTCGCTTGCATATTTACAACAACATCCGTATATCTATCTTTCTTCTTAAATTCATGTAATAGCAAAGAAATTTCAGCTATATGTACTAAAGCCATAGTAACAGTTGGGTAATATGCGCCAGAAAACACAACAGTAGCAGTATAAAATTTATGCAAAAATTTAACAACATCACTAATGACCTCCCAAGTATCAGTTGTTAACATACGCCTAGGATCAGTACAATGTGCATTAGCAACTTCAGTTATTGGAAATCTATATTTGTAGCAACATTTTAAAAATATATACGTATAATTCCATCTAGTAACTATTTCGTCTGGCATGAATCTAGGTGAAAGGTTATACTGCATACACTTATTCTTAAATTCTCTTATTCTAGATTGTCTATTATTTCCCCGAATAACTCCAACTGCTCTTCTAACTTGAGTAATCTCAACTGAAAATAAATCGAGCCCACTTTTAACAATTAAATTGTAAACATGACATGCACACCTAACATGAAAAATATCATCAAGAGGTGGTTGCAAATTCAATTTTAAAATTGAAACTGCAGCATTATTGTTTGAAGCATTATCAAAAGACATACACAAAACTTTTTTGTTTAGATTATAAAATTCAACAACTTCAATAATTGTACTACTAATAAATGCAGCAGTATGACTCTGATCTTCATCATATTTAAAAGCAATAATACGTTTTTGCATACAAGTATTATCATCTATCCAATGACATGTAATTGTTAAATAATCATTTCCATTAACAGCATGGCCAATATCAGAAGTTAAACATACTCTAGAAGGAAGGTGAGTAAACAAATAACGTATGTATGTTTGATATTGGCCGTGAAGTCTAAAGATGTCTGCTCTACAAGTACTTCTAGGGATACCTTTAAACAAAGGATTGTATATCCTTTGAATATATATAATAAGATAAGAGGAAGAAGCAAAAGAAAAAGGTAGACAACCCAAAGCAATCATTTTCGCTCATTCCTCTCGATCCCTCATTTTATCATATTTTAGGAGACCTCCGGTAGTAGGGTTAATTGTTGTTTGACTTCCATCCCCATTTGCTCCCCATTCTATAGGATGGTTAGTCGACAGATGTCTAATAAGTGTCCCAGTCCCCCCTAAATTACCTCCGGTCAAATGTTTAAACGTTTCGTTACAAAGTTTGCACTTAACTCTATCAGTACCTTCTACTATATCAAAAAATTTCCAAACAGGACTTCTTTTTTTACGAGTAGAAGTTGGAGCCACTGGTGGTCTTCTACCGCTTGTTGCACTAGCAACTCCAACTCCAATACTACCAACATTTCCACTACTAGGTGTAGGTGGTATCTCATATGCTATTCCAATTTCATTATCTTCTATTCCGTAATCTTCTTGTAATTGTTCATAATCAATATCTACATCTTGCAAATTAGGCGATGATTCAGAAACATGTGTTATTGGGTCATTACTATTACTACCAGAAGCTACAGGTCTTTTTTTACTTCCACCCCTACCAGTAACTTTTCTACACGCTCTTTTAGCAGCATTAAACATATTGTAAAAATGAAAATATAAGCTAAACTCAAATATGCAAATAAAATATTAAATAAGAGAAAGAGCTGGAGAGAGTGCACCGAATTTGACAATAAATTGAGCACTTGATTACGCAAATCCGGTGTTACCACGAACAAACGTCAAGCAAGTATTTCAATGTTGGACACTTGAACTTCAAGCTTAGAATTCCGATTTCCGAATGAGAAATTACGATAAATTAAATTCGGGAAAACAAAGACAATAAAATTATAAAATTAGAATATGAATTCTTGAAAATTGAAGAGAAGAGAGTGATTGATAATTTGAGAATTGAGAGAGAGATTGATAATTTTGAGTGAGGAAATGAAGAAGAGGGGAGGGTATTTATAGATTTTAAGAAGGGTTAATAATGTAATTTAATAAATACAAAAAAAAAAAAAAGTGGACATTTCTGAAAATACTCCCGTTGGCCAACGGTTCTGGACCGTTGCCAACGGTCCTGCGGGGCCCACATGTTCAGAATTTTTTTTTTTTTAAAAAAAATTTTGACCGTTGTACCGGTCCGGGTCGACCGGTTCAAGCTCGGTTTTGCTTACCGGTCAAGACCCTACAATCCTAACCGTTCTAACCCCTCCCCCCCAACCCAGCCCAGCCCACCCCTTAAGAACCGGGCCGGTCCGGTCCCGGTTTATACCGGACCGGTCCGGTTCGGTCCCGGGTCAACCCGGACCGGTTGACAGGTCTACCCTCAATGCTACCGCTTTAGCTCCAGTTCCATATGTGTTCTGTTACGTTAACAAAATAAATTTCACTTAATCAAGAAGCTAATACTTTGAATTGTTTTAAAAAAAGCCAGTCCAGCGAACAAAATATTCCGTATTTATGCAGTGTTTAATAAAGGATCGCACTCCTAAGAAAGTGATGTAAAACGTCTACCATAATGTTTAACTTGTTTAATTAGATCCGAAGTTAAGGTCCAATGAAATATTAATTTGTCGCTTGCATAAATAGCGAATATAACCACGTTGTTGTTTCAACAAGCATCACTAAGTAAAAATAGGATTTAATTTATATATACTAACACTAACACTGATAGGAAAGTCTGGAGGTCTAGAATCAGGGTTGTAGGATAGGGGCTCCTAGAGTTTTTCGTACGCCTCATCCGGGATTGGGTGTGGGTCAGCAGGGTTACCCATAGATGATTTGTGTTTTAGCTTATGTCCCCCCTACGGTTGTTAGTTATGGTAGTTACTGTATGATATTATTGCATGCGATTGTATTTATGTTTCGTATGTTTAGATAATTATTTACGCTATTTACGCTATTTCTGTTGGAGTTACTAATGCTGTATTGTTTGTGTTTTTGTCTTTGTTTTTGTTTTACTGTTGTTTTTCCTTTTATCCTATGAGCCGGGGGTCGTATACTAGGTAGTTGTTGTTGTTGTTGTTGTTACCAATGGTGGTGTCATTATTTCTATTAAAAGGACTGTAAAAAAAATTGTGGAGCAAAGAGAGTTCAAACTCAAGACCTCTCACATAATACTTGAAGCTAACAACCACTGGAATACTAAGATGTCTTGTTGCAAGTGGTGTCACTTTTAATGGTTTTATCTTGTATGTCTGTTTTACTTATTATTTATATATATATATAAATAATAAAAGATTTCGATGAAGCGGTATCCCGTGACACTGTTTGCCACCATGTAAATCCGCCCCTGCTTGTTACAGCAGGTTATCTACTTTCTTTTTAGAGTCATTTGTTTGTTACATAGAGACGTGTCATTATGCTGCAACAATAATAATAATGTATCTAATGTAATTTTACAAGTAGAGTTTGGGGAGGTTAGTGTGTACGTAGACGTTACCTTTGTCTTATAATAATGACATGTTATTATATTACAAGTAATTTAACTCAATGAGCTGTTAGCGTATATAACTTAGACTCAAAGTTGTAACCAACTAACCAAGTAAATAAATGATATAACATCTTAAAAGCTCCAAATTTCTGGAAAAAACAGATGGAAAAAAAGGAAATAAATTGGCCCTTACTATTATGCAATTACATACCTGAATTGTAAGGTGGCGAGCCACGAAATCCGAGGCAAAAACGGTAAAAGTAGAGGATTTAAATATATCTCCGAAATCATTCCCTATGATTATGGTGTTATTTACTGGTTTTCTACCACTGATTGTTATAAATGGCTTATCCGCAGGAACAACAATTTTTTCTCTGTAAATCCCAGGCTTAACCGAAATAAATATATGTTGTGAATTATGTGAAGGCACAGCGTCAATTGCATCTTGTATTTTCTTGAAATCTCCTTTTCCAGATTGATCCACTTTTATCAAGATTGCAGTTGATAATTGAGTACTTGAATCAGCTTCAGGACAAATCAGGAAATAGCTCATAGCTAATATGACAACCACCATCGCAGTGTACACGTGGAAAGCCATACTCATAAGTAGGTGACAGAGCCAGAAATTTTAATGAGGGAATTCAAGAATGCTACACCTACAATTCAAAAATAATGATTGAGTTACCTTGCCGCTACACTAGAATCTTTCCTTTAAGTAAACGAGACTCAACATTATGAGTGCAGAAAAAATTGATTTTTCTCCAATTTTTTGACGAAGAAAATTAAGCTGAAGTACACCCACGGACTCAGAATTTGAAGGTTAGGAGTGCACTTTTATTTCCAATCAAAATCTGCTTTGTATATATATCAGTATTTTCTAAAAATATATATATGTATTCATGAAAATTTTTCCGAACTCACTTGATAATATAGGTCCGCCTCTGCACCTAACTCCACCCCGTCCTAGAAGCTCAAAATTATGGTCACAAACTTAGTTTTTTTAGGAAAAAGAATCTCTGAATTTAAGAAGTGCAGCTTAAGAAAATTGAATAATTACCTCCCTTATATATAGAATTGAACAATGGCCAGTTGATCAAATTTCAACAAGTTTTCTTGTCAATATTCAGGTCTTTCTCCAATAGTCAAAGAAAGACAAAACCAAATAAATAACCTCAATTAGTTTGCAGTATATAGCTACTAGCCTACTATATTTAGCTTCAACTTTCGAATCAAAAAGAAAAAGAAAGGAAAAAAGAGAATGTTAGCAGTTTGATTAAGGTGGGGGGAAGTTGACAATAAGGAGAAGTAGGCGGGAAAAAAGGAGTGTAATATTCGGTTACTTTGCACGTCTGAAATTTGGCGCCGTTATGGTTAAGAATTTGAATAGCCTAAAATTATTGGCAGTTTTTTGAAGTATACGTGCTAAACAACTTCTATATATAATGGAGAATAACCTTCCCTTTTGCCCTTTTTTGGTATGTGAAAATTTTGTTATTAGGATTAGTTATGTAACTGATGAGCTTGACCAGAAAAAATAACGTTTGACTGGTCAAAATTACTTATAACCAAGTCAACTTTTAGATGCATCATCAAAAAGAAATAGTTATGCGTAAATCGTAATATATATTCTTAGTCACTCATAAAAATAATATCCGATAAAATATATTGTATTATATATTGTAAAGAGTTTTGGGAGAATTAATTTTCTCGTATTGCGCACAAAAGTATATATAGAGTACAGAGAGGTATCAAATCCTACCAACTATAGGACTGTACAATAATGAAGGAAATCAAATCCTACCAACTATAGGACTGTACAATAATGAGAGAATATTCTACCAATAATAAAAAGATACACAAAATATATTCTAATACGCCCCCTCAAGATGGAGGGCCGGAGGACACGCCAATCTTGGACATCAGCAGAAGAAGCCGAGGACGAGATAAGTGCTTTGTGAGAGCATCAGCAAGCTGATAAGCAGAGGATACGTGAGCAACACGAAGAGACCCATTCTGAACCAATTGACGAACAAAGTGATAATCAATGGAGATGTGTTTCATGCGCGAATGAAACACAAGGTTGGCACTGAGGTAAGTGGCGCCAATGTTGTCGCTGTAAATGACAGGAGCAGCCGGAAGAGGGACATGAAGCTCGCGCAGCAGGGAATGAAGCCAACGAACTTCGTCGGCAGCAAAAGCAATGGCACGATATTCAGCCTCAGTAGAAGACCGTGCAACGGAACGCTGCTTTTTGGAGCTCCAGGAAATAGGATTAGACCCCAGAAAGACAACATAGGCACCAGTTGAGGAGCGGTCATCACAGTTTCCACCCCAATCAGCATCAGAGAAACAATACAGAGGTATAGCAGATGAAGGATGCAGCCAGACTCCGAAGTCACGCGTCCCATTCAGATACCGGAAGAGGCGCTTAACTGCACCCCAATGAGTGAAAGTAGGAGCGTACATGAACTGTGAGAGTTTATTCACAGCAAAGGAGATATAAGGACGAGTGAAGGAGAGATACTGGAGGCCCCCAAGGGCCTGTCGATAGGCGGATGCATCGGCAGCAGCCGAGCAGTCGGCCAGATGAAGGCGGGTGGACGCCGCTGTTGGCGTCTGAACAGGGTTGGATTCCAACATATTATGACGAGTCAAAAGATCAACAACATATTTACGCTGAGAAAGAAAACACCCCTTGGAGCTGCGCAGAACCTCAGACCAAGAAAGTAGCTTAGATCACCCATGTCTTCAAGAGAAAATTTAGTCCCAAGAGAGTCAATCACACGGTTTAAGAACGCAGAGTCATTACCAGTCAATATGAGATTATCAACATATACCAAAAAATAGGCTGTAATACCAGAATGGTGAAAGACGAAGAGCGAAGTGTCAGAGGTAGTGTTGACGAAACCCATGGCCAAAAGGCATTGGCGAAGCTCACTGTACCATGCCCGGGGTGCCTGTTTGAGACCATAAATAGCTTTCTGTAACTTACAGACATAAGATGGATAGGCTTTGTCAACAAAACCCGGTGGTTGTGCCATATATACATCCTCTGTAAGCCTCCCGCGAAGAAAGGCATTGTTCACATCCATTTGACGAAGTGGCCAGCCCTTGGATACAGCTAGACTGAGAACCAAACGCACAGTTGCCGGCTTAATAACCAGACTAAAAGTCTCCTGGAAGTCGACACCTGGTCGCTGATGAAAGCCTTTCGCAACAAGTCGAGCTTTGAACTTATCCACAGTACCGTTAGGCTTTCGTTTGATACGATAAACCCACTTACAGCCCACAACATTCTGTGAAGAATCAGGTGCAACAAGATCCCAGGTGCCATTCCGTAGCAGAGCATCAAACTCCAATGACATAGCAGCGCGCCAGCGCTCATCAGACATAGCACCAGACAGAGTCTGAGGTTCTGTAACAGCTGGACAGGTTACAGCAGACATACCAAACTTCCTGTTGGGCGTAAAAATATTATTTTTGCTGCGAGTTTGCATGTGATGACCACCCTGAGAGGATGAAGGTGGCGGCATTGTGGGTGTAGCGGCAGCGGGGGCCGCTGGCGGTGCCGTAGGATGCGCTGGTGGCTCGAGCGTTGGTGCCGGCGGTGCGTCCGGTGAAGGATCGCTAGAGGGAGTAGCGGCAGGTACTGGCGGAGGCAGCGGAAGGACTTCTAGGGTGACCGGAATGGGTACGGGTGGAGACTCGGGGTTAGACAATTTGGAGAACGGGAAGATATCTTCATGGAAGGTGACATGACGCGAGACGAAGACTTTAGACATTGAGGGATCAAAGCATAGATATGCGCTTTGAGTAGATGAGTAGCCGAAAAGGACACAGGCACGAGATCTGGGTTCCATTTTGTGTGAGGTGTAGGGCCGAAGCCAAGGGAAGCATTGACAGCCGAAGACACGCAGTTTGGCAAGGTTGGGGCTCCTATGGAAGAGAGACTCAAAGGAGGAGAGCATCGAGAGAATTGTCTTGGGAAGACGATTAATGAGATAGACTGCTGTGGCAAGGCATAAGGCCAGTAAATGAGAGGGACAGAGGCATAATGAAGGAGAGTGAGACCAGTATCGACAATACGACGGTGACGACGTTTAGCATAGCCATTGTGTTGAGGTGTATGAGGAGGTGAAGTGAGATGTGAGATGCCATGGGAGGCAAGAAAAGAGCGTAAGGCTAGGAATTCACCCCCATTATCAGTATACAAAGTAATGATTTTAGTAGAGAAATATTTTTCTACAATGGCTTAAAAGTGGTGAAGGTTTGTAAGACATCAAATTTACGGCGTAAAGGGAAAAACAAAACGTACTTAGAAAAATGATCAACAAAAATGACATAATATTTAAATCCTTCATTAGAAATAATTGGAGAGGTCCATACATCAGAAAAAATAAGCTCAAGCGGAGCAGTAGAAGAAAAACTTGACTCAGAAAAAGGTAACTTATGACACTTATGAAGCTTGCAAGAGACACAAGCAAAATCAGACACACTATTGGACGCTATACTGCTAGAGGACACTAAATGACGCAGGATTTTAGCTGACGGATGACCAAACTGAGAATGCCACAATGACGCAGGGAGCTTTTGTGCCGTGAGGGCGGACGGTAGACGGGAAGCCGCCGGCCAGTAGTAGGCGTCGTCCCTAAGTGGGCCGCTGACGAGGGTTGCCCACGTGCGACGATCCTTCACCTGAAAATCAGTATCAGAAAAAACAACATTAACATTATTGTGATGACATAATTGAGCAATAGAGATCAAATTTTTACGAATATGTGGAACACAAAGAGCCCCAGGCAATAAAAGAGAGGAATAACTGAAAAGTTTTCCAGTATGTGTAATTTTTAAACCCTCAGCATTACCAATAACCACATCATCGAAACCAGTGTACGAATTGTGAAGAGTCATGTTGGCAAGATCATTGGTTATGTGATGAGAGGCACCAGAGTCTAGGATCCAACCAGATGTAAATGGAATTGTCGGAGAGTGATGGGCTGTGTGAGCAGCCGGATAAGATGACAGAGCGTATGCTAGCCACAACAGTGGTCCACCGTATTGGGGCTGATTGGCGCCGGAAATAAGATAGGACGGACAGCGGCGCGCGGAGTGGCCAAATTCACTGCAGAGCTGGCACTTCCCATTGTACCCCCGAGATTGGCCATTGTTGGAGTAACCACCGCGACCGGAGAATGAACCATGGCTGCCACGGCTGCCACGGCCGCGCCCGCGGCCACCGAAGCGGTTATGGCCGGACTGCTGTCCGGCGACGAAGGCAGTCGACGAAGCCAAATTAGATGCGGCGGAGGAGGCCGGCGCACGAGCAGTAATCTGAGCCTCCACGCTTAACAGCTTGTCATGTAATTCAGCAAAAGAGATTGGAGATTCACAGGCTTGGATAGCATGAGAGAGCTCCATATACGGATCATCAAGACCATTGAGAACCTTAATGACATGATCCTCAGAATCAACATTAACACCCAAGAGAGATAATTCATCCACAATTACGCGAATACCGTGCATAAAATCAGTAACAGATTAAATACCTTTTACCGGATTATGGAGCTGCTGTTTGAGAGCCATGATACGACCACGAGAAGCAGTGCCGTATGTGCACGCGAGGATGTCCCAGGCCTCTTTAGAGGTTTCCGCAGAGGCAATAAAGGAGATGATCGTCGGTGTGATCGAAGAGATGATGGCACTGAGAATAAGATTGTCCTGGCGAATCCAGTAAGGGTATGCTGGATTGGGGGAAGTTACCTCCTTGTCGACGATAGTGGCTGGTGGGCACGGATTCGATCCGTCCAAGAAGCCGAGGAGGTTGTAACCCGTAAGAAGGGTTCGCAATTGGAATTTCCACGCCAGGTAATTAGTGGAATCCAATTTGAGTGGAATCTGAGCCGATGCATTGATGGCAATCAACCAGAGAAGATTGTTTGAAGTCGTAGTGGCCATGAAGCTCGGCAAAGGAGAGGAGGCGTTGAACGACGTCGAGTGAGAGAGGGCTGCCGGTTAGTGCAACGGCGGCGCGGCAAGACGCCGGAGAGAGGCAGTGGACCGAGAAGGTAGGCGGCAACGGGCTGCCGATTAGTGCAACGGCGGCAGCGGCGCGGGTAGGGTAGAATTAGGGTTTCTTTGGCGATAAGCCACTGGCTCTGATACCATGTACAGAGTTTTGGGAGAATTAATTTTCTCGTATTGCTCACAATAGTATATATAGAGTACAGAGAGGTATCAAATCTTATCAACTATAGAACTGTACAATAATGAAGGAAATCAAATCCTACCAACTATAGGACTGTACAATAATGAGAGAATATTCTACCAATAATAAAAATATATATATATAGATATATATATATATATATATATATATATATATATATATATATATATATATATATATATATATATATATATATTAATGAACACAATTAGTTTCGATCGACCGACCAATTTTATATTTTGTTCAAATAAATAGTCTCAAAAGAGACAATCAAGTGACTCAGAGAACATAATTTCTACTTAACGCGACAAGTTCAATTCCATCAATCGCGTGATCACTTCTACAATGATTAAGTAAATGCAAAAAAAAGAAGGGTGGAATATAATGATTAATTAATTCAAGTGCTTCATGTACGAATTGGTATGAGTAGTTATATTATGGTTGTATCAGACTATATTAGTTAAAAGTTGTAAATAACGAAATATTATTAAAATGTTTTATTATGAGTTTGGTGACCAATGATGGTCGACCTAAATGTTTCAATTCCGTTGATATTAATTAAAATTCATATATTTTCTTGTTCTAGTTGGCCAACGTCATTAGCAGATAATTAGTGGATAAACCTTTGTGTCCTGCTCAAACTCTACAGGATTTTCTCAAGGCAACCAGGGTTATTAACTCAGGCAAAAAAAGAAATTCTCTTTAGCATTTATGAATTAAGTGTAGAAGGCATACCTTCTCCTTCTTTTTCTAAATGTAAATAAAATGTCCATGTAAATAAAATACTAGTAATACATTACTAATAGCAAATAATAAAGAAAAAAATAAAGGAGTGTTACGAAATAATATAAAAGACAAGAACAATAATGCAAGAACAAGAGCAATAGAGAGAAGAGTAGAGAGAGTTCTTCTTATTGATACTTAGAGAATGTTAGGAGTGATTTACAATGGTAGAGGGCACCTCTATTTATAGGGAGGAGGATGATTTAGCTACCAAGAATAGAACTCTAGAATCTCTCTAATTAAAGACATTCACCTTAAATAGAAGTGTATTTATAACACTCCCCCTTGAATGTCTATTCAATGATGTGCCTCGTTAAAACCTTAAAACAAAACCCAATGGGAAAAATTAAAGTAAGGAAAAAGAGTACACATGTTTGAATATGCGCCTATTGGTTGCCTCGTTAAAAACCTTGCAAGGAAAACCCGGTGGGACAAAACCTTGTAAGGGAAAAAGAGTGCAACGCGCCTTAACTCCCCCTGATAAGAACATCAATTTATGTCCTTAAGTCTTCGCATCCCGATCTTGTGAACTAGCTTCTTTAAGGTTGACTTTGGTAGAGATTTTGTGAACAAATCAGCCATATTGTCGCTTGAACGAATCTGTTGAACATTGATATCACCATTCTTTTGAAGATCATGTGTGAAGAATAACTTTGGTGAAATATGCTTCGTTCTATCTCCTTTTATGAATCCTCCCTTCAATTGAGCTATACATGCTGCATTGTCTTCATACAAAGTTGTGGGTAGTTTATCACACTTCAAACCACATTTGTCTTGGATATGATGTATTATCGACCTTAACCACACACACTCCCGACTTGCTTCATGAATAGCAATTATCTTGGCATGATTAGATGAAGTAGCCACAATTGATTGCTTAGTCGATCGCCAAGATATGGCGGTTTCTCCACAGGTAAACACATAACCCGTTTGAGATTGAGCCTTGTGTGGGTCGGACAAATATCCAGCATCAGCGTAACCAACAAGATCCGGGCTGCAATTCTTGCCATAAAATAAGCCCATATCGGTAGTTCCCTTTAGGTACCGCAATATGTGTTTGATCCCATTCCAGTGTCTCCTCGTGGGAGCCGAGCTAAATCTTGCTAAGACATTAACTGAAAAGGATATGTCAGGTCTTGTAGTATTTGCAAGATACATTAGTGCGCCAATTGCGCTAAGATATGGTACTTCAGGACCAAGTAGCTCTTCATTCCTTTCTTGTGGTCGGAATGGATCTTTGTTCACATCAAATGATCGAACAACCATCGGTGTACTTAAAGGATGTGCTTCATCCATGTAAAACCGTTTCAGTACCTTTTCTGTATAGGTAGATTGATGAACAAAAATTCCGTTTGCCAAATATTCAATTTGCAAACCAAGACATAGTTTAGTCTTTCCGAGATCTTTCATCTCGAATTCATCCTTTAGATAATCAATTGCCTTTTGGAGTTCTTTAGGGGTTCCAATAAGGTTTATGTCATCAACATATACGGCAAGTACAATAAATTCCGACGTTGTTTTCTTTATAAAAACACACGGGCAAATGGCATCATTTATATAGCCTTCTTTTAACAAGTACTCACTAAGACGATTATACCACATTCGTCCAGATTGCTTTAGACCATACAAGGATCTTTGCAATTTAATTGAGAACATTTCCCGAGATTTTGAATTATGCGCGTTTGGCATCTTGAGTCCATCGGGAATTTTTATGTATATCTCATTATCAAGTGAGCCATAAAGATAGGCAGTAACCACATCCATTAAGTGCATGTCAAGCTTTTCATGGACAGCAAAACTTATGAGATAATGAAAGGTTATCGCATCCATTACCGGCGAATATGTCTCTTCATAATCGACACCAGGCCTTTGAGAAAAACCTTGTGCAACAAGGCGTGCCTTATATCTTCGTACCTCGTTTTTCTCATTTCTTTTGCGTACAAAGACCCATTTATAGCCGACAGGCTTAACACCATTAGGTGTTTCAACTATAGGGCCAAAAACTTCACGTTTTGCCAGCGAATTCAATTCTGATTGAATTGCTTCTTGCCACTTTGGCCAATCCTATCTTTTTCGACATTCTTCAACAGATTGAGGTTCGAGATCCTCACATTCTTGCATAATGCTAGATGCTACATTATAAGCAAAGGCATTATCCACCACAATATCCACTCGATTAATATTTGCCTCAATATTAATTGGATTTAGGGATAGTTTCGTATTTTCCAGAGTCTCGGGCTCAATGGATTCTTCATGAATCTCAGAATTTGTTAAATCATGAGATTCTTTCGTGGTGTCATTTTGATCGTTCTTTTTCCTCTTTCTAGGATTTCGATCTTTGGAACCTAATGGTCTGCCACGCTTCAGGCGTGCATTTGACTCATTGGATATGACACTAGATGATTGTCCAACAGGGACATCAATACGGATTGGAACATTTTCCGCGGGAATGTGGGATTTCGTTATCCTCTTCAAGTCCGTAAATGCGTCAGACATTTGATTTGCTATTCTTTGCAAATGGATAATCTTTTGTACCTCTCTTTCACAAATAGAGGTATGTGGATCAAGATGAGATAATGATGCATTTTTCCACAAAATTTCCCGTTTGGTTTCACCAACTTCTCCCCCTAATTTTGGGAAAAGTGTCTCATCAAATCGACAGTCTGCAAATCGTGCAGTAAACAAGTCGCCTGTCAATGTTTCGAGGTAGTGAATGATGGAGGGCGATTTAAACCCAACATATATTCCTAACCTTCTTTGCGGACCCATTTTGGTGCGGGATGGCGGTGCTATAGGCACATATACTGCGCATCCAAAAATTCTTAAATGGGATATATTGGGTTCATGATCCAAAACCAATTGCAACGGGGAATACTTGTGGTAATTCGTCGGTCTGAGACGAATTAGCATTGCTGCATGTAAGATGGCGTGACCCCATACCGAAGTGGGCAGCCTCGTTCTCATAAGTAATGGCCTTGCAATCAACTGCAGGCGTTTAATTAACGATTCTGCAAGACCGTTTTGAGTGTGAACATGAGCTACAGAATGTTCAACTTTTATCCCGATTGATAAGCAATAATCATTAAATGCTTGGGATGTAAACTCAGCAGCATTATCCAGTCCAATGGACTTGATTGGATTATCTGAAAATTGTGCTCGTAGTCGAATTATTTGTGCCATTAATTTCGCAAACGCAAGGTTGCGTGATGACAATAGGCACACATGAGACCATCTACAGGATACGTCTATCAAGACCATGAAATACCTAAACGACCCACTAGGTGGGTGAATAGGTCCACAAATGTCCCCTTGTATACGTTCCAGAAACGTGGGTGACTCAGTCCCAACCTTTGTTGGTGATGGCCTGATAATCAACTTGCCTTGATAACACGAAGTGCAAGGATATTCATTATTCGAAAGAATTTTGAAATTCTTTAACGGATGCCCATATGAGCTTTCTATAATCCGTCTCATCATGACCGATCCTGGGTGTCCCAATCGATCATGCCAAAGTACAAAGGTATTGGAATCAGTAACCCTTTGGTTTACTGTTGAATGTGCCTCAATTGCACTAATTCTTGTCCAATACAGGCCACAAGATAAAGACGGGAATTTCTCAATAACCCTCTTTTGGCCGGAGACATTCTTTGTGATGACGAGATATTCAAGATTATCTTCATCCATTGTCTCAATATGATAGCCATTCCGGCGTACATCTTTAAAACTCAACAAGTTTCTCTTAGACTTGGAGGAGAACATTGCATTCTCTATGATTAACGTCGTGCCTTTTGGCAGAGTTACAATTGCTCTTCCGGAGCCTTCAATCAATTTACTACTTCCAGATATTGTAGTAACGTTTGCCTTACACATATTTAGTTGAGAGAAATACTTCCTTTCTTTGAGTATTGTATGTGTAGTACATGAATCAACTAGGCAAATACTTTTACAGTTGGACGTTGATCCAAGTTTGCTTTGTGAGATATCCATATTTGCTATCCCATAGATTGACATACAAAAGAGATACGCGAACATAAGAATAAACAAGTTCAATTCGTTTGTGTCACATAATATTTTCAAAATCTGCTGCTAACAGTTGACTAACAAAATCAGATATGTTATCCATTACTTTGCAGTTTGAAAATTTCAGTTTAAACGTTTTCTTCAAACAATCGATTGTTGAACATTGATAATCGATTGTTAAACACACACAATCGATTATTTGCTATTTTGAAAAACTTCAGATCATACTGTCTTAAGACAATCGATTGTTGGCTATTTTGAAAAATTCCAGAGCACACTGTTTTAAGACAATCGATTGTTAAGTATAGACAATCGATTGTTGGCTATTTTGAAAAATTCCAGAGCACACTGTTTTAAGACAATCGATTGTTGGCTATTTTGAAAAATTCCAGAGCACACTGTTTTAAGACAATCGATTGTTATGCATAGACAATCGATTGTTGGCTATTTTGAAAAATTCCAGATTAACTGTCTTAACGACAATCGATTGTTAGACAAAGAAAATCGATTGTGGATGATTTTTGAAAAATTCCAGATTACACTGTCTCAACGACAATCGATTGTTAGACAAAGACAATCGATTGTTGATCAATTATTTTTCAGCTTTAATGCGAAAATAGTAGATAATCGACTAGTTTTTCAGGCTAGTCGATTACCCCTACTGGAAAATAAAAATTTTATTGATATTTGAGCACATTGAAGATATTCTAAAGAACTACTGCTAACATTGCATCATGAACTATCTAATACGAGCTAATACTAATGACTATTAGTTTATTCACTGACTAATACAAATAAGTAGAATAAAATCAAATAACTCCATCTTCTTTCATCACGGATCCATCGCCGATTAGGTGGTCTATTTTCCCCTCGGGTTGCTCAAAGAAGTCTGCCACATCCAGGTGGGTGATGTCCTCATCGTCGTCATAGACAAAATTTGTTTCAGGGCCTTTTCTCTTTCGAGATGCTTGATAAAGGTCAACCAAGTGTCTTGGTATACGGCAAGTCTTTGACCAGTGCCCTTTCCCACCGCAACGATAACATATAGTTTCTGAACTATTTGCCGTAGGATCTTCATGACCCCGTTTCTGCTTTCGGCGGTTATCTCTCTTTGGGGGTTGACGGACTTCATTGGAATTTCTTCCTTGTCTACGTCCCTGGCTATGACCCCCGTTTACGACCATGACCATGGTCCTTTTCATGTTTGGCATAATGAGAGTGCACCTTATCTGCTTCAGGCAGTGGTGTAGACCCAGTGGGTCGATTTTCATGATTTCTCATGAGCAGGTCATTATTTCGCTCAGCCACTAGTAGAAGAGAAATCAGTTCAGAGTACTTTGTAAAGCCTTTCTCTCTGTACTGTTGTTGCAGTACTATATTGGAGGCATGAAACGTTGTAAACGTTTTCTCAAGCATAACATAATCGGAGATATTATCCCCGCATAGCTTCAATTTAGAAGTAATTCTGAACATTGCAGAATTATATTCAGAAACGGACTTGAAGTCCTGGAGCCTCAGATGAGCCCAATCATATCGTGCTTGTGGCAGAGTGACCAACTTCAGGTTGTCATATCTCTCCTTTAAGCCGTTCCACAAGATGAGTGGATCCTTGACGGTGAGATATTCAATCTTCAAACCTTCATCAAGGTGATGGCGCAAGAAAATCAAGGCCTTCGCACAGTCTTGGGTGGATGCTTTTTCTCTATCTTTGATGGTGTCTCCGAGACCCATAGCATCTAAGTGGATTTCAGCATCCAACACCCATGTCATATAGTTCTTGCCCGAAATTTCAAGGGCAACGAACTTTCTTTTCGTAATGTCAGACATAATCGAAAATTAAATTAGGAAGAGGGAAATACCTTAGATTTTTCGAGAATGGTTCTTGAGACGGTAGAGTCTCGTGCTGATAACGTGTTATGAAATAATATAAAAGACAAGAACAATAATGCAAGAACAAGAGCAATAGAGAGAAGAGTAGAGAGAGTTCTTCTTATTGATACTTAGAGAATGTTAGGAGTGATTTACAATGGTAGAGGGCACCTCTATTTATAGGGAGGAGGATGATTTAGCTACCAAGAATAGAACTCTAGAATCTCTCTAATTAAAGACATTCACCTTAAATAGAAGTGTATTTATAACAAGGAGCAATAACATCCTCCTGATAGAACAAGAACGTAATTATTGCTTCTTTTTTTTCTTTTTTCAGAACTTTATATAGGCTAGACTGAGGTTTTATCTTTTGTTGACGGAGCTCCGATAGCAGCTCGGTCTTAAAGAATATCGCGATGTTACGTTCTTGCATAACTTTTATAAGAGTGATCTTTTTTCGCATATTTTTACTCTTTTTCTCTTTCAAACTAGGAGGATTGATCTTTTTTGGCCAGTATTAATACGGAATTAGTGATATTAGCCCAAGTAACGTTATCAAACTTCCAATAATATTAAAAGTTTTGCAGTTGCATCATTAGCATATCTAGTATGTGTTTGATTTCTTTAATTAATGCTGTCAAATTCTTCATAGAAAGGAGTTCAAGATTTGGTCATCAACCATATATTTTCCTTCGTTGTTATACATTCTGATCATAGATTAGAGTTCAAGATTTGGTCTATCAACCATTTATATCTTCATTCGTTGTCTTAAAATCTGAGATAATTCCGGTGTGGCACCAGAATTTGGTATCAAGGTGCCATAGGGTTTGTGTTTACCCTTAAAACGGATAACAATTAAATTTGTATGTGGTTTTAAGGATACGTGGATTCATTCAACACAAATAATCAAGAGTATTAGATAAATAAGTTAAAGATAAAATAAATAATCAAACCAATTGTGATGTTACGGCCGGGCTCAAACTTAGGTTGATTTGCCCTCGATCGGATCTTTGGTTCAAAACAAAATATGAATGAAGAGCAAAAATAAAGTACGAACTTTGCAATAGCTAGAAAGAAGAAAATTGAATTTATATTGACTTGGTTCGCGTGTTACAATGTGTTCTGTTAAAGAAAAATATTTTCCCTTTATATAGCATGAGAGTTTTATCCCTAGCTAGTACTATAAAAAGGTAAAATCCTCCATTTCGTTAATTACTGATCCGTAATCGATATCGGACGAGATCTGTGTCGTGATTGGGTAAGGATATCACATTTCTCTATTAGCCGTGCGTAACCGTTTGCCATGTTTTTCGAGGTCTTAGAACTCGCTTGGGTTCAGAGAGTGTTGCTTCATCACGTCCGACGATGAATACATCGCTCACTTGTTATAGGCCTCGACACAAAAGGCTTACATCCTCGATTTCAACCTCGTATGTCTGTAACCTTCTTCCGTCTTCCTCATCGGGAAATCAGGTAGGCATTATTTCTGACATCACCCTTATACCGTGCACATTTTTAAAACTCGTATGCAATTCTATATATAATTTGGAAGAAAATGACATCAAATATATGAACGAAACAATAGGTTATGTCTTTTTTTTTCTTTTCTCGCAATAGGTTATCTAACTTCAACAGTCTAACTACATCGACTATTATTGATTAGTCACGATCACGAGTCACAAACTTTCTTAGTTTTTCACCTAACAAAAGACTACATTTGTTAGTAGTTTACTAAGACAGTGTATAGAGATGGTAACGCCTAATGGTCTAAGGCTCCAGGTAGTGGAATGTCACTCCGGAATTCCCACCTTCAAAATCGTGATGACGCCTAATATTTTGCTTGTTAGGCAAACAAATGTAAAAGGATCTTTAAGTCATTTTTAATCAATTTCAATAAGTGAAATTAATTAAGCTGAAATGAAACTAAAACTGAATGTGGGTTAACAAAAAAATCAATAATATCTACGTACAACCCGGATCTAGAGTCACAATTCACGAGCTTCTAGAGACTCTACAAACATGGTTAGAAATAATTACAACTGTCTGGAACGAAAAAACAGTAAAATAGGGGAAATGGAAGGGGATTTCAAGGTCTGCGGACGCCAGCAGATCTACCTTGAGTCTCCGAATGCAAATCCGAGCTATACACCTTACAGACAGCTGCGACCAGTACCAAAATCTGCACAAGAAGTGCAGAGTGTAGTATGAGTACAACCGACCCAATGTCTCCGTAAGTGTCTAGCCTAATCTCGTCGAAGTAGTGACAAATCTATGAGAGGACACCCACATAAATAAATCTGCACGGACAGAAGTATACGAGCAACATAACAACAAATAAAGAATTAACAAGAACTATTGGAGGGGACATGCTTTAAGGGATGCAAGTATGGTAACAACATTAGGGAATAATAATAAGAGACATTCAATAAACCTTAACCAACAAGAACAGAGCATAATGAATAAAACTGCATGTCATCATCCTTCGTGCTTTTACTCTCAACCTCACTATGAAACAATAACAACGGCTCGATATTCCCTTTCATGCTTTTACTCTCACTTTCATCCTAAATCAACAGATATGGTACGACATCATCCTTCGTGAATTAACTCACAAATATGGCATGGCATCACCCTTCATGCATTAACACTCACATATGGCACAACAACACTCTCCGTGCATTAACTCTCAAATATGGCACTACATTCCCTTTGTACATTAACACTCTCTATTACCATGTGACAATAAACATAAAACAAAAGGGAGGTAGAATAAGCAAGAATATGCCTTACATCGACAATGATTCCACAATACCAATTTCAACTTCGAAAATAATACTCAATCATCACATATAGCTCATAAATACAAAAATAACGATCAATTTAGTAATTAGCTAGTCTAAGCATGGATATCATGATCAAAGAAAGAAATAAATTATATGAAACAAGTTCCACTCGCATGCTTTGACCCAACAACAATGCATAAGTACTTGTCACCTCATATATATATATATTGTACCCTATAATTAGACATATAGCAAATAGACAAACAAGTCTTAATCCATCAAGTCAAGGTTAAATGCGACACTTACCTCGCTCCAAAGATCAACTCAACGTTCATTCACGGCTTTGCCTATCAAACAAGCCTCCGAACTAGCCAAATATAGCAAATTATCAATAAAATGATTCAAAATAAGCCTTAGGAACTACTCACGAATGAAAAAGATTCATTTAGGTCATTATTGAAAAAGAAAACAAAATTCCCAGGCCTGTTTGATCCAAACCCGAAATTCGGATCAAAATCCGATTATGCATTCACTCCCGAGCCCGGTTACATAATTTGTATCAAAATCTAACTTCAATTTGAAATCTAAATTCCAATTTTACGAAAATTACTAATTCTTCACAAAGCCCCAACCACCATAAAAATCCTAGATTTAGGTTGAAAACTTATGAAATGTAATGAAAAATTGAAAGAACAAAGGATAAAATCACTTGCCAATAAGGAAGAATAGCTCTTAGGAAAATCGCTTTGGGTTTTCTTATCTTGAATAATTGAAAAATGAGAGAAAATCTCGTCTAGCTCAGATTTTACCAGTTGCAGATGTCGCAATTACAAACCTCACAAATACGAGAAACCCTTTGCAATTGCGAAGTCCCAGCATCTCTTCTATAACTACATTTGCGATGGTTTATTTGCAAATGAGAACGATGGTCTTCCTCAATTTCGACCCAAATGATCGCAAATGCGACCATGCCCCCCCCTCCACTTCGCAAAAGCAAAGTCTTGTTCACAAATGCAAACCTGAAGTGCCAAGTTACTCTTCACAAATGCGAGGAAGTAGCTCGCAAATGAAAACCTGATAGAGATTCCGCCATATCGCAAATGCGAAGTCTAACCTCGCAATTGCGAGGTCTAAGGCCTGCACAAGAACTAAAACACACCAGTACTTTTCTAAGTCCAACACTCACTTAGTAGCCTATCCGAAACTTACCCGAGCCCACGGAGCTTGAAACCAAACTTGTACACAAGTACAAAAATATCATACGGATTTGCTCGCGGGATGAAATCGTCAAAATAATACCTTGAACTATGAATCGGATACAAAAATCAAATGAATTTTCAAGAAAACTTTGAATTACTATTTAACAAATGGACGTCCGAATCATGTCAAACCAAATCCGTTTCCCACCAAATTGGACAGAAAAGTCATAAATATAGTAATGGATCTATATCGGGTTATAAATCCAAAATACGGGCCCCGATATCAATAAAGTCAAACATTGGTTAAACTTTTAGATTCATTAAGCCTTCAAACTTCAATTTTTCAACAAATACGAAAACTCGAGCTAGGGACCTCCGAATTTGATTTTGGGCATATTCCCAAGTCTCAATTCATGATATGGACCCATGGGTACTGTCAACATACAGATCCAGATTCGTTTGGTCAAAACGTTGAAGGAAGTCAACTCAAATGGATTTTCAAGGCCAAAGTTTCATATTTTATCAATTTTTAGCATAAAAACTTTCCAAAAATACACTCGGACTGTACACATAAATCGAGGAAGGTTAAAATAAGGTATTTGAGGTTTCAAAACACGGAACTAAGGTTTAAAACTCTAGATGACCTATCGGGTCATCACATTCTCCACCTCTAAATCAATCATTCATCCTTGAACGGACATAGAAAAGTACCTAGAATGGTTAAAAGTTATGAATATCTACTTCGCATTTTCGACTCGAACTCCCAACTAGATGCCTCAATAGGCTTACCTCTCCACTACACATGAACTGAGGGATAACTCTTAGACCTCAACTGCCGAATCTGCCGAGCTAGAATAACCACTGGCTCCTCCTCATAAGTCAAATCCTTATCCAATTGGACTGAGCTGAAATCTAACACATGAGACGGATCACTGTGATACTTTCAGAAAATAGAAACATGTAACACCATGGATTACTGACGAACAAGGTGGCAATGCGAGCTTGTAAGCCACCTCATCTGCTCTCTGAAGAATATCAAAAGGTCAAATATACCTAGGGCTTAACTTGCCCTTATTTTCGAACCTTATCACACCCTTCATGGGTGAAACCCAGAGCAACATCCTCACTCCGACCATGAATGCAACATCATAAACTCTATTGTCGACATAATGCTTGTCCCTGGACTAGGCTGTGCTAAGACGATCCTGAATAATCTTGACCTTATCCAAGGCATCCTGTACTAAATCTGTAAATAATAATCGAGCCTCCCCCCAGCTCGAACTATCCAACTGAAGAATGATACTTCCTCCCATATAATGCCTCACAGGGGGCCATGTGAATGCTCGACTGGTAGCTATTGTTGTAAGAAACTCCATAAGTGGCAAGAATTGATCCTATGAACCTCTGAAATCTATAACATAAGCGTGGAGCATATCCTACAATATCTAAATAGTACGCTCGGGTTGACCGAACGTTTGAGGATGAAAGGTTGTGTTCAACTCAACCTGCATGCCTAACTCACACTGTACTTCTCTCTAAAAGTGCAAGGTGAACTGCGTCCCTCGATCAGAAATGATAGACACAGGTACACCTTGAAGACGAACGATCTCACAGATGTAGATCTCAGCCAACTGCCCTGAAGGATAGGTAACTGCCATAGGAAATAAATACGCCGACTTGGTCGGCTTTACCACAATAACCCATACCGCATCTAACTTCCTCTGAGTCTGTGGGAATCCAACAACAAAATCCATAGTAATACTCTCCCACTTTCACTCAAGAATTTCTAACTTCTGAAGAAAACCACCGGTTCTGTGACGCTCACACTTTACTTGCTAATAATTTAGACACCAAGCCACATATGCAACTATATCCATCTTCATACTTCTCCACCAGTAATGCTGTTGCAAGTCTTAATACATCTTAGTGGCACCCAGATGAATAGAATACCAAAAACGGTGGGCCTCCTCAAGAATCAACTCACGGAGTCCATCTACATTGGGCGCGCAAATACGATCATGCATCCTTAGAAATCCATCATCTCCAAAGTAACCTACTTGGCACCATCGTTCCGCACTGTGTCTCTGAGGACAAGCAAATGAGGGTTATCATACTACCGCTCCCTGATGCCCTCAAACAAACAAGACCGAGCGACTGTATAAGATAGAACATGAGGGGCTCTGAAACATCCAACCTCATGAATTGATTGGCCAAAGCCTGTACATCTACTGCAAGAAGACTCTCATCGACTGGAATGTATGCCAGGCTTCCCATATTCGCTGCCTTTTTAATCAAGGCATCGCCACCACATTGGCCTTCCTGAGATGATACAAGATAGTGATATCATGTCTTTAAATAGCTCCAACCACCTTCTCTGCCTCAAAATTGAGATCCTTATGGTTGAACAAATACTGTAAACTCTGATGATATGTGAAAACCTTACATGACATGCCGTAAAAATAATACCTATGATCTTCAGCACATGGACAATGGCTGCCAGCTGTAGATCATGAACATGGTAGTTCTTCTCATGGACCTTCAACTGTCGTGACGCATATGCAATCACCCTGCCATCCCGTGTCAAGACAGCTCCGAGCACAACACGAGATGCATCGCAGTACATCGTGTAAGATCTTAAACCTGTGGGCAACACCAACACTGGAGTTGTAGCAAAACAGTCTTGAGCTTCTGAAAGCTCGCCTCACACTCGTCTGACCATCTGAAAGGGGCACCCTTCTGGCTCTACCTGGTCAATGAGGTTGCTATAAATGAGAACCCTTTCAGAAACCAACGATAATAACCTACCAAACCCAAGAAACTCTAGATCTTCATGGTTGAAAGCGGGTCTAGGCTAGTTCTGAATTGCCTCAATCTTCTTAGGATCCACTTGAATGCCCTCTACCGATATGACGTGCCCTAAGAATGCGACTGAGTCCAACCAAAACTAGCACTTTGAAAACTTGGCATATAACTGGCTATCTCTCAGAGCCTAAAGTACAATCCGAAGATGCTGCTCGTGCTCCTCTCGCCTGCGGAAGTTGATCAAGATATCGTCAATAAACAAAATCATAAAAGAATCCACATAGGACTTGAACACATGATTCATCAAATTCATAAATGTTGCGGGGGCATTTGCCAACCCAAATAACATCACTATAAACTCATAATGCTTGTATCGAGTCCGAAAGGTTGTCTTAGGGACATCAGGTCCCTAATCTTCAACTGATGGTAGTAAAACCTCAAATCAATCTTCAAAAACACCTTGGCACCCTGAAGCTGATCAAATAAGTCAAAAATCCTCGATAATGGATATGTGTTCTTGATGGTGACTTTGTTCAACTACCGGTAATCTATGCACATCCTCATCGATCCATCGTTCTTCTTCACAAACAACACAGGAGCACCCCCAGGGTGAGACACCAGGTCTAATGAAGACCTTATCAAGTAAATCTTACAATTGCTCCTTCAATTCTTTCAACTCTAGCGGGGCCATACAATATGGCAGAATAGAAATGGGATGAGTACTTGGAGCCAAATAAATACAGAAATCAATATCTCTGTAAGGTGGAATCCCCAACAAATCTGCAGGAAACACCTCTAGAAACTCACGAATAACTGGCACTAAATCCGTGGAAGGAACCTCTGCACTAGAATCGCAAACTTATGCCAAATAAGCTAGACACCCATTCTCGACCATATGCCAAGCCTTCACATAAGAGATAACCTTTTGGTGGAATGGCCAGGAGTTCCTCTCCTCTCTAATTGAGGCAACCCCGGCAAGGCTGTGGTCACCATCTTGGCATGACAATCAAATATAGCAGGATAAAATGACAACCAATCCATGCCCAAGATGACATCAAAATCAACCGTATTGAGATTTAGGAGATCTACGCTAGTCTCGAGACTCCCAATGCTAACTACACAGGAATGATAGACACGATCTACAACAATAGAATCTCCTATATGTGAGGACAAATTCATAGGAACTCTCAGAGAATCAGATGGCACAACCAGATATGAAGCAAAATATGATAACACATAGGAATAAGTAGAACTCGGATCAAATAGAACCGAATCATCCATATGGCAAACTGAAACAATACATGTGATAACAACATCAGATGACTCAAACTCACATACTAGGAAAGCATAACATCGGGGCTTGTCCCACCACTGTGAACCACGTCCATGCGACGACTTCTAGTTGGTTGAACTCTATCTCTAACGGTCTGACCTCTATCTCTAGTGGCCTAACCTCTACCTCTAGTTACCTGACCTAACCTCTGGTTGACTGAGTGGGCGGTAAAGCACCCGACGCTGGGTCCATGGCACGAGAACCCTGTTGTTGCGAGCTGCTCGGTGCTCGAGAACAGAATCTAGAAATGTGCCTCGGGTCACCACAAGTATAACAAAACCTCGACTGTTGTGACTTCTGCCTTGAAACTGCCCCTATCGACATGAGTAACCACTCTGAAAACTATGGAGCAGAGGTGCACTAATAGGAGCTGGTGGTGCATTGTATGCTAGCTGGAGGGAATAAGACATATGAGAGCTACGACCACTTGAAGCCCGGCGGGATGCCCGGAGGGCTGAATGAAATGGCCTGGGAGGATGGCCTCTACCAAAAGTACCCTTGCCTCTAGACAAGGCTCCACTAAAACTTCCAAAATGGTGAGGCCTCTTATCAGACCTCTGCTTTATCTTATGTGCAAGAACCACCTCAATCCACCGGGCGACATTGGCAACCGCCTACAAAGAAATCTCACCACCAATCTACTTGGACATCTGAAGCTTGATAGGGTAAGCGAGTCCATAGATAAACCTCCTCACCCTCTCCCCCCCTAGTAGGAAGCAAAAGAAGGGCATGACCGGCTATACCCATAAAACGGGTCTCGCACTAAGTAACAATCATACTGCCATGCTGGCGATGCTCGAACTATAGGCGATAGTACTCGCTCAATGTGATAGGGAGGAACTTCTCTAGGAAGAACTGAGAGAACTAGTCCCAAGTAATAGAAGGCGATCCAGTTTTTCTGGTCAACATATAGTCTCTCCACCACTACTTGGCGGAATCCGTCATTAGAAACACAGTAAAATCGACCCCTTTGGTCTCATCTATCCCATCGTTCCACAACACCTCCTGGCAGCGGTCAAGATAATCTAGTGGGTCCTCAGAAGGTGCACCACTGAAGTAAAATAGAAAGCGCTTAGTGAACTTTTCCAATCTCAATAAGCCCTTAGAAGACATGACGGGCCTGTCATCGGCTTGTGTTTTGATAATCGGTAGAACTACCCTAGCTGGCGGGGTTGCTGGTGTCTGATACTAGGGAGCCATTTGCTCCGGAGTGTGGGTAACGGGAGTCTATGCTCCTCCCCCAGCCTGAGAGATGGTTGTGTTGGAAACACGTTCTCAATGCAATATACTAAAACGTGTGTTCTTTTGTATAGGTTTTGATGAATGACAAACGAAGCGAAAATTGATATATGACGAAGTTCAAGAAACAAGCGCACAATTGATATACAACGAGATTCAAGATCAAGACAAAGTTTTATAGTTTAATTGAGTCATTCTTAATTGTGATCTTGATCCTACAACTTGACTCGTAACATGGCTTCTCTCATAAAACTATTTTCCAAAATCATGCATATTTAATTTAATGTCAAATGATTTTAAATCATGCATATTTACAGTAGTCAAAATAATTTTTAGACATGCCTTAAAAATCTGGACTAAGATAATCGATTATGTACTTATGATAATCGATTGTTTTAAGCCAAGACTTCATGACAATCGATTGTGAACTAATGACAATCGATTGTGAGTAAGACAGTGAGCATCAGGTTTTTCAAACCTGCATGACAATTGATTGTGAACTAATGACAATCGATTGTGACTGAGGCAGTGTCCATCAAAGTTTTTCAAAACTCAGAATAATCGATTATGAACTAATGGTAATCGATTATGTTGAGACAGTGTCTTCCAGTGATTTTCAAATTTATTAAATAATCGATTGTTACGTTGGACAATCGATTGTCAAAGAGACAGTGTCTAAAATATTTTTCAAAAACTGATAAGTAATCGATTGTTGACTTTGTGCAATCGATTGTGAAGCTGACCGTTGTCGTAAAGTTTTCAAATACCGTCAGGTAATCGATTATTGATTCTGTATAATCGATTGTTTTGATTAAAATCCGGAAAAGATTTTTTGAACGTTATTGGGTAATCGATTACTGATTCTGTATAGTCGATTGTTTTGATTAAAATCCGGAAAAGATTTTTTGAACGTTGCTGAGTAATCGATTGTTGATTCTAGACAATCGATTGTTTGTGGTAAAATCTGGAAAGGATTTTTTGAACGTTGCCAGTAATCGATTATGGATTGTAAGTAATCGATTATCAAGCGTAAAATCTGAGATTGAATTTTGATCTGACTGGCAGACAATCGATTGTTGGGGTTTGACAATCGATTGTCAGTGAGTAAAATCAGTAACTCTTAATTGGCAATTAAGCAACGGTAATGCCAAGTTTTTCAACTATAAATACAGCTTCATTTCAGTGTTTTAAACACAACAACATACTACAACTGATCATTACATTGCTATAAGCTTGCATACTTTTGTTTATCATTTTATATTCAATTTCATAAAGCTTTTGAGAGCCATATTCTTGTCCAAAGTTGTTGTGATCTAGAGCTTACTTCTTTTACTCATATCTACTCATTAAGGAGTATTTTGTTTGAGTGTTTAGTGTTTTATACACTTGTAAGAGAATTGTGATTCTCTTGTTGTAAGGAACTTGTGTTTCCTTGGTTGAAGTCTTGGAGTGTTGTATCTCCGAGCAAAGGTGTTAAGGCTTGTGTCCTTAAGTTGTAAAGGTTTGTTGAGCACCCGTAAGCTTAACAAGTTAGTGGAAAATCTCGAGAGAGTCTCTCGGGGACTGGACTAGCCACGTGTTGTGGTGAACCAGAATATATCGGTGCGTTCTTTCCTTTTTGTTTATTTAACGCACTTATTTATTTCCTGCAAATTTTAATTTCCGCAAGTTTACGCTAAATTTTATTATAACGCTATTCACCTCCCCCTCTAGCGTTAAGCGTATTTTCTAACAATTGGTATCAGAGCCATACTCTCTGAAGACTTAGCAGTTTGAGAGAACCATCCATGGCTTCTACTCGTGACACTTTTGCAGGAATTGATGAAGGACAGTGCTCCACACGACCACCTCTATTCAACGGTACAAATTACACGTACTGGAAGGAGAGGTTGAAGATCTTCGTTCAGTCCAACAGCTTTCACCTTTGGAAGGTGATAATGAAGGGAAACCAAATTTCAACAAAGAAGGTGGAAAACGAATGGGTTCCCAAGTCCGAGGATGAGTATGATGCGGATGACATCCGAAAGGTTCAAAATAATGCTAAAGCAATTAATTTATTATATTGTGCTGTTAATGCTGACGATTACAGGAAAATATCATGTTGCACAACGGCAAAGGAGATGTGGGACAAGCTAGAAGTTACGTACGAAGGTACGGACCAGGTAAGGGAAGCAAAAATTGATTTCCTAACCCATTCTTATGAATTATTTCACATGAAGAAAGGTGAAAAGGTGGACGAAATGTTTGAGTGATTTTCAATAATCGTAAATGACCTACATGCTCTCAAGAAAACATTCACGGATAGAGAGCTCGTTCGAAAAATTCTTAGAAGTCTCACACCGGCATGGAGATCAAAGGCCGATGCAATTCAAGAATCCATTGGCGTTTCAAACGTCACCATCGACACACTAAGAGGTAACCTTAAGACCTATGAATCTACTATTCTTAACCCTTTTGTTGATGATCAAAGGAGGCAAAGAATAGCTCTAAAGGCGAGCACAAGCCAACCGCAAATTGATGAGGAAGGAGACAACGAGTTTGGACTCGTTATCAAAAGATTTCAAAAGTTCATGCGCAAGGAGTATGAACGCAAGGGCAAAAAGCAAGGCGAACAAATCAAGTGCTATGAATGTGGTGAAACCGGGCACATCAAATCAAATTGCCCAAACATCAAAAAGGAGAAGAAACCTTTTAAAAAGCAACGTGCATACATTTCTTGGGGAGGCGACTCCGGAGATGAGTCAAGCGAAGGAGAAGAAGACGAAGCAGCAAATCTTTGCCTTATGGCACAAGAAGACAACAAAGATGAGGTATGTCAAATCTCGTCTAAAAACTTCTTTACTCTTGAAGAAATGCGAACTGATTTTGATGAATTATATGCTGAGTTTATTAAGGCTTCAAAAACTGTTAAGGGCATAAAAGAAAATGCTTTATTAAAAGAAAAGGATTTTCAAAAACAGCTTTCTTTGAAAGAAAAGGATTTAGAAAAACTGGTAGAAAATGAAAAGCTGAAAGAGGAAAACAAGTTTTTGGAAAAAGAAGCGCTGATAAGCCCGAAAGTTCTACTAAAAATTGTTCTTCTTGCTTGCATCTCCAAAATGAGGTAGATAGACTCAAAGGCACCTTAGATAAGTTTAATTCTTCCCACAAGAATTTGAATGAGGTCCTTGTAAATTTGAAATCAACCAAGCATGGCATAGGATTTAAGAAATGAGGTTAAAGAAAAGGTTGAAGCCAAACCCCAACCACCTAAGGCTCAACCTAGGACTAATAAAACAAATACTTATCCTAGAAATAGCAATCTTAGAACCAATATGCATGCTAGACAAAATGTTGAACATTTTAGGAGACCTAGAAATGACTTCCCACCTAGAAATAGTTACCATAGAAATGATGCATATTTTAGGCCAAATGTTGAACCTTTGAGAAGACCTAGAAATGGCCTTCAACCGAGAAACAATCACTCTAGAAATGCTGCCCATCCTAGAGCTCATAGTAGGAGAAATAATTCTCATGAAATGCGAAATAGTCATAGTGTAAGAAATTTTCATCCGTCTAGTTACTATGAACCTAGAAGGATGCATAACCCAAATGTGACTTGTCATTATTGTAGACGTATTGGTCATATTGCTCCTGCATGCTTTACACGTCATAGACATATTACTCAATCGCATCATTATAATATGCCTAACCCCCAAGGACCCAAGATGGCATGGGTACCTAAAGAACATTAATTTGTTTTGTAGGTGTGCTTGAAGGGATCAACTGTACTATGGTACCTTGATAGTGGATGCTCCAAGCATATGACGGGAGATGAATCCAAATTCCTTCAATTAGAGCACAAAGAAGGAGGAAGTGTTATCTTCGGTGATAACAATAAAGGTAAGATCATCGGCATCGGCTCGGTCAGTAAGGATGAAAATTCCTCTATTAAGCATATATTACTTGTTAAAGGATTAAAGCATAATCTCTTGAGCATAAGCCAATTGTGTGACAAGGGAAATCTTGCTTTATTTGATTCGGATGAATGCTTAGTGTTCAGACGTAGTGATTTCAAAATTATCCTCCGTGGTTTTAGAGTGGATAATATTTATATGGTTGATCTTGCTAATTCCTCACCCGATTATGTTGATTGTCTAATGAGTAAAGAGGATGATACTTGGCTATGGCATCGTAGAGTAGCACATATCAATATGCATCTTTTGAACAAATTGATTTCTCAAAACTTAGTTGTTGGTCTTCCCAATTTAAAATTTGAAAATGACTCTATTTGTGACTCGTGTCAAAAGGGGAAGCAAACAAAAGCATCTTTCAAATCCAAAAACATTATTTCAACTTCTAGACCATTGCAATTGCTTCATATGGATTTATTTGGTCCTTCTCGCATTGAAAGTCTAGGAAGAAATAGATATGCTTTTGTGATCGTTGATGATTACTCGAGATTTACTTGGACTTTATTTCTTGCCAATAAAAGTGATGCTTTTCAAAATTTTAAATATTTTCTTAAGCGTGTTCAAAATGAGAAAGAAACAACCGTCACTTCAATTAGAAGTGATCATGGGGGAAAGTTTGATCACAATCTCTTTGCGGACTTTTGTGACGAACTCGGAATCGAGCATAACTTTTCCGCTCCACGTACACCACAACAAAATGGGGTGGTGGAAAGGAAAAATAGGTGTCTCGAAGAGATGGCTAGAACCATGCTCGACGAAGCTAAGATACCCAAACTTTTTTGGGCGGACGCCGTGAGTACCGCTTGCTATGTTCTAAATAGAGTAGTAATTCGGCCAATACTCATGAAAACCCCCTATGAACTTTATAAGGGTAGAAAACCAAATATTTCCCATTTTAGAGTTTTTGGTTGCAAATGTTTTGTTCATAACAATGGCAAAGACCAATTGGGTAAATTTGATGCTAAGTCGGATGAAGGTATTTTCATTGGATATTCCTCACGTAGTAAAGCATATAGGGTCTTTAATAAAAGAACCCAAATTGTGGAGGAATCCCCTCATGTTGTATTTTCCGAAAATAATGCTCGCTTGGCGAGAAAGGATTCCGGTTTTGATCTTGCAGGTATCTTAGATAGCTTGAAAGACAAAATACAAGAGGAACCACCCAAGGAAAATAAAGATGAAACTGAGGAACACCAACGGAAGAAGTGCCACAATTGGAAAAAGAAACAAAAGTGCCAAATGAGTGGAGGACGATCAAAGATCACCCTCTTGAACAGGTAATTGGCAACGTTGGAGACAAGGTAAGTACCCGAAACTCTCTCAAAAATACCTTAGAACATACTACTTTTGTTTCTCAAATTGAACCCAAAACCATCTCAGAAGCAATTGGGGATGAATTTTGGACCTTGGCAATGCAAGAGGAGCTTAACCAATTCGAACGCAATGACGTTTGGGATTTGGTGCCAAGACCCGAAGGTCATACCATAATTGGTACGAAATGGGTTTTTCGCAATAAACTAGATGAAAATGGTATAATCACTAGAAACAAAGCTAGGCTTGTAGCAAAAGGCTATAATCAAAAAGAGGGTATTGACTATGAGGAAACATATGCTCCCGTAGCTAGATTAGAAGCTATTCGCTTATTGCTTGCATTTGCCTCTTCTATGAATTTCAATTTATATCAAATGGATGTGAAAAGTGCTTTTCTAAACGGTTTTATTCAAGAAGAAGTTTATGTTGAACAACCCCCCGGTTTTGAAGATTTTAAATCTCCCGATCATGTTTTCAAACTCAAAAAGGCTCTTTATGGTTTAAAACAAGCTCCCCGAGCTTGGTATGAAAGATTGAGTAAGTTTCTTTTGGAAAATGATTTCATTAGGGGGAAAGTTGACACAACTCTCTTTGTTAAGCATAAAAACAATGATATTTTGTTAGTTCAAATATATGTAGGTGATATTATATTTGGTGCTACTAACAATGTTTTATGCAAGGAATTTTCCGATTTAATGACAAGCGAATTTGAGATGTCTATGATGGGTGAGTTAACATTCTTTTTGGGATTACAAGTAAAGCAAATGAAAGAAGGTACATTCATTTGTCAAACCAAATATTGCAAAGAATTGCTGAAACGATTTGAGATGAACAATGCAAAAGAAATGGCAACTCCCATGAGCACATCCGATCATCTAGACAAGATGAGAAAGGTAAGGAAGTCGACACCAAAAAGTATCGAGGTATGATTGGCTCTCTTCTTTATCTTACTGCTAGTCGTCCGGACATCATGTTTAGCGTGTGCTTATGCGCTCGTTATCAATCGTGTCCGAAGGAGTCTCACCTTACTGCGGTAAAACAGATTTTATGGTATCTTGTTGGTACTACAAATGTGGGTCTATGGTACCCCAAAGGCTCTTCATGCCAACTTGTTGGCTATTCCGATTCCGATTTTGCTGGATGCAAATTGGACCGCAAGAGCACTAGTGGCACTTGCCATTTGCTCGGTAGCTCTCTCGTTTCTTGGTTTAGAAAGAAACAAGTAAGTGTTGCGTTGTCCACAACCGAGGCTGAATATGTAGCCGCGGGGAGTTGTTGCGCTCAAATCCTATGGATGAAACAACAACTCTTGGACTATGGCCTAAGTCTTAATCATATCCCTCTTAGATGTGATAATACTAGTGCCATATGCTTGACGAAGAACCCCGTTCTTCATTCGCGAACGAAACACATTGAAATTAGACATCATTTTATTAGAGATCACGTTATCAAAGGCGATGTCGAAATTGAATTTGTTGAAACCAAAAACCAATTTGCAGACATCTTTACAAAGCCTTTAGAGAAAGAGTCCTTCTTCCGAATTTGCAGTGAACTCGGGATCCTTGACTCCACGTTGATCTAAGTCATGCATTGCATTTTTTTTGTTACATGATTTCTAACTTGAGCGTCGGAGACGTCTAACGATTTTGCAGGTATCGCCCCAAAGGAAAGGGGAATTATAAAGCATGACGCGCAAGAACCAAGACTTCTTCAGAAAAATCTGTTTCCCTCATCTAATAATCGATTATCTCGTATCAATAATCGATTGTAATGCTATCAGTTGAGCTATTATACTCTCTTTAACTAATCACACCTTCTTTCCAATAAATAAACAAGGTTTATTTCATCTTTGGCATCTTATTATAATTATTGCTAATGGCAAAAGGGGGAAAATAACGGGTATGATGCACTCTCAAGTTATAAGCTTAAATTGAGGGGGAATTCTCAAATTGAGGGGGAACAAATTGCATACTTGTTGCATGTATATACCTGTCTTGAATCGTCATTATAAATTGCTTGTCTTGCATATCCCGCTTAATGTTTGCCATTATCAAAAAGGGGGAAATTGTTGGAAACACGTTCTCAATGCAATATACTAAAACGTGTGTTCTTTTGTATAGGTTTTGATGAATGACAAACGAAGCGAAAATTGATATATGACGAAGTTCAAGAAACAAGCGCACAATTGATATACAACGAGATTCAAGATCAAGACAAAGTTTTATAGTTTAATTGAGTCATTCTTAATTGTGATCTTGATCCTACAACTTGACTCGTAACATGGCTTCTCTCATAAAACTATTTTCCAAAATCATGCATATTTAATTTAATGTCAAATGATTTTAAATCATGCATATTTACAGTAGTCAAAATAATTTTTAGACATGCCTTAAAAATCTGGACTAAGATAATCGATTATGTACTTATGATAATCGATTGTTTTAAGCCAAGACTTCATGACAATCGATTGTGAACTAATGACAATCGATTGTGAGTAAGACAGTGAGCATCAGGTTTTTCAAACCTGCATGACAATCGATTGTGAACTAATGACAATCGATTGTGACTGAGGCAGTGTCCATCAAAGTTTTTCAAAACTCAGAATAATCGATTATGAACTAATGGTAATCGATTATGTTGAGACAGTGTCTTCCAGTGATTTTCAAATTTATTAAATAATCGATTGTACATTGGACAATCGATTGTCAAAGAGACAGTGTCTAAAATGTTTTTCAAAAACTGATAAGTAATCGATTGTTGACTTTGTGCAATCGATTGTGAAGCTGACCGTTGTCGTAAAGTTTTCAAATACCGTCAGGTAATCGATTATTGATTCTGTATAATCGATTGTTTTGATTAAAATCCGGAAAAGATTTTTTGAACGTTATTGGGTAATCGATTATTGATTCTGTATAATCGATTGTTTTGATTAAAATCCGGAAAAGATTTTTTGAATGTTACATTCTGGACAATCGATTGTTTGTGGTAAAATCTGGAAAGGATTTTTGAACGTTGCCAGTAATCGATTATGGATTGTAAGTAATCGATTATCAAGCATAAAATCTGGGATTGAATTTTGATCTGACTGGCAGACAATCGATTGTTGGGGTTTGACAATCGATTGTCAGTGAGTAAAATCAGTAACTCTTAATTGGCAATTAGGCAACGGTAATGCCAAGTTTTTCAACTATAAATACAGCTTCATTTCAGTGTTTTAAACACAACAACATACTACAACTGATCATTACATTGCTATAAGCTTGCATACTTTTGTTTATCATTTTATATTCAATTTCATAAAGCTTTTGAGAGCCATATTCTTGTCCAAAGTTGTTGTGATCTAGAGCTTACTTCTTTTACTCATATCTACTCATTAAGGAGTATTTTGTTTGAGTGTTTAGTGTTTTATACTCTTGTAAGAGAATTGTGATTCTCTTGTTGTAAGGAACTTGTGTTTCCTTGGTTGAAGTCTTGGAGTGTTGTATCTCCGAGCAAAGGTGTTAAGGCTTGTGTCCTTAAGTTGTAAAGGTTTGTTGAGCACCCGTAAGCTTAACAAGTTAGTGGAAAATCTCGAGAGAGTCTCTCGGGGACTGGACTAGCCACGTGTTGTGGTGAACCAGAATATATCGGTGCGTTCTTTCCTTTTTGTTTATTTAACGCACTTATTTATTTCCTGCAAATTTTAATTTCCGCAAGTTTACGCTAAATTTTATTATAACGCTATTCACCCACCCTCTAGCGTTAAGCGTATTTTCTACAGGTTGGTGCCACTGGAAAGGTACCGATATTGGCCATACACTCCATAAGGCCCACCAAATGGACTAGAGCATCCTGTAGTATTAGGGTGGCGATAAACCCCGGGAGCTGGAACTCCTCATCAAATCCACTTGAGGCTCTACTGCTAGTACTATTGATCGAGCTATAGGATGAGCTCTACTTTGCCTCAACTTCTGATGCGACATCGGCCTCAACCTCTGGCCCTAGTACGAGCTGCCACTGGGGGCTTTGAATACTTTCCACCTAAAGTTGTAGTACATGTTCTCCCCACCTACGGGAGGACAAGAATAGAAGAGTTCAATTAGCAATGATAGAAAAATCAAACGATAGAGAAGAATAGAAGTAAACTTATTTCTCAACTTCATAGCCTCTAGAAGATAAGTACAGACATCTTTGTACTAATCCTCCAGACTCTACAGAGCCTGCTCGTGACTTATGATTCCTATACAACCTAGAGCTCTGAAACCAACTTGTCATGATCCGGAATTCGCACCTTTGGGACTTTGATGGTGCCTAAAATTTCACTTTCTAGGCAAGACAACGTTAGAGAATCTTTACGCCAATTTTGATCCATTTCAATAAGTAAAATCAATTAAGTTGAAATGAAAGTAAAAATGAGTGCGGATTAACATAAAAAGTCAATAAAAGTACAATCTGGATCTGGAGTCACAATTCACGAGTTTCTACAAATAGGGTTTGAAATAACTACATCTTGAATGAAAAGAACAGTAAAACAGGGGAAATGGAAGTGGACTTCAAGGTCTGCATACGCCAACAGATCTACCTCGAGTAGGACTATACACTGATCGGATTGGATCGAATTTAGCATATTTTGGATTCGAATTTCGGATTCTGAAAAAGGCAATCCGAATCCGATCCGAATTAATATTGGATCGGATCAGATTTTAAACATTGGATCGGATAATTTTTTGGATTGTCAAATCGGATCGGTGTCTCTGCCTCATTTTCCATCTACCAAAACAAACAAAAAAATCAAAGTAAAATCTAAAGTAGAAGAATAAAACATGAAAGAGACATAAAAGACAGAACATCAAGCCAAATCGATGCATACATAACAAAAATTTGAAAAAGATAGCATGAAAATTCAAAATAAAGATCGTGTAATCTCTCTCTAACTCATAATAAAAAAGACACAAAAACACACACACAAAAATACCTCTATTTGATTTCTGCCATGAAATAAAAGGAGAAAACCACCATCTTTGAGCTTAAAGAAAGAGGGAAAAAGCAACCATGATACAAATAATAACTAATAGTTAGAGAGAGATGCTAGTCTTACCTCGCTTAGGGTTTGCGCTGATTTCTCTTGACGCAGATTGGAAATCGAACCGGGATTTGGAGTTTTGGACTCTTGGAGAAGATTGTGAAGGCTCTTCCGGTTGAGACTTCAAAGCATATAGATTTAGAGTTCCAATTCAAACTCTTCACTTAAGAGTGAAGAGAGGCGGAAGATAGACAGTGAAATATGTGAGAGAGAATTAGATTTCGATATAACCTAAGTAAGGGGCTGTCTGAAAAATGAACAAGCATAATCTTAAATTTTAGTGTAGTATTTATATAGGTACATGTAATTTCAGATTTCGAATCGGATCGGATTAAAATCATACCAATCCGAATATCTGAAACTTTATAAAATATAATTTGTATCCAATCTGAAAATTTGAAATCCAAAATCCGAAATAGAGTGGATCGGTTCGGAGTTCGGATATCCGATCCAAATGCACAGCCCTAACCTCGAGTCTCCGAATGCTAATCCGAGCCGATATGCCCTCACAGAAAGCTGGGACCAGTACCAAAATCTGCACAAGAAGTGTAGTATGAGTACAACCGACACAATATAATTCATAAGTATTGATCCTAACCTCGACGAAGTAGTGACGAGGATATGTGATAACTACGAATTCTAGCCTATCTTATGCTCTCTTTTGTCTTAGGTTTTAGATTAAAAATGTGTAAATGTATTCCCCAAAGCTAACTTATTGTGCTTGTTTGCAGGGTTTGGTAAAAATGAAGCAAGAAAGTCATAACCAGCTCAAAGGAGTTAAACTTGCACAAGTTAAAGCTGAGTTAAAAGCGCTGATAGCGGAATTGAGGTACAGAGAAGGTGTTTTGATGGCAGACAAGGACCGCTGTCCGTAGTGAAATAGCATGCAACGGAATTACTTAACGCTTCTGCTGAGGGCGAAATAGAGATTCAGAAGCCTGGAAATTTGAGCTCAAATGAAGAGCGTGGTCCGCGAACATACTACACGGACACAGTTGAAGAGAACACTGAGGCAATTGCTTTTACGCTCCTAGAAAAATCAAGCCAACCCCAGTCCAAAATGAAAGAAATGCGGTCCAGATTGCTTTGGCACAACCACGAAAGTCCCAGCGCTGAGGCGCTCAGTATTGCGCTGAAAATGGAACCTCCGTATGGGTATTTTTGTCCTGTAATTTCAGCTGTATATAAATAGATCATTTTCAGATTGTTAGGGTATCTTTTGTACGAAGGATCACGTGAAGCCGTATTTTACTAATTAGAGTAATTTTAGAATAGCTTTAGCTATTAATCTTAGATTTTCTTCTTGTAATTAACTTTTATGGCTTATATTTTATCTCCATATTTGATTTTTACCTTTATTATGAGTAGCTAAACCTATTAGTTAGGATTGTGACCTAACCCTAGTGTAGGTATTTAATGAGTCTTCTATTTTAGGGACTTAATTGTTTATGAGTTAGTGATATTTAGCTTGATTCATGCTTTAATTGTAGAATTGGTGGTTGCAAATACTGATTCATGCCTTTATGACTTAGAGCCTCTTGAGAAATATGGACTAAGTCTAGCAAAATTAGGCTAACAAGGAAATGGGGTGCACTCAAGAGATTGATAGCCCCAATTAAAGGGTTAAACCTAAATATAGTAATACCCCACTTGAGCCAAGTTTACTTGTACTGTTTGAACACCCAATTGGGCTTGAGAAAGACAATTGGAGCAAAGTCGCTCAAACTATCGAGAGGTATAGAGTGAGTAATTATATGTAAAGGTTATATCACGACCACAAATATAACAACTTTATCCTAAATTTTAGATCCCATTAGATACTCGTCTAAGTGTAAGTCCCTTCCCTAGTGCTTTTTATCACTTGAGAAAATTTTACAAAGAAATTGTACTTAGTTTATTTTCGGTATTTAATAAAAGTAGAATATTAACAAATCCAAATATGTTTAAAAGTGCAATTAAAATCAGCACTCATAACTAGGTTAGATAGAAACCCAATTTCCAACCAATATTAACTCCCTGAGAAAATCGATCCCGACCTTCGGGTAAAAGCTGCATCAATCACTCCTTGCCATTATATAGTGGTGTAGGGTTGGAGTCGATCAATAAGACAGGACACCCACGTAAATAAATCTATAAAAATAGAAGTACACGAGCAACATAACAACAAATAAAAAATTAACAAGTAATATTGGGAAGGGACACCCGTTAAGGGGTGCAAGAATACGGTAACAATAGTAGGGAATGATAATAAGAGACAATCAATAAACTTTTAACCAACAAGATGAACATAATATAACAAGTAAACTACACAGCATCACTCTCTGTGCTTTTGCTCTCAACTTCACTATGAAATAATAACAACAGAACGACATCACATTTTGTGCTTTTTACTCTCACTTTCATCATAAACCAACAGATATAGCACGACATCACCCTTTATGCATTAACTCACAAATATGAAACGATATCACCCTTTGTGCATTAACACTCACATATGGCACGACATCACCCTCCATGCATTAACTCTCAAATATGGCACGACATCACCCTTCATGCATTAAAACTCTCCCTTACCATGTGATAATAAACATATAACAAAAGGGAGGTAGAATAAGCAATAACAAGCCTTACATCAACAATGATTCCATAATACTAATCTCAACTTCGAAAATAATACTCAATCATCACATATAGCTTATAAATACAAAAAGAACCATCAATTTTGGTAATTAGCTGGTCAAAGTATGGATATCATGATCAAAGAAAGAAATACATTACAAAAAAAAAAACAGGTTCCACCAGCATGCTTTGACCCAACAACAACGCCCACCTCAGATATATGTTGTACCCGACAATTGGACATATAGCAAATAGACAAACAAATTCTAATCACTCAAGTCAAGGTTAACCACGACACTTACCTCACTCTAAAGACCAACTCAAAGCTCAATCACGGCTTTGCCTTCCAAACACGCTTCGAACCAACCAAATCTAGCAAATTATCAGCCGAATGATTCAAAATAAGCCTTAGGAACTACCCATGAATGAAAAAGGTACAATTTAGGTCATTATTAAAAAGTCAATAAAAGTCAACTCTCGGGGTGTTTGGTCCAAACCCAAAATTCAGATCAAAATCCAATTACATATTCACCCTCAAGCCGGGTTATTTAGTTTGTATCGAAATTCAACATCAATTTGAGGTCTAAATTCCAATTTTAGAAAAAATCGCTAATTCTTCCCAAACCCCCAATTTGTACCATGGAAACCCTAGATTTTAAGTTATAAACTTATGCAATGTAATGTAATGGAAAATCTAAATTAAAAAAAAAAGATTAGACTCACTTACCAATGAATTGGGTAAGAAGAGCTCATAGGAAAATCGCCTATAGGGTTTTCTTGTTTTAAAATTTTGAAGAATGAGAGAAAATTTCGTCTAACTAGGATTTGACCAATTGCATATTTTGCAATTACGACATGAGGTTCGCAATTGCAAACCTCAAAAATTCGAGAAGCCCTTCGCAGTTTAGAAGTTCCGGCATCTCTGCTATCATCGCATTTGTAATGATTTATTCGCAAATGCAAACTGTGGTCTTCCGCAATTACGACCCAAATATCACAAATGCGACCAACCCCGCTCGTCCCATTTCGTAAAAGAAAAGTCTTGTTCGCTAATGCAAACCTGATGTGGCTATCTAGTCTTCGCAAATGCGAGGAAGTAGCTCGCAAATGCAAAACTGACATAGATTCTGCCATAACGCAAATGCAAAGCCTGACCTCGCAATTGCAAGGTCTGAGGCCTGCACTAGAACTAAAGCACACACAACACTTTCCTAAGTCCAAACATCACTATATAGCGTTTCTGAAACTCAGCCGAGCTCTCGGAGCTCCAAACCAAACATGCACACAAGTGTAAATAAATTATACGAACTTGCTCGCGCGATCAAATCGCCAAAATAATACCTAGAACTGTGAATCGACACCAAAATCAAATGAATTTTCAAGAAAACTTTAGAATTTCTACTTTAAATACCGGACATCCGAATCACGTCAAACCAACTCCGTGTCTCGCAAATTTGACAAACAAGTCATAAATATAGTAATGGACCTATATCGAATTTTGGAACCAAAATATGAGCCCGATTTCAGTATAGTCAAATATCGGTCAAATCCACACGTCATATTGGGGAGGCATCTTAGCTGATCGGGCCGTGGTCGGACGCCATGCCGCACAAATGGTGGTATTGTGCTAGAAACCATAAATTTGGAAATTTAAGACCTGGGAATTCAAAAACAGGAAATTTGTGATTGTGGTACATGTATCTAAAGGGACGACCTAGCCAATCAGGTCGTGATCGGACTCCGTGCTAACAAATACAATGGTAAAACATTTATATATATATATATATATATATATATATATATATATATATATATATATACATGTTTCAAAATAGGGTGTTACAATATTATTGATCTTGACTTACTGTTTGTGGATTCTCTGCTTGTACGGTTATTCTATTCTGAAATAGGACTTTTAGCCTTACATACTAGTGGTATTCGACGGAACTAACGTCCCGTTTGCTGGGGGCGCTACATTCGTGTTATGATTGTAGGTGATTCTATAGCGGATACTTCAGTCCACCAGCAATAGCATCTCTACTTTCCGTTAGCTGTATTGGTGAGCCCCGCTCCACTTCGGGGTCATTTTATATATCTTTTGTCATTTTCTCATTAAATTTTGAGGTATTACCAAAGAATTGTTGCCGGAATTTCTCGATTGCTCTAGTCTTGTATTTAGAGGCTCCGTAGGCTATTGTGGGTGGTGGTTGATGTTGGGAGTCCGGGCTAGAAGTGTTGTTACTTGACAAGCATGTTTTTCATTGAACTTGTAATATTTTTGAAAACTAAGTGAAGTAATTAGCGGGAATGAAATAAAGGATGCAAACGACAGATTTCTTAGCATTTTAAACATAGCAGGCTTTCTTAGTCGGGTTTACTCAATTGAGCGCCGGTTGCGCTCCTCGGATATTGGGGCGTGACAAACTTGGTGTTAGAGCTCAAGATAATGATATAATTTCCTTGTTTTGTCCCATTTATCAGATGAGTAATCCACGAGTTTGAAGTAGCAAGGAAGGAATAACCCCACCAATGAATTTGGGGGAAATTGCTTACGTGTTTGTAGGGAGGATGCGTCAAGCCGTGGGAAGGTTGGAAGAGCTTGTTGCTAAGGGGAGTTTCATTGTCCTTGCTAATGTCACCGCACCATCAGAGCATGTAGTGAGAGCATCTAAGAAACAAAAAAGGGTTGTTGGTGCTGATAAGCCATAATGCTCAGTTTGAATGAAAAGTCACTTGAGGAGATGTTGGATGACCCTCGAGATATGTTACGGTTGTGGAAAGAGGGGGCATAAGAAGAATAAATGCCCTAAGTTGGGTACACATGTCCCGTTATGCTCGGTATGTGGGAAGGAAACTGTAACGACGTGCCATGAGCAAGCCAGCAACGTGTTTAGGGTGGTAGGTCAGGGAAATTCCAAGGGTCTGCACAACAAACCAATAGTGGAATGGGTATTCCTGCATTGGATGCTTGGAGGAAGGACAAGGGGGAAGTCTATAATGTATACAAGGATGGCAATTATCAAGAGTAGGGCGAGTCAGTTAAGTGGACCTCGCCCGCGTTGTGGGAAATGCATCCGGGAGTATGTCGCTATGGTACTAATGTGTGATATAAGTGTGGTATGATAGGTCACCTTCAACGAGACTGTCATTTACATAGTCAGATCACATGCACGGGTGCAGCGCAGCCAGCTAGTTCTATAGCTACTTTATCTATAGTGCCTTCAGGACAGGGAGCAGTCGAGGGTGATATTCGGAGCCCGGGAGGAACCGACAAGTTCTATTCCATAAGGAAGAATTAAAGGTCGGAGTCTTTTCCGGGTGTTGTTACAGGTATATTGACTATTCAATTGCGTTGTGTATATGCTCTTTTAATTCTAGTTTCGCTTTGCCATATGCCATGCTTTACATTGTTGTGGAATTTGGGACAGAGTCAGGACGACCTTATAGTCCATTTTGTGTATATATCTTTTGAGCGAGATGTATTACTCGTGAATCCTTTTCATACAATTATCTTACATGCAACCTCTTGTGGAATTGAGTCTTACAATGATTTCCTGAATAGAGTCAAAATCCGAGGGTAACTATTTCCACTTGCTTTCCTAGATGCTCACTAAGAAACCAAATCTTTTTAGTTTCTTACAAGTGATTTTACTCGAAGGATAACATGTATTCACTCGTGCTTATGCACAAACCGTCATACAATTTGCCTATGTGCTACCTGTTGATACACAATTTTTTTTATATATTTTTTATACTCAAAATACTTTCACAATATCATGAATTGCATATATAAGCATCCCCAAAGGTTCTGGTATTTTTCCCAAATATTTTAATATTTTTAAAATCAATTTATGGCCTATTTTTCACTATAAAATCCAATATTATTTCCAAAACTTGTCATTTTGGTGAATAATTTATTTTATTCTTACACTTACACCAAAATATAAAACACTTTTAAATTTTTTTTAAAATTGGATCTTTTTAGAAAGCTGGATTTTTAGAAAACAGTATTTTTTTTGTATAATCCATTTTTTTAGAAAACAGGATTTTTTAAAATCTGTGTTTTAGAAAATCGAGATTAAAAAAAGAAATTCTAAAAACAGATTTTACAAAAAAATACTGTTTTCTAAAAAACAGATTTTACAAAAAAACCAGTTTTAAAAAAAATCTATTTTGACAAAAAAATCCAGTTTTTTATTAAATACTAAAGAAAAAAAGGATTTGTTTCCAGTTTTTTTTTTAAAAAAATATACTTTTTTAATAAACTTTTGTAAGTATTTTAGAAAAAATATTTTAGAAAATTTTTGTTTTTTTGTTAATACTGGGAAAAAATTCCTTTTTAATTGCTTTAGAAAATTTTTTTTCATGTATGAATAATGAGTTTTTTTAATAAATTAAGAAATATTTAGAATGAGCCAACAAGAGAATGACACGTGTCCCTCTGTTAACTCAAAGGGCATTTTTGAGCCAAAAACATTAACAAAGGCTATTTTTGAGCCAAAAACATTAACGGAAGGGCATATTTGGCCCAATAGGTGGATGAATGACATTTTTAGACCAAATCTGATAGTTGAAGGGCATTTTAGGCCCTTCTCCCCATTTTTAATCACAAAATCATTTCTCAATATTTTTATATTAGTGCTTATGCATTTTTTATTAATTCATTACTTTTAATTTAATTTTAAACATCATTTACTACTTTTGTAAATTCAAAAGGGGGAAAGTGGCTATTTCAATTGTAGCCCATTTTACTTTCAATTTTAGCCTACCCCAATATAACCCTTCAATTACACTACCCAATTTCAATAATTACCCGACCTAGACCCAACTAATATAACCCGGCTGGATTCCCATTTTTAATCGTGATCATTGATTATTCTAATCAACGACCCATATCCCCCCTTCCTTAATTAAACCCACAAGACCCGTAACCCCAATCATTTCATACCAAATGAGCCACCCTTGTATCCCCTTCAACTCTCAAACGCTCTCAACCTCTCTCTGAAACACTAGCCCATTTCACCGGTCTCCGACCTATTTCATCGGAAACTATGGCTTCTCAGACCCTGAGTAGCCTGTACCTACCCCCACCTACCTTTATACTCCTCTTACTCGAGGTTTTAGAGTTCGACCTTGAAGACCTTGACTCAGAATCTTTCTGGTTCAAGTTTTATGGCCCGTTCCGGCTCATCTCCGGCGAGTCCTAGCCCATTAAATTCATCGCCGACTCAGGACCAGCCCGTTCCAGGCCTTTCTCGTTTTCTAGGGTTTTCTCTTAAACCCTAAGTCTTCGAGGTTTTCTTTGTTTCTCTCTAAGATCTATTTCAGATTCGTGCTATTTTCCAGGATTTTTTAAGTATTTTTCACATCTTTTCATTTTTTTTTGTTTTCAAAATTGTTCATCTTAAAACTTAGGGTTTCCGTATTTTTTACCTGTTCCACTGTGATTCCTCACTTTATTTGGCTTTGCTGTAAATCCTAAGTGTTTTCACTATAATTTTTAGGTATTTTCTTTACTGTGTTGCTTCATAGGGTTTTCGAGTAATTTCTTTACTTCTTTTTCTTTATTTAGGTTCCCATGAATGTTTGGGTTCTTTGGCCTTCCTGAGTTTATTTTTTTGCCTGATTTTATATGCTTTCGACTCTACACTTGACTTGTGGAAGAAACACTAGATTTTGGGTGTTTTTTTCAAACTAATTGTGTGCGATTATTTTGCTTCCTGCTTGATTTTAAAACTCTACTCTTCTAAGTTCATGTTCTTTGAATCTTGCTAAGCCTTGCAAGACCCTCTGAGTTCTTTAATGACTATATTCTTTTTGCTTTTTTGATTACACGACTACTCTGTTTATATAGCCTGCATGTTTAAGTTATGCATCTTTTATAGTCATACCTTTTAGCCCTAATTTTTTGGTATTGATTTCTATGTAAGCTTATTTAATTCCGCCATAGTCTGATTTGGACTTTTTTTCTGACTTAATTAATTACTGAGTTCGAATCCCTAATTCCTTGATTTACTATGTGTTAATTGATTATTCTCTTCCCTTATTTGCCTAAACCGAGTATTTTAAGACTTCCCTTATGTATTTACCCTTGATTGCACCATGTGTTCTAGATCTTCTTTCCTTAAATAAAATCTGCCCTTTACTATTCTAAGTTCGAACTCCTTAATTAAAGGGGTTCCCTTCTCCTGATTGATTCTGATTTGATACTGAATTATATTTTGCTTTACTTACCACCTATTTTCAAACTTTATATACCCTACTTCTTTTCTTTAAACTCACGAACAATTAGAGTTCAAAACACACACACACTCTAAACTCTCCTCTCTTCTCTGCTACCTGCATTACTGTTTGTGTCTAGCCGGCTGAAAGCCAAGGCTAGACTATAGAATCCTGCTTGTTTTCTCAAGTGTCTGCTGAAGCTTGAGTGAATTCTCTGGCTGATTTCCTCCTTTATTTATTCTGCTATTTGAACTTGCAAATGGTATGTCTCTATAATTTAAATACTATTCTCTAAAACAATGTGTTCACTTCTTCCTTTACATAACCTCTCACTACATGTTTTCTTGCATTATACGACTATACGTTAGTCTCTTATGACTTTCTTCATGCTTTTGCATCTTTAAAGTGCTGATATGTTTTTCTTATCCTTCCTTCATGTTTATATAAGTGCTTTCATGTGATCCCATTCCCTTTAACCCCCTTTTATGTGTGAGTATTGGCTCTAGACTGGGGGTAGCACACTATTTCTATCCCTGACCTAGGACCAGGTTCTCTTGAACTTTTACTCAAATCAGTCCCATTCCATTAACCCCTTTATGTGTTGAGCCTTACTAGGGTTTGGTGGTGTCCTAATCACCACCCAGACCCCTGTCTAACATCTAAAGTCTGCTCTTTATCTGTTTAAAATCAAGTAAAGGGTCAGGGGTGTGCCTGTCTGACTTCTAAAGTCTTCTCTTTCCTATAATCCCCTCACTTTACACTTATTCTTAGTTCTTTAAGTTTTGCCCCCTATGGTAAGCCATGCATAGGGACCTTAGAGTTCCCTTTGAACTTGGATGACAAAGGGCTGGTAATTCCACACATTGCACTACTCTGTTACCACATTAAACCTTTAGGGTGCAAGCATTGTCTGGGCTTCCTGAAAGCCCTTGGAACTTTGAAACACTCTAAGAGAAGGCCCTGGAATTTGGAAACCGGAATTGGCAAAACATATGTTGGATGTTGAAGGTTGCATTGAGCCTCCTCGAGTCTGACTTTAGTTTTAATATATTATTTTAGTCCTTTTCTATCAGTTTTGTAATAACTATGTAATAAAACTCGGGGACATATTAGTAAAGGGTGTGGGATGGGTTTATATTGCTTGCAAATCATTTAGAAACCATGCCTATAGGACTTTAATATTACAAATCATTTAGAAACCATGCCTATATGACTTTAGTATTGCAAATCATTTAGAAACCATGCATATAGGATTTTAATATTATAAATCATTTAGAAATCCTGTCTGCAGGACTTTGCATTGTAAGCACATAGAAATTATGCCTATAGGAAAAACATAAAACGCTAGGCAAATAGTAGGTTAATTAATTAATCAGTCCCCTAATCTTCTAAAAGCAGTAACGAATCGGATGAATATATATCATGCCTATACGACTCCGTCTCAACTTGTCTGATTCCCTTAAAGTAACAACCATCTATTAATGGGTCTTTAAAATCCTAATGTAACGTTTTCAATATAACCCCTGTAAACCAGTATGCTTTTAAAACGTTTCAAATCTGCATCTTTTCCGAAACGACTATTTGCCTAAATGTTTTACTCAGTCCATGAAACTGCCTTTTAAAAACAGTCCTGTAATCCACTCTTTTCTTAAGATGTTCCTGTCTCTAAAAAAATCTTTCATAACTTCTGCATTTCTCTACTCAAACGGTCAGCTGATTTCAAATCTATTTAGAAACTTAACCACAGGGCTCAATGCAGATTTTTTATCCAACTTTGTGAGTTAAGATGATTCATCCGCCTCTTCATTTCTTTAATTAAAAACCAAATCGGTACTTGCAAGTCATGCTAAACTAATTGCTGTTGTGATTTACGGGGTTTGTATGAGCCTTTGAGTGTTTGATATGTACCCCACTTATTTGATATTTGTTTTGATTGAAGTCTTAGTATTTTGTCCTTTTAAACTCCATATATGCCCCATATCTTTCTCCCCTTTAGTATTATAAATTCAAATACCCCGATACTGATATGTCGGGATGGGCATTAGCATGCAATAGGTAAATGAGACTGGTCGCACTTAAATATCTTAATGGGGTGGGAAGGGTAGAATATTTTTGCACTAATGGTGTGTTTTATGCCTCGTAGGAGTGATTCCGAGCTATATAGATATTATAGAAAGAATTCAAGTAAATTGGAGCTTTGAAATCTGAGTAAAATCCCAAGGAATTAAGTCGGGATAATATTGGGGGATCAACGGATGATAAAACAACAAAACGAAGACTCGAGTAGGCATATTGCGCATTATCTAGTACAATGCATATAATTGTTTGCTCAGAACTCTATTTTGGGCTCCATAATATATATTTGGAAAGAAAACTCAAAGGAATACAACTTTTATGTTTTACGTTTTGCCAAATTCCAAACGAAACAGGGTGAAAAATGCGGTCGAAATCGTAACCATAGTAGGACCGTGGCAGAACAGTGCTGCAGATTCTGAAGGCCACTCTGGCTGCGATCCTGGCGTAACCGCGGCAGGACGCGTAAATTTCTGGGACCAAATTGCAAAACGCGGGATTTTAAGCCCTAAACCCTATATTAAATGAAGGGGAGGCTGGCCAAGAAAAGAGGAAAAGGATTTTTGGGAAGTGAAAAACATCTGAAGGAAGCACAAGAGGCAAGGAGGATCATTGGGCATCAATCTTTAATATATATTTTTTTGTTCTTTTACCTTTGAATATGAATTCTTTCGTGATTTTTTTATTTTCATGAGTATCTAACTTTTCTAGTCTAAGGTTTTGGGTGAAGCCCATTGGGGATGAATTGATTGTAAAATTAATACAGTTTCGAGTTGGTTGTTAATCTCTATTTGTTCACCTAGATTTTGATTTTGATTAATTGAAAGGATCCTCAATTGGCCGTTCTTATTTATAATATATCTGCTTGAGAGAGTGCATATTTAGGTAGTTTTTGAACAAAATCACTCCCTGAGTATGGGCGAGAGTCATAACCGAGGGTTTAGAGGCTATATTAGAGATAACGATACCTCAGGTACGATCTATGTGAAGTATAATGTGAATCTAGCTAGCGTAGCTTGAGAGAGTGCGTCTAGTAAATTATCATAATTGTTTGAGAGAGATTTATGATAGTTAGAGAGTTCATGATTGATATAGGCAACTAAGTCAAAGCTATAAGAAACATGCAACCAATAAAATCAACAACGGGGGAAACCATTACCTTAGACCTTTATTCCAATTGTTTACAATTCAAGCATAGTTAGTTTTTAGCTGTTTATTTATTTTCAATTTTAAAAAATTGTTCAATCTTGTATTCTTAGTGATATTAAACATATATATCTAAGCGTTAGTTCTCTATGCGATTCGACTCCAGACTTTTAGACCGGATTATATTCGTAGCGATTGTTTATCCATTTTAAGACTAGAGTTGGGCGTGATCAAATTTTGGCACTGTTCAGTTGTAGCTGTATATATTGCTAGGGTTCAAGTTTGAACTTTTATTTTATTTTATTTTTTGTATTATTTTATGACTGTTGATTTGAGAAACATGACATCTTGGAATTATGGGAATTTGGGTGTAGATTACATATTGCGAAGGAAACCACCCGTGGAAAAATTTTCAAAATATTCCTGAAAGCGAGTTATGGGCACCAGCTCAATCTTATTTGTGGAATGTGTGTGATGTGTGTGGTTGTAAAAATGGTCACATTCATGGTTGTGCTTATATTTCTTATTTTCCTCCAACCCTTACTATGATGGTTCTATCTTTTCTTATGAAGTTAATAGGAACAAAAAACCTGGGAATACGGACCTGAAGGAGATCAAGGATATGCCAAAGTGCCTTATGGAACAAAATAATGAGAAATAATTACACATAGAAAGGCAAGAGGTAACTATTCGCAAGTTGGAGGCTCAATTGAGTCAAGTGGTTGAAGCTTTTAATGCTCAACAAGCTAATATTCAGGATAGCAGCCAAAACGTGCATGAATATGAGGTGTTAATTCGGGAGGTCAGAGTAGAACATCAACAACCTAGCCAACCACAATTTGAGGATGTCAATGTTGAAAAAGTGAGACTAGAGCCAGCCAAAGGACATTGAGGAGATAAATTTTGTTGACTCTACTATCACTGATGTTGAGGATGTTGAAAGTTCTGAAGTTCATGTGTTTGAGCGCATTGGCTCTCACTCCAAACATTTTTCTACATTGTGCTTGGATGACGATATGGAAATAGAGTCATCCGAGCCAATTGAGAAGTCAAGGAATGATGAACAAGGTGCCTACATTCTGAAATTTTTCTTTCCAGAAAGACATGACTACATACCTCATCTAAAAGCCAAGAAGTGTAAAATAGTGAAATGCTTGCTTGGTCCATTATATTTGTTCGATCATCCATGGAGCATAACCGAATACTTTAAGCCAAATTTGGGTCTCAATTCATAAGTTCAAGGTGGAGGCAAAAAGTGATTCGTGTCGTGCCGCGACGTTAAATCAAGCACTTGTTGGGAGACAACCCAACTTTATTGCTTTCTTTTATTTATTTTTTTAATTATATAATTTTTTAGCGTCAATTTTTTATTTCTAGGATCATGGAAAACAAAGGTATTGGAAGGATGCAACAACAAACCAAATAGTTAGAACTAAGTGTGAGGTACCCGCACGAAGACCCAAGCTTGGGAGAAGTCTGAGTACCCCATGAGCTGTTAATGCTTCGGCCTTTGGCCTACCACGGAGTCTCTTTTACCGTTTTATTAGTTATGGTGTGCATTGGGGACAATGCACAATTTTAAGTGTGGGGTGAAGAGATTGTCTGGGTGACTTTCTATGCTATTTTAGTTGTGATGGTTTAATTGAATAATTTTTTTTAAATAGAAAAACTAGACTTTTCCCGATGATAAATTTATTAGACAATATTTTTTAGGGAATTAAGTCTAACGAAAAAAAATAAAAAGATTTTCTTTTGTTAGGTAGTGTAGCAATTCCCCCTTGGTTTTTCTTTAAACCACAGTTCTTTTCCAAGGGTTTTATTGGAACTGAGTGTAGTTAGTTTTTTTTTCGGAGTTGGAGCCAACGTGTTGTGTTTTGAAGTAAAGCAATATCTCTTGACTTTATTGTGCCTTTAGAATAGTGAGTACTTTGGTTGTGACGCTTAAGCTCAATTTTTGACTCTTGTTATATATCGTAGTTAACTCCTTTGAGCCTGTAATCTTGTTTCTTTGGTAACCACATTACAAGCCTTACTCATTTGTTGGAATTAACCATCTATTTGAACCATTATAACCTCTAATGAGCAATTGAATTGTTTATGAACATTGTAAAAGTTAAAGGGTGAGGTGGTTGGTTTGGCTTTTGAGTGGAACTAATGAAATAAGGAGAAATGTGCACTGTTTTGAAAACGTAAAAGCCACTTGAATTGAAAAAATAAAAATAGTTGGATTGTGGTAAAAAACAATCCTTGATAAGTGGTGGCTCTTGATGTAAGTGTGCTTAAAGAAGTATGGGTTAATATAAATTGATGTGAAGGTGGAGTTTGGTTTGACATAAGTATGGGTTTGAATGTTAAAGTATATGTATTAAAGTGCTTAGAGAGGTGTAGTCACTCTTATATCTAAATATATCCTACCCGTCTCGTACCCTAAATTACAACCAAATAAAGTCTTAATTGATCCAAAATTGAATGATCTTGATAAGTGGAGTAGTATACTAGGGCAAGCTTATGGTGCATCTTTTGTGGCATATGAATGTTATTTCTGAGAGTGAGTGAATTTCTTCTATCTTGAGTTTCTAAGTGTTCTTAAAATTTATTGCGTGGAACTACTCTCTTTTATTGTGTGAGGGCACTTGATTCATGAAGGAAAGAAAATGTCATCTATATTAGAGTAATTGGGTGAGTTGTGAATAATGCGTGATACTTGTAAGTCAAATCTTGATGTGAAGATGTTATGCTTTTGTGCTTAGTCTATTTTAAATACTCTTGGTATGATGAGTTAGGAGAATTGTTTCAAACGTTCGTGTCTAAAAAAGGTGTTGTTTGTTTGCTCGAGGATGAGCAATGGTTTAAGTGTGGGATGTTGATGATAGGCTATAATTATGTATTTTATTCGATTATTACGCTCTAATTTACTACAGTTTAATCTCTAGTGTTTTGTATTAACGATGTGTTTTATGCCTTGTAGGAGTAATTTCGAGCTATATATATATATATATATATATATATATATATATATATATATATATATATATATATATATATATATATATATATATATATATATATATATATATATGGAATGAATTTAAGTAATTTGGAGCTTTGAAATCTGAGTAAAAGCCCAATGAATTAAGCCGGGATCGTATTCGGGGATCAACGGATGATAAAACAACAAAATGAAGACTCGAGTAAGCATATTGTGCACTGTCTAGTAAAATGCACATTACCTTTTGATCAGAACTTCATTTGGGCTTCACAATATATGGTTGAAAATGTAACTCAAAGGGATGCAACTTTCATGTTTTACATTTTTCCAAATGGAACAGGGTGAAAAATGCGGTCGAAACCGTAATCGCACTAGGAGCGCGGCAGAACACTGCTGCAGATTCTTAAGGCCACTCTGGTTGCGGTCCTAGCGTAACCGCGGTAGGACGCGTAAATTTTAGGGAACAATGTGCAAAACACAGGATTTTAAGCCCTAAACCCTATATTAAATGAAGGAGGCCGACCAAGAAAAGAGGACAAGGATTTTGGGAAGTGAAAAACATCGGAAGGAAGGACAAAAGGCAAGAAGGATCATTGCGCATCAATCTTTAATCTTCTTCTTTGTTCTTTTACCTTTGAATTTGTATTCTTTTGTGATTTTTGTTATTTTCATGAGTAGCTAACTTTTCTAATCTAAGGTCTTGGGTGAAGCCTGTTAGGGATGAATTGGTTGTTAAATTAATGTAGTATTGAGTTGGTTTTTAATCTCTATTTGTTCAACTACATTTTGATTTTGGTTAATTGAAAGGATCCTCAATTAGCTGTTTCTATTATTATGTATCTGTTTGAGAGAGAGAGTGCCTATATAGGTAGTTTTTTTAATAAAATCACTGTATATGCGAGAGTTATAACTGAGGGTTTAGAGCGTATTAACAATTATCTTTGTAATAAGCTTGTAGACTGTATTACAAAGACTATTAGGTCTGAATTGTTGAATTTTAGTTCGATGCTTTACCTTAGGAACAAGGGATATAAGGGTTTTGTTTAGTTCTAGAGGAATGATCTTTGAGCAGAAGATATCATTACAAAAGGAACTCACTTTATCACCTACATACAACCAATATATTTTGTAGAAAAATGGGTGTAACCCATATGGACCTAGAGTTTTATATGGCTTAATATTGTGTAATGCATACACAATCTCATCTTTATGAAGAGGTGAATCAAACTTAAGTATATCATTAGTAGAGATCTGGCAGTTATAAGTATCTGTGGTACTTTTTGTTCTAATTAACTGATCAGTTTGAAAAAGCTTGTTGAAATAATTATTAATTAAACAATGTATTTCATTAGTGTAGATATCCAATTGGCTACATTATCTTATAATGCATTTATTCTATTTCTTCGACGTCTGCGAAGTGTAGACATGTGACATAACTTAGTATTGGCATCCTCCTTCATTTAGCCAAATGTGACTATATTCCAAGGTCAATTGAGTTTCTAAATTTTGTAAGAATATACTAGTAGGACAATGTATAGAGGATTGTATCCCTGATAGTCTAGCTAGAAGCTCTCTTTTTTTGTTGGAATATATTACCAAAAGTATTTAATTCCAACATGTGGCCACTACCTTAAAATTATTAATAGTAGCTACTAAAGGCAGGTCATCTGACCAAGTGTTATGAACAAGTCGTAGAATTGTGTGTGAGATGCCCACATCTTCTCAAATCTAAATATCATATGTTGTATAGATTGAGGAGGTTCTAAGTTAATTAATATTGGACAATGATCTGAGGGAGTACGAGGAATATGCGTCACAATTGTATCAGGATATAGGCTTAATTAGTAGTATGTCACGACCGGATTCCCTAACCCGGTCGGGATGGCGCCTCTCGTGAAGACAAGGCCAGCCAGACCGTTTCATAACACCACTTAAAGCAGTTAGTCAGTTATATAACAGTTCGAATATGAATTAATGAGATTAATCAATATAAATACAATCCAATACAGCCCGACCGGGGTGTCACAAGTCACGAGTATCTAGGAGTGCCTTTATTAAAATTTTAAAGTCTATAATACATAGTGTAAAATCTGGGAATCAAGAAAAAGAAGAATCTTTGTGCCGCGAACGCCAGCGGTTACCTTGCCTAGCTACGATAGCAATATCATCAATCCGCTACTAACCCGCTACCGGGTGAACAGTACCTGCATCTGCACGCGAGGTGCAGGGAGTAAAGTGAGTACTTCCAACTCAGTGGTAATAAGAGAGAATAATATCCGAGCGATAAGAAAACACATATGGGCACACCAAAATGCTATAAAGACAGCACAACCCTTTGAGAAAGACCGAAATACTGTGAAAAGTCCCTTTTTTTTAAATCTCAAGATCAGTTCAAAATCTCTTTTTACTAAGTCTCTTTTTCAAATATCACTTTTATTTTCAATAGCCCAGCATATGAATGTTATATAAGATAGAACAAGTCGGCTCATAAGTCTTCCCCTTGGGCAAAGCACTCCTTAACGTATAACACCAGGGTATCTAATCAACAAGGCAAGTAACAGTATGTATGCCAATGATATATGAGTGCTAAAATGTCGTGCCACGTAGTACAAATAGGAGTGAATGCGTGAATGCAATGCAATACACATGACCTCTACGACGCGTAGCCCAATCCATGGGTACCCTGCGCTTACTGAGGGTGTTTAATGACTCCGGAGGGGCTCCTACAGCCCAAGCGCAATTATATTGCGGCGTGCAGTCCGATCCATATTATATACTACTGCAGCGTGCAGTGCAGTCCGATCCATATTATATACTACTGCATCGTGCAGTCCGATCCATGCAATATACTACTGCGGCATGCAGTCTGATCCATGCAATATACTACTGCGACGTGTAGTCCGATCCTTGCACGTATATGCATATGCACACATAACACTGAGGCCTGAAAGTCTCCTAACATCACTCTTCATTCCCTCACATGTGGCCCTTAGCCTCAATCATTCAAAATTAGTCAAAATCCCCTCGGGCATCCGTAAAACAGTAACACCCAGCTCAAAAAATAGTTCAAATATCAGTTAAAACTCCAAGTTTGAGAGAAATATAGCTGAGTTCATGAAACAGTGCAAATCACATGGACTGAGTTCTAATAATATTTCAAACAGTGAGGAAAACAATGATTATAGTTCATAAAGAGTTCAAATAATTGGCAATAAGCCCCAAGTATGGCATGAGCCCAAGTCATAATAATAACAACAAATCATTAACATTTTCGCGGTAAAAACCAACAACCGGGACGGACCAAGTCACAATCCCCCAACGGTGCTCTACCCCACGCCAGGTCCAGCGTGCAAGTCACCACAATACAGCACTAGGATGTGCAAATCCAGGGTTTCAAACCCTCAGGATATCATTTCCAAGTATTACTTACCTCGAACCGGTGAAATTCCTCGCTAGCGATGCCTTTGCCCCTTCAATTGGCCTCCATGCGCATCAAATCTAACCAAAATTAGTACAAATATATCATAATATTCTAATGGGACAACACCCAATCGAAAACAATCGAAATATAACAAAATATTGAAACTAGCAAAACCCGAGCCCCAAGCCCGCTTCTCAAAAAATTATGTAATTATATTTTCGGAATCCTCGTCTCGCTACGAGTTCATGCATACTAAGAACTACCAAATCCGAGCTCCAATGACCTATCAAATACCAATTTGAAATATCAAAAACTCAAGCCCTAGTTTCTTCAATTTTTATACCCAAATTCAGAGAATTAATGGATGATTCTTCGATTAAATAATGTATCTAGGCCACAAGACTTACCTCCAATCACTTCCCGTCGAAACCCTCTTCAAAATCTACCAACAAGCTCTCAAGGTGGTCAAAAAATGGTGGAAAAATGAACCCAAGTCGCGGATGAAATGTTATAAAACAGGTCTGCCCAGGCATATTTTACTTTATGCAATCGTGGTCATCACCCCCGCAATCGCGGTGACCAAAAATCATAGGCCAGGAATTTTCCTTACGCGAACGGGGTGCCCAAGCCGCGAACGCAATGCTTCAGACGCCTCCATTACGCGATCGCGACTCAACACACACGAACGCAAAGCACCCAGAACCAACCCTACGCGATCGCGAAGGCCAAATCTCTGCAACACCAACAGCTGAAAATATGCTATTTTCAAAGTCCAAAAATGGTCGCATTGACCACCCGAAACCACCCCGAGGCCACCGGGACCTCAACCAAAAACACCAACTAATTCTAAAACATTATTCAAACTTTCTCCAATCATCAAAACACATCCGTTAACACAAAAATCATCAATTCTCGACGGATTCAAACCAAAGTTTAACTAAAACTTCTGAATCTCACATTCGATCAAAAACCCGATCAAACGACGTCCGAATGACCTAAAAATTTGCAGACATATCCAAAATCACCTAACGAAGCTACTTCAACTCTCAGAATTTCATTCTGACCCTCAGATCAAAATCTCACATATCAACCGGAATTCGCCAAAATTCTAACTTCGCCAATTCAAGCCTAATTCTACATCAGACCTCCAAATTCGATTCCGATCATACTCTTAAGTCACAAATCATCCCCCGAAGCTAACCGAACCACCGGAATTCACATCCAAATCCTATAACCACATAGTCCACTTTCGGTTGACTTTTCTAATACAAGGTTCCTTCTAAGAGGCTATGTGCCTTATTTTCAACCAAAACCGATTCAATTACACCCGATCAACTCTAATACTGACATTGAGACATGAAGCAACACCATAAAGGGGAAACGAGGCGGTAACTCACATGACGGCGGATCGGGTCGTCACATAGTAATTTGGTAGAAAACGATCAAGCCTTTCTAATTTTGTACGACGATGTCTTTGTTTATTAGTCCATGTAAAATGACTACCTTGATAACCTAAATCAATAAGACTATAATAATGCATGCAGTTTGCAAATTTACCATCCATATTATTGTTCATAGGAAGTCCTCCAAATTTTTCCGGAGATTCTAAAATTTTATTGAATTCGCCCCTATTAACCAGGGCATAGCAGTATTATCATGAAAATTATTTAAGTTTTGCCAAAGAATATCACGTAACTGATTAATAACGACTAGCATATATTACAAATAATATCCAAGGTGGTTTTGTGGAACAAACCTGGACCATGCAATGTATTTCCTGATAAGAGATTCTCATTTCCGTCACGTTGATACGATCTGCATTCCACAACACCACTAAATAATATATGAGACCATTTTCAGGAGCTTGTGCCATATTACTAAAATAAAAGTCTTCACACAAGATTGTATGGTCTTGCATGTGTGTTTCAAGTAAGATAACTAGAGTTACTCTATGATTATCTAGTAAAGACCTAAAGTGTCTCATAAATTCTGGATTATAAGAGCCTCTACAGTTCCAGACTAAGAAATTCATGTATGAGTTATGGTTTTCTAGATGCACCATTGGAGCCTAAGTCATTGGATAGATAGTTGTGGATGTCGTCGAATCCAAACTCAGTGGAAGTTGAAAAGGCATAAGAATGACGACCATAGCATATTTCCTAACCTCTGGATTGGTGGTTTGACGAGAGTTGAGACTGCATGCTACCATTTTAGGTAGTCACTTTAGAATGAACTTTTTATTAACTTTCTTTGAGGTTGTAGAATTGAATCCCTTTTAACTCTCAATTCCCATCAAGTGTTGTCTTATTTCCCAAGCCACTGCTCAATCCTTATTTTCTGACTGATTGAAAGTAGCAAGTAAAGACAAACATACATATTCTTTACAAAAATAGCCTCCCCTTATCGAAAAGAAGGGTCCGAAGAAGATAGAACTGGTCATCCTTCTCATCCCCCTACGGAAGTAGAGCGCGGTGAAAGAATCCGTCTTTCAGTCGAAGGGGGCAGGTTAGCAGCTTCAGAATAACCCCAGCAGTGAAAGAGAAGTAGGGTTCAGGCCAATCGATCCTATTTTGAGAATCTTGATAGTAGTTCCCTGAACAATCCTTTGCGGGATTGGATTTTTTTAGAGTGGAAATGCCATAAAGCGTGACCCAAGATCCATGATACGAAAACCAAAATAAGAATAACGGGCCCTTGCAGTGCAACTTGCTTTGTAGAAGTGACCCGACCTAGTACATCTGAATTAGGGTTAGAGGACTAACCTGCAATGGGTTGTGATGTTGGTGGCGCCACCATTGTAGCCGCCTTCCCTTTGTCAAAGTTGGGTTGTTTGGGTGGGTATATACTTTTCTTAGTGAAGTCACTGTTTTCCATTCGTTTTCCTTAAAAGGTATAGCATTAGGGGTGATATTAAATTCCAACTGTTGGGTTTTCTTGGTTTGTTCATTGGGTGCATGAACGACTTCAGGGAAACTAGTAGTAGGGTGCCCAAATCTTCCACAATAGGTAAATAGAATATTTAGTCCTTCATAGACAAGTGACTATCTATAGTTCCATATATAAAGATGCATTTTTAAAGGTTTTCCAAAGGCACTTCAATGCATATAAGTGCATTCATTCCTCGTGTAGTAGATGAGGTACATGTATCTATTTTTAGTAGTCGCCCTAATTTTGAACCAATCCTACTTAGTATTTCCAAGTCGTTGAACTTTGTTGGTAATTCAAGTAGTCGTACCCAAAGAGCTGAGTATGTGAGTTGTGTAGAGGAGGCTTTAAATTTTGGTTCCAATATTCGTACAATTAGAAAATGACTAAGAATAAACCATGAACATCCGTATAGAGCCTTGATCATATTTTCTTATCTTTGGAACTTACTGAGAAAAAGTCAGCACCCAAAATCAATAAGAGGTAGGACCTCTGTTGGTTTCCACAGAGCCATCAGTTTACCACGCATGATTTGATGAGTAATTGGTTTACCAAAAAGCTTAACTATTACAGAGTTTTTTCAGGGCTCATATAAATGTGATTTGTCAGTTAATGTAATTGGTATGAATGTGTCATCATCAGTAGGGCTATGGATTACTTTATCTGCTAGATCTGAAGAATTTAAGGAATATATCTGGTTAGTTAGAGGTGGCAGATAAATACATTCTGTTAGTAGAGTTTGTAGGAAAGTAGCTGATTATGTATGCATACTAGTGTCATTGATTTGCATAGATCCTATATCTAGAGGGTCGTTAATATGGTTAAGCTGTAGCAGGCATTGCTGAGAATCAGACATGGTGTGTGTAAAAGTGCCGAAGAGATTGAAGGCAAAGGAAGGTGTGTTCTATAGGAGCAACGGGAGTAAGGAAAGTTTTTACATTATTGTTATTTTAGGCTGAAAGTAATAATAGGACATTATAATACATTTTGAATTGAATTAGTAATAAGAATTTTTAAAAAGTCTATCCTATTAATAATAGGATTACATAGCTAATGATATTTACTTATTCAATTTTATACGAATTAGACATCACGAAAATAATTAACCTAATAAGATTCCTAAAGATTAATCACTTAGAATTCCTAACGTGTAGTATTATGTCCTAAAACTAATTGAATTATAAGGTTAATATCTAGAATTCTAGTTATGTCCTTTTAAGATGAGTTAATATGTTTAATATTATAAGGTTATATATATATATATATATATATATATATATATATATATATATATATATATATATATATAGTCTCAGTTGACATCCTAGAATAAGAAAGGTAATTATGCCACTATAAGAAAGTATACTAGTATTGGACGATTAAGAATAGGATAGTTACCTCATATAGCAAATGTTGATACCTTATTTATTTTAAATAAATACCCTGTTAAAAAATTATATTTTATAGCTACCTTTTGGTTTTTATAGTCAAATATCTATTTATAATCACCTTCTCCTCTTAAGCCATAAAATAAATTTTGTACTCTCTCATATCCACTCAAATTTCTCTTATTCCCTAGCTCATATCTATTATCCCTCTCTCTACTTCCGGATGTCATCTCCTCCCTGACGCTAGGGCAATTGCCGCCGGCAATGTTTCGACCAAAAACATCAATGAAAGCTTTAGATCTCGGAGATACTAAGATAGTGGCTTGCAGGAATTTGATGTTTATCAGGTGAAACACCAATTGGCTGCTTTAGATCTCGGAGATACTGAGATAGTGGCCAACAGGAATTTGAAAGAGATGATAAACATTGTGTTCAGAAAATGCTTAGATGGATTATAGTCAATTTTGTATGAATGGTGATGCACTCTCAGCAGAGGTCAATATTGTATATTATCTAGATTGGACTTTACGTTGTGTTTTTGGCTAGTTCTGCCATTTTGCGCCTTTATTCATTGATACCGACGTCCTCAGCATCCCAATCTCATTCTCTAACGCAACATATCAGATCAACAAAATCTTCCTTAATTCGCCGGTAATTACGTGCTAATCGTTGGTAATCGCAGGCAACGGTGATGGCGAGCCAGGACTGGATACTGATCAACGAGACGACAGTATGTTTGTTCTTGAATAAAGACAAAAGAGTTGGAGCGGAGCAACTTGAATTTTTTGTAGCAACTTGAATTTTCTGTTAATATGTTTAAGTGTATCTCGATGTATTTTATTGTATTCATTGTCTTTTTTAATTATATTTCAATATATATCGTTGTATTATATATATTTCATTGTATTTATTGTCTTTTTTTAATTGTATTTCAATGTATTCCGTTGTTTTCCATATATTTCATTGTATTCACTGTCTCGCTATATTCCATGAATGTATTCATATATTTTTTTTCATTAATATAATTTATATATTCAGATGTATTAAACAATTTCTCTGAAGATTGCTATATTTTTGGGGTATTTTTTGGTTGAGAACCTTTTTTATAACTGAAAATACAAAATTTGTGTGTTATAATTGAGTTTGTTAAGTTATATTATGAGTCTATTATGTTGGTTGATTCACTTTCCGTTTAAAAATAGTGTAATCCCTTGTTTCATGCCGTGAATACACTCGAATACAATAATATGTGCAGCTGTAATTCCATGTTTCATACCATGAATACAGTAGCTTATTTTTGCTACTGTATTCATGAATACAATAGTTTGAATATATCAAATACATCTTGTAATCATAAAAAGGGTATCTATAATCCGTAATTTAGTAAATGGTATCTCATTACTACTAAAAGATACTCCCTCCGTCCAAAATAAGTGACTTTTTGGCATTTTTCTTGTGGTCCAAAATAAGTAATTTTTTCAAATTTCAAGAATGAATTAATTATTTTTTCCTATGTGATAGAAGTATTTATATGATATAATAAAAATTAATATGATCAATTTAATTGTTAATTAATATTGAAAGGTGAATTTCTTAATCGTAAAAATATTAAAAGAATCACTTTTTTTGGAGTGTGGAGTGTTTTTATGAAAATTTCTCGAAAGAATATACACACTGGTATGAATGGTCACACGAAAAAGATCCCAGCGCCAACCTTTAAATTTAACGGATGAAAAAATAACGGAAAAGTAAAAGAAAAAGGAAAAAAGAAAAAGAGCAGAACTTTCGGGATCCAATTAGCGGACGTGGCCCCACTCAAGGCGGTGTTCGTGAAGCCGGTGGGGACAGTGCTGACAGCGGCGGCGGTTGTGCCATACAACGTTAGGCACGATCTCTCGTTTCGAAATACAAAATATTATGTAAATTAATATTTAAATCACAAGTACAAAAATAGAAACTTGAGACTGGTAAAATTTGCATATAATTGGTTTAATTCATGAATAAATATTATCCTTTGTATTCTACCTAGACATTGGAACTCTAAACGAAACTTACGAACTTATGCATACAATTGTACCAGCAAATTGGCGTTTCGTTATTTCCAAAGTTTGATTGTGCTTAGTGTTCGGGAGACATCGGAGCGGGAACGGCTTTAGCGTGTCAGTTCGTTTTTTGCTTTTGGATCAGCGAAATTAGCTAAATAGGTATTTGATTCCCTTTGCATTTGAAGTAAATTACCGGGTTTTTTCACCTTTTTTCTTTTGTTGTTGTTGAGAAAATTGTAGACCAAATTCGAAATTATAATGCTGAGTTTTTTTTTGGTATTTTAGCTATTTCTACATTCTCCCAGTCTAAAAACTCATTGTATTTACTTTGCATACTGAATTCCACATTTTCTCATCAAACGTTTGATTTGGAAGAAAAAGTTGCATGCTTTTTGGATTAGCAGTAATAGTTTGTTTGGCTAAGAAGTGTTAGATGATGTAGCTATTATTTTCAATTTAAAAGCTTCTTTGTTGAGAATTTGAACATGAAGAACTAAGCTTGAGGTAAAATGGTGCAAAAATTGTAGTTGGAAGGAACTCCTTTGCATATTCAGTACTGTGAGATAATGGACTTTGATGATGTTCCTTTTGTTAGTTCAACATTACTTTTTTTAATGTATCCTTTGATTCCATGATTATTACTCAGCATATGTGTAGTCGAGGGAATGAAATGGCACTGAAATCAATTATTCGTAAGATTAAGGGAGTAGGAGATAATGTAAATAGCAAATCAAAAAAGCAAGCTGAGAGGAAGTGTATATTGAGCCGTGGAAGGTCATATGTGGCTCCTGAGAGGTTAACATCCTCTCCATGTATATTCGTTCAAGAAAGTTTGTGGGCGAGTTTGCCACATGAACTGCTGCTTGACATAATCTAGCGAATAGACGCAAGTGAGATAACATGGCCTGCCCGTAGAGATGTAGTTACTTGTGCCTCTGTGTGCCAGTCCTGGAGGGAAACCACCAAGGAGGTTGTTAGAACTCCGGAACAATGTGGGCTGCTGACTTTTCCTACGTCGTTGAAGCAGGTAGATTTGATGTTGCATTATTTTCTTCTTCGTTTAGCTGTTTATTAGCAAACTGACCCTGATTTCAATTCTTGAATTCCTGTTAGCCTGGGCCTAGAGATTGTCCAATTCAATGCTTTATAAAAAGAGAAAGGGCAACATCAACTTTCCGGTTATATCTTGGCCTGAGTCCTGGTACATTATGATTCTCTCACCCTCCTTGTGTTACTTAATTCGATTTCGTTATTTTGTTTATTCAAGTTTATTGCCTTGGCTTTCTTGTTACATTTGTGGTCAACCTGGTTGCTTTACTAATAATGTATGCGCTTTGTGCTTTTTCTCCCTCCAGTTGTAATTCAGTTCCTGAACGTCTTTCTTATATATTTGATTCCAGCATAAGATACCTTATCCAACACTACTTATTTTTCCTTCTGTTTCACTGTTATTACACCACCTTGGTGATTCAGACCATAACTGTTGAGAAATTAACCTAAATAGGTCTGATGATTCAACATATTCAGCTGTTTCAGGGGATGCCAGTAAATTGCTATTGACATCTAAGAAGGTTAGAAGGGCCACGTGTACTGACTTCTTAATATCCATGTCAAAAGATGATTTTTCCCGGCAAGTGATTGTTATGTTGGGAAATTGAGGTTCGTATGAAGCTTCATCTTATTCTTTGTCTTAAGAAAAAAATGACAGATTGTCCTTCTGCTACTAATCGCTTCCACTGATCAGGTCTAATTTTCTCGGGACTAAGTTTGTCATTTATGACGCTCAGCCACCATGCAACTTGTTGATCCAGTCCAGCGGTATGTTGTATAAAAAGCTCCCATCGAAGAGGGTAGAGCCGAAGCAGTTATTTGGAAATCACAATGTGGGAACCATATCTTATGAAGTCGATGTTCTACGAACAAGGGGACCGAGAAGAATGCAGTGCACTATGCATGTGATCCCTCTCACTGCAATTCAAGAGGGTGGATCTGCTCCTACACCAGCAACTTTCAGGGAACATGCTCATTGCAATTCATCTTTCGTATCAGCAGTTTTAAATCGGAAAGTCCAAGATTCTATTTGTAGTTGTTTCGATGAGCCAGTTGAAACAATTCAAAAGAGTACAGATCCTTTGATTTTGAGGAATAAAGCTCCAAGATGGCATGACCAATTGCAAAGTTGGTGTCTGAATTTTAAAGGGCGTGTTACAGTGGCCTCTGTCAAGAATTTTCAGCTGGTGGCCTCCTCTGGCACATCCCAGGGCGTCCCAGTTACAGAACAAGAAAAAGTAATCCTACAATTTGGGAAGATAGGGAAAGACATTTTCACCATGGATTACCACTACCCCCTATCGGCGTTCCAAGCATTTGCAGTTTGTTTAAGTAGCTTTGACACCAAGCCTGCTTGCGAGTAGCCGCTTTTTCTTTTTCTTTTGGCTAATATTACATGCCATTTGTGCTTTTGTCTTCAATGTTGTGTATGTGTGTGTGTATGCGTATATATATATATATTCTCTCCTTAGGAAGGATCCTTTATGTGCAGGCTGTAGGTTGTCTCAAGTAGGAATTTGGCTGATATAATTTTAAGTTGCGTGCAAGTGTTCTGCCTGCAAAAGTGGCAATTCTGTTGTATTCTTCAGCGTGCTGAACTTATTCGAACATTAAGTCAGTTTGGAAGAAGTAATTTTCCTTTTAACTAACATATATGTCTTCTTTCTTCCCCTTGCCCTATTTTTCTCTCTAAATCAGATTTTGGCCAAAATTTCGAAATACACATCAAAACAAGACAGTAAAGAACAACATTTCATTACTATCACATTTCATAGATCACAACCATCTCTATTGCAGTTGCTTTAAGCAGAGATCATTGAGTATGTACACAAGGATTTTATTACCAATTACATGTATTACAACTGTTTCAAAGAATATCTATCTCGTTATCATTACTCTTCTCCATGCAGCCAACATGGAAACCATATCGCGGAGATTTTTCAGGGTTATCTGGATCAGAATCACTTGGTTCAAGGAAAAGGCCTTTGAGGCATCTTCTTCTGATCTTTGGCTCGTGTGTAAGTTTCTGGGCTGGGGTTACATTAAATTCAGCCTTGTGTGCCTCAAAGTGTCCTGTTCTCTCACTTAATCGTATAGGTTCTGAAAGCATATGAGGGAACAACATATGTATACCTGGATTTTTTGCCGCAATGGCACTGTCAAATGTAATTGAGTTATTCAGGCCCTGCACGTTGCAGTTTAGGTATGCCTCTATTTCTTGATCTTCCATGGTCCTTGCATCTTTTGGTTGTCTTCCCTCTGAATATCCCTCTGCATCTGTGGTTGCATCGGCACTTTCATCTGGATTCATTTTGTAGCCTCTGCGAATATGAATTGCCCCTTCTTTTCTGGATGAGTCAGAACCAAGTTGCATAGATGCTCCTCTATTATCACCTGCAAGGGTGATCATGCTAACCGGTCCCTCTTCCAAATTTTGCTTCCCATCTCCAACTGCCATCCTATGAATAAACTTCGAGATGTTATCTTTTACCTCTTTGTTAAGGGGCATATCTATTTCAGCGAAACCGGCAGTTTCCTTACTAGAACTATTGACAATTGTTTTGTTCTTTGGCTGAGACGAAACTGTTTTTGTGTGGTTTCCATTAGAAACCAGGTTCACCCGAATTTGGTCATTATCAGAATTGGATTGCTTCTCTGTATATGCTTTCTTTGATTGAAATGCAGTGCCTGGCTGCTTTGTGGATGTCAGTAAACCAACAATTTTTTCTCCTGTACCATAGTTTTTATTCCTCATCTCTTGCACAACTTCCTTCACTTCTCTAGTTTCCTGGATGTTTGTCTCTGACTGTCTCACCATCTTTGGTTCATCAATGATTCCTGAAGAGTCTGATATCTGGGATGGTTCTTGTGTAATGCCTCTAGTGGATTTCACCTCTGATAGTTCTGAAGGTTTCATTACCTTTTCAGGTGACTTAACTTTTGCTTCAGCTACTGTGTCAGATATGGTCTCTTTTTTGAGAAGCTCCATTTGTTCTGACTGTGGACGAATTGCTGTGAACTTTGGTTCTTTTCCAGAAATTGATGTAGCTGCTTCTGTGGATTTGGAAGAAGGTTCTGAACTTTCTAATTGTTTCAGCGGAAATTTTTGCAGAGCAATTGTCTTATCTTTTTCTTGCATTTGAGATGTTATACCAGATGGAAGATCTGAAGAATTAATCTGGCTTGCAGGAGGAGGTACCTTTGAGGTTAATTGGTCTGTTGAGAGGACTTGGTGATCCTTGTGTGTCGGGGAGGATATCGGGTTCATTTCTCGTGATTGAGGAGCTGAACGAGACGGGGATGGAGATGGAGGCGGGGACACCTGAGACTTAGTTGGCCCATCAGATGGTGAGGCTGGTTGAGAACTGATCCCTTGCTGTTCTAGAGATGGTATCAAAGGCTGAGACTCAATTCTGGATGCCCGAGTTTGAGAAGAGGGTGAGGGAGAAACTCCTGGAGGACTAGATAGTCCGCTCTGAGCTATTGTGGATGTAGGCGTGGTGGTTATGGCAATGGTAGGGGTTTGAGTTTCAGATTTCGGACTAGCTGGAGCATTTGCAGGTGTAGAGTTTGTGGTTGATGACTGGACTGGGGCTTTGCTTTCAGCTGAAGGTTGAGGAGGAACTGTGGTGCTTTCAGGTAAAGGGCTTGTGTCTGTGGTGGAGGGCTGGATAGGGGCTTTGCTTTCAGCTGGAGGTTGAGAAGGAATAAGGGTGGTTTCAGTTAAAGTGCTTGTACTTGTGGAGGGCTGGCTAGGTGCATTCATTTCAGCTGAGGGCTGAGGTAGAGGCGTAGGAGATATTGGTTTCGGGGTGGTTGTACTGGTGGGGACCTCGTTACGGCCTTGAGTGCTAGCTGAAGGTTGAGCTGGTGAAGAAGGCTTTCCAGATATCGCAGTTGAGGTGGCGCTTGGTGGTTGGTTGCGAGTTGAGGTTTCAGTTGTAGGACTGGAGGACAGTGTAGCTGTGGGTGTACTGCTGCTGGAGGGCTTTGAAGCAGCTCGTGAACCAGTACGAGTTGTGGGAGCGCGACTTGTTTTGGTAGTTGGCTGAGTGGATGGTTTGCTTGCAGGTATTGGAGCTGGAGATGGAGCAGGTGCAGGCGCAGGTTGTGACCAAGGAAGGCGGAAGCGGAATGTGGATCTTCGTTCCATTTTACTAGGATAAATGTTATGAAGCAAAAGAAATTTGTTGTTCAATTGTCCGATGATGATATTCAACCAGTGAGCACCAATATATAAAGGTTTGATTTTGATACTTTTGAACATTTGAAGACTTTCGAATGTCTTAGCTTGCCTTCTTACCTTCACCTTTTGCTTCTTTTCCTCTCACCGCAGGTAACCTTTCTCTGGAATTCCTATAATGAAATTTGCCTTATGGTTGAGGTTAGCATCTAACTTTGTTTCTTCTCTGTGTGGATTAGCATAATCCACTTAAAAGTGGTTTTTGGCAAATATCAACTCTAAAATGCAAAACCATTTTTTGCACAACGTTTTTCATGATTATTCTTTCTTGGATGTAACTTGAATTTCACAGAAACTCCACAACCACATAATGCACAACTCTTAACCGTATTCAAAAGCCAGCAATATGAAGGCAAATTATTTTATTTCCTTGTTAAAGAATATCTCTGCAGGAGGTAAAGGAAGAGGGAAAAAGAAGAAACTAAGCCAAATGTGAAAGAAAGCAGCAACTAAAAGCTATTTTCATTTAAAATACTCAATTACCTCTCCAAGAAGCAAAGTATTAGAAGAAAAAATTGCATCAACGGATATGGTCTTTCCTGATTTAGTAATTCAAGAAAAGAACACAAGAATGGAAATCATATAAACGACAAAGGGGAGAGTGCTCTTTCTTCTCTTGTAACTATAAAGTACAATATAATCAATCATTAGCTGAGACCAAATTTCCAGTTGAAGATTTCTTTTCCTCGTCTCAAGGTAAGTTCTTTCATTTCTCTACTACTTCATGAGCACTGAGAACTAGTTTCACACTTCATATTCTACAGACCATACTTTAATGTGTCCTTATTCATTTTGATGAACACAACACTGGCAAATTCACAAGCGTTTATTATTTCTTGAAAATGAAGGCTATAGCCAATAATTGGGAGTTGCATGTTCATTTAACCTCTCTAATGTGCTTGCCAATTATCATCAATATCTCAGCAGTTACGAGATGCAGAAAAATGTAACGTATAAGCATTTGATAATTGATCCTTTTGAACCATATCACAGAAACACAATGCAAGGTCTTCTGCGCATGGTTAGATCGTGCCAGGAAAAGCTGAAGGTTACAATCCTACAACACCCGCAGCTCAAAAGCACAAGTGAGATGAACAAAGTATTCGCAAGATTTGGCACAGAACGGAGCAAGGAAGCCAATGGCATAATGGTAATACAATCCACAATGCAGCAAAAAGGTTTAGAGAATACAAAAGTATCTGATGTATTACTAACAAAGGATGGAGAAGAAAGTGATTCATGGCTTTGTTGTCGGACAAATGACACAGTTTATGATGCCATCAAACAAGTATGTTGCTAAAACTTCAATATCAACATAGGAAGTTAACAATGTGTATTTTTTTATAGACATACAAATAACATTGTCAATATGATGGTGACAAATTTGTAGATGGCAGACAATAATATCGGATCTTTGGTGGTTCTAAAACCTGGAGAGAATCAACTTATAGCTGGAATTATAACAGAAAGAGGTAATTAGCCTTCCAAGTCACATATTCTCCACAGATAGACGAGACTGCAAAACTTTCTATTACACAATTTGTGTAGCAATAGACATTTTGCCCAATTAGATAAATGTTAAACTTCTTCGTCTATACTTCAAAGAGTTTCTTAACCAAAATTTGTGTAAAGGGCAGCCCGGTGCACAAAAGCATCCCGCATTCATGCAGGGTCCGGGGAAGAGCCGTACCCTAAGGGGGTGTGATGTAGGCAGCCTAATTGCATCAGATTCCACGGCTCAAACCTGAGACAACTTGACCGTTGCTCCAAGGCTCCCCTTCTTAACCAAAAATTGTGTGATTATTTTTTTCCGAGGGAGCAGACTATCTGCGGAAGGTAATTGTGCAGGATAGATCATCTAAATACACAAGAGTGGGAGATATTATGACCGAGCAGGTACCCTAGATATTGTCTTCTTGGCTTATTTGCTCATCTCTTTTCTATTTTTCTGCTCATTATCCCTACCTGTGCAACAGAGCAAGCTCATAACAGTCACATCCGACACAAACATTCTTCAAGCAATGCAACTCATGAGTGGTAAGTATTACTACTTGTTCAACTAATGACAATGGATATGATTTAAGGGAAATGATGGAATGTTTTGTTATTACAGAACATCACGTACGACATGTTCCAGTGATAGACGGAAAGGTGGTAGGCATGATTTCTGTTGCAGATATTGTCAAGGCAGTGGTGGAGCAACAATCTGGAGAAGTGAACCAACTGAATCAATTCATTCGAGGGGATTACTACTGAAAACATGTTTAGCCAAGCTACTAACATCAAAGTTGCTTGTTGATACATGAAGCTGATACCAAGCCACTGCTTTCATTTTCTCATTGTATTTCTTAAAATAACTGGGATCAAGTTCAATCGAATCATCATGAAATATTTACTTTCTTCCTCTTCAATCATCAAAATCAAAATAATTAAAATTTGTAAAACTTGAAATTGATTTGGAGGTGTACGCCAGGCCCGTGCAGTAGCGCGTTAACATCGCGTGGGCCGGTGACCCACATATCTAATATTAAACTAATAAGAACAGATATTACACTTGATCTTAGCCAAAACGCCGAGAAAAGGTATGCTTATTAAAATGACGGGCCTTCGCTTTTATAGCAACTCTCTGCTTTCTACTTAGTAGCATATTCCGATATGGGAGTCGCTCCAGCAAAGCTTAAGGAACTAAACTCTATGTATAATAAAACCAAATTTTATGAACAATTTTATGTTCATATATGAGACTGAGAGACATGGATGTAAAATACAAATGGTGGGATTACAAAACAACTAAGGAACAGTTATTAAAGCTATGAATTTTTTTGGAACTTACCGTCAAGCATTTTAATGAGTTTTTGATATCCACATAAGACTAGGCCATTAGAAGGAGGTGTGCATAAAAACCTCTACAGAAGGCTAATATAACTCATTAACATTACAACAACAAAAAAACATCACATTTGGATATAACATCACCATTAGCAGTACCTTAAAAGCAAGACAAAAAATAAGGCTGGAAGTGGCCCGGTTCGGAACCGGAACCAGACCGGAACCGCGGTTCCGGCGGTTCCGGTTCCGCGGTTCCGGGTCTGGCGGTTCCTCGGAACCGTGATGGAGCGGTTCCACCCGCTAGAACCGCGGAATCGGAACCGCCAGAACCGGAACCGGAACCGGATACAGCCTTAACAAAAAATAATAAAAATCTAAACATCACATTTGGTGCACGTTAAGCAAGGCAGCTAACGTACGCATAAGACGATGGCTAGACGGAGATCTCAACCAATTGCACCACCAACGATACCGGAGGAGGACGAAGAATTGGAAGAGGATGAAGGAGGACAGCTAGTAACACCGGAAACTGGAATGCCACAATTGATAGGTCAAATGAAACTAGTTCACTGGATGAATGGAATAGGAAGTGCTCCAACGGTCATGCAAGCAACGAAATACAACGTTGCTGAGAAACCAGTGGATGTAGATCCCAACAATGCAGCAAGGAAACTGAATTTCTTAGAAAATCGAGTAGATCGAGCTCAAATGAAACCAACCCTAGTTGATGTGGTCAAAGGGAACAGAGTGATGCAGCAGGGGGATGAAATTGGACAATTACGCACCAATAATGAAGGAAGGGACAAAGATTGTAAAATTGAACAGAGCAGAAGTTGCAGAGCAAACAAAAAATGGAAGGAGACAGTTATAGGGTATGTATTGGGGGGAAATCCTTCTTTCAAAGAAATGTTAAAGTTTGTATATGGAATATGGAATTTCATTAAGACACCCCAAGTGTTTATGCATGATGAAAATTAAAAAGAAGTTTGATAAGGATTGGAAGCTAGACTCTGATGAAGTTGTGGCAAACAATGAAAGGATTTGGCTATTCTGGAAAGACAGTATGGTACATATCCAAATAATTGGGAGTACATCTCAACTAGTTCATTGTAAGGTGATGGACAAGGGATCAAGCTTTTCAAGCTATGTTACATTTGTATATAGGAAGAACAAGCTGAACGAAAGAAAGGAACCATGGGAGCAGCTAAGGCAGATAAGTAGAAACATGCAAAAGGCTTGGCTGGTTATTGAAGATTTTAATAATGTATTTTCTATTAAATGATCGGCTCAATGGACAACCAGTACATCAGGGTGAAATAATAGATTATCAGGAATGTATTAAAGATACTAGGCTGGGGCAATTGAACATGAAAGGGTGTAAATGGTCATGGTGCAACAAAAGCGATGCTGAAGTTAGAATCTACAGCAACATAGACTGGGCATTCGGAAATGCCTCTTGGCTAACTCATTATAGTAGTCTAAAAGCAGTTCTGGAATTGCCAGGTGTATCGGATCATTCTCCCATCATTATAAATACTGAGGTAATGAGAAATCACTTTCCTAGGCCATTCAGATTATATATTGTGTTGCTAAAATAGAAGGAATTTGAGGAAGCTGTCCAAGAGATATGGAAGTATCAGGTGGATGGGTGCACTATGTATTTAGTTTGGAGGAAATTGCACAAGCTAAAAGAGAGAACAAAGACTATGAACAAAGAAATAAACTCACTAAAGAAGAAAATTGAGAAGGCTAGATAACAATTGAATAGAGTCCAAGGAGAAATGAATGAGGATCCTTTCAATAGTTCTTTAATAAATACAGAAAAGCAACTGTTGGTGCTGATTGAAAAGTGGGAAGGCATAAACGAACAAGTACTAAAACAAAGATCAAGAGCAATATGGATTCAAGCAGGAGATCAAAACTCAAAGTTTTTTCATGCTCACTTGAAGGCCAGGCAATCAAGAAACAGAATATCGGTAATATATGATGAGCAGGGGAATAAGCTGACAAATACCATTGAAATAGAACAGGAATTTGGTGGATTCTTTCAAGCTCTATTGGGTACATGAGCTAGAGAACTGCCTTGTATTGACATAGAAGTTGCAAAGGATGGGCCATGTTTAAGTAAAGAGCAACAAGAAATGCTTAGTGTCAGAGTAACAACGGAGGAAATTGATGAAACAGTAAGAGACAATTGAATTTTATTAAAGCAATACGATCGAATAGGATCAAACAAGCCTGATCATAATTTAATTTAATTAATATTTTTTTTAATATTAACCGCGCATCCCGCGGGTACGACTACTAATTCCTCTGTAACAGGAGATGATGGCATATCAATTAACTTTAGTGTTCCAGACAAAACCTGCATGAAAATAAAGATAAATTATGATATGAACAATTTGTAGAAATTTTGTAAATAATTTCTAGAAATATTAAAATTCTGTATTTTATATTAATTTTTCAAATGATATGTAGTTTTATTGTAGAAAAATGTATAAATTTTGTAGATATTGTGAAAATCCATATTGATATATATAATTTACTCTAACATGTAGTTTATTTTGTAGATAAAATGTAGATAAAGTGTAGGACATTGATATACAACCAAAATTTAATAGAAAATGTAACAACACAAACTTGTAACTGTGTTCTCATTGATGATACTCAATTCCATATTGAAATCGCGAACAATTATATATAGCGGATATGATCCTAAGTTTTTGTTTTCCTTTTTCGTCTCCATGTAAACACAACTACAATATAATATCACTTGAATACAATTTTTATACAATGTTGTTCTTTTTTATTATTTTTCCAACAATGAAAATTTTTTTATTTCAATCATTTGGCAATTTACATCATCTGTTCCTTTGGACTCTAGAACAGATCTCAAAAGTACAATCGAATTAAAATACTTTACAACTATTGTTGTTAATCTAAAATTCTATCACATAAAAAAAGATGAGTGTTGTTACAAATGTGAAGAATCGCATGAGGGATAGCTATTAATAGTTTGCAGAGTGGGTAACCATTTTGTTTGCTTTATTCCAGTAAAGTGCACTTGAAGTGTAATTTCCTTTGCTCGATCTTGGGTGCTTCTGTTGGATTGTCGAAACCTTCTGTTGTTCCTTTCCATCCAGATGTTGTAGACTACTGCTGCAAACACCACACCTAGGATGACTTTTCTGGGGTTCCTGCTGTTAATATTATCAATTAACCATTGCACTTCGACTCCCATGTGCCTGTCGTTCTTTGATAACTGACATTATCAGTTAACCATTTTATACAATGTTGTTCAACTTTCATATAATAGTTAAATGAATAAAAATAAATAAATAAACAACAGTCTATAATTTTTCTACAATTTCTGCAATATAATGTATGACATGTCTTTTTCTTATTCTTCGAATTTTAATCTGAAATTCAGCCAAAACCAAGTCTAATCTTCACCAAAATCCCTCAAAATTGAGATATAAACTCCAAATCATATTCTCAATTTTCAACAACATCCAATCCAAACAAATAATGATTTTTGAAAATCCGAATTCAAATTCAAAGCTTCAAGGCTTTTTAATGGCTGACAATGGTGGAATTGCTGTTCTTTTTTCCTTTGCTTTATATTACTGAAATTTGGGATTGAGAGATAGAGAGAGACGCGGAGAGAATTCTCAAATCTTTGCAACAATATCCAATCCAAACAAACAACGTATAAAAATTACTCTCTATAAAAACAAATTCCAATCAAACAGAGTATGAAAGTTCCAATCCAAACAAACAACATATGAAAATATATAGAGAAAGGAAATATTAATGCGCGATTTACAATATCTGGAAGAATATTTAATTATCCAATATTAGCGCACCTAAATAAGGAAACCTATAGCTATAATGATTCATTATTTAATAAATTATCTATCTTTTGTAGAAATACTATTACCATGACAGATAATATGCATGAACATATTTGGTAATATAGTTTCCAATAACGAAAATTTCCCTAATACATATTTTATCAAATTTGGGGTTCTTGTTTACACCACGAATTAGGCACCACTGAAAGATCTTATGTTTTATGACCACCAACCTGCGCATATTGCAATATAAATATCACAGACCAGGATAAGGTCATTAAAGAAAGCAATAATTTCAATAATTTTGACATCTCTTAGGAAGTTATCTTTTATTTCTAACCACTGAATACCAGAGTCCAATAATATACCACTAGAAAGCTAGAAAACATTCCTCAAAAAGACATGCTGATTCTGCATGTCTCAATTTCCTCTTTGAAATTCCCCTTTTACCAGCCATTTGCTTATCAGACCTTAAAAAAGCAAAGAGAATAAGGCAAGAAAATTCCATTTTGATCAAAAGTATGCAAGTGCTGAGCATATTACTGTTATATAAACGCTCTCCTTAGACAGACAATTGTTCTAATTCACATCTATGCACAGGCAAGCGCCCACATTGAACTCAGAAAAGAAAACAACAAAGAACAACAACCCAATATAATCTCACTTAGTGGGATCTAGGGAGGGTAGTGTGTACGCAGACCTTACCCCTACCCTGGGGTAGAGAGGTTGTTTCCAAATAGACCCCCGACATCCTTCCATCCAAGAACTTCCCACCTTGCTCTTGGGGAGACTCGAACTCACGACCTCTCAGTTGGAAGTGGAGGTTGCTTACCATCAGAGCAACCCCTCTTGTCCAGAATATATAGTGACCAGTGACCACTAATCTTGCATTAGCTAAGGTCTCTTATCTAAATATAAGATGAGAAGATACTTCTCCCATCAATCTTTTTATCATTTGGAACATTTCAACATCCGCAAAAAAAAAAGGATAAAAAAAAGGAAAGAAAATGAAGTAAAACCACCTGCTTATTCTATTTGTAGCAAATTTCTACGTTGATTCCATCACACTATATATAGATTTTTTCAACAAAATATACTTCTCTTTGTGGCATATCCAAAGATTCCATCCTTAGTGTACTCCTCAAGCTTTTATAACTAGCATACGACTGAATAATTGTTGAAAGGTCTAATCTCAGCTCCTCTGACTTTTCGAGAAGTCACTGATATCATCTCTGTTAGATAAGACATTTCTCTTGGACGAGAGAGACGTGCAAGATTGGTTTCATTTTGAACGTTAAACATGCTTCCTACCAGATAATTAAAACAACTCTATTTCATTGCAGATTCAAACATTGATATCTCTGAGTAAATAAGTTTCCATGGTAAGTAGGTCTTAGTTGGCACGAACTCTCTGCAGTTTTGGAACTTGCGTATTACCTACATATGCTGTAGAAATAAGCTGAGAGCTCCCTTCTGTTTCCAGATAGTCTCCTGATATAAGTGTTGCACACAGGTACAAAGCTACATGTCTAAAATGTTTCGTCGGGGCATTTACACTGTTTATATACGTAAAATATTAGGTTTTAGAGGTATATAACATATATTGAACACTCCTTGTTGGAAAAAAATTTCACTTCTTTCAAGATTGATTACCCTTGAGAAAATTTATGGCTTCGCTACTGGTTGCACACTTTTCCCACTAAAAATTTATGTAAAAAGAAAATCTAATTCTTCTTCTTCCCAAGTAAAAGCTTGTCATGAATGGTAAAATGAGAAATTCAAGTTAAATTGTTTCCAAATTTAGAAGGTTTCGTTCTTTTCCAAACTGACTATTGGCAACAGTGTCATTCTTTTTGAAACAAAAGGAGTAATAAAATTACACTAGATAACTTAATAGTACTTACAACAACAACAACAACAACTACCCAGTATAGTCCCACAGGGCGGGGTTTGGGAAGGGTAATATGTAGACGGGCCTTACCCCTACCCGAAAGGGCAGAGAGATTGTTTCCAATCGACCCTCGGCTCAGAGAAAGAAAGGAAAAACAAAAACAAAAAACAAAAGAGCATTAGTAACTCCAGCAGAAATAGCGTAAATAATTGTCTAAACATAAGAACCATAAATAAAATAGCATGCAATAATATCAGACAGTAACTAACATAAATAACTACCATAAGGGAGACACAATCCAATACACAAATCATCAATGGATAGCCCTGCCAAGCATCACCCAACCCCGGGTGAGGAGTATGAAAAACTCTAGGAGCCCCTATCCTACAACCTTGATACTAGACCTCCAGACTTTCCTATCAAGGGTCATGTCCTCGGAAACCCGCATTCTAGCCATGTCATGCCTAACCACCCCTCCCCAATACCTCTTAGGCCTCCCTCTGCCTCGTCGTACGCCGACCATCGCCAGCCGCTCACAACTCCTCATCGGGGCATCAGGACTTCTCCTCCGCACATGCCCGAACCACCTCAGTCTCGCTTCTCGCATCTTCTCATCCACCGGGGTCACCCCCGCCTTCTCTCGAATAACTTCATTCTTAATCTTATCTAACCTGGTGAGCCCGCACATCCACCTGAGCATCCTCATCTCCGCAACCTTCATTCTCTGAACATGAGAGTTCTTCACTGGCCAGCACTCCGCCCCATACAACATGGCAGGTCTAACCACAGCTCTATAAAATTTCCCCTTGAGTTTCTGTGGAACTTTCTTGTCACACAGGACTCCTGATGCAAGCCTCCACTTTGACCACCCCGCTCCTATACGATGAGTGACGTCCCCGTCAATCTCTCCGTCCCCCTGAATCACCGACCCAAGATATCTGACACTGTCCCTCTTAGCGATGACCTGGGATCCAATCATCACGTCCCTGCCTACTTCGCTGGGACGTGAATAGCTAAGTTGCTCGGACACGGCACTTTCGGTGTCGTACCCGTGTCGACATGACACTGACACGGGTAAGGGTGTGGGATCTGCGTCGGATCTGGTCAAAATAGATCGGGTGCATTGACCAAAAATTTGGGAAAATTGATTTTCCTAAGTAAAGATTTGAAGAGATGGGAAACGAAATACCTTCAATTTTGCTGCTATGTAGTAATTTATACTAATTCTTTTGTCTCCTTTGAAGCTTTTTGTCTTCAATCTTTGAGTTTCCATGCTGCAAGTTTCTGAAATCAAGATCTGTGTTTTTATTAGAGCAGAGAAGTTGTTAATGAGTAGTGGACTACTGTACTGAGGGATATTGGGAAGGGCTCGAATGGGTGTGTCGTACTGGAAAAAACCAGAGACATGGAGAAGGTTTTGTTGAGGAAGATGACTTCCATGTGCATTTTGCTGTACATTGGCATCACAATGCTTAGTCAAAAGATCAAGAGGCCCCGCTGCATTGTCCTCTTTTTCCAATTTGCCATCAATTATTTTTGTTGTTGAAAATTGACAAACACGGTCATCTTTTTTCAAATTGTCATCAGCAGGAGCTTTAACATGAAGTGACCCATGTACATGGCACGCACTTTTATCATCTTTTTTCTTAGTAGATCCCACATCAATAGCAAAAGTAGGATCCTTTATTTGACCAGTTTTTTCACCTACCGTTGAAAAACCAACGTCTATATAGATTTTTCCACGTTAGTGAGTAAATAGGTTAAAAGATAAGATAAGTATTGAAGAATGTATTTAAATTATAAAGTAAAATACAAATTAAGTATTTGCAAACTCCAAGAAAATTTTACTCATTCAGAATATATTTTTACAATTATAATCAATAAATAATACTTTAGTTGGTTTAAATCTCTAAATATTAAAGGTATTAACATTAAAGATATTATAATTAAAAGAATAGACTACACTTTAATATACTTTGTGTAACTTGTAGGAAAATATGAGAATGGAAGAAAATCAAGAAATGGCGCCTACAACTTGAGAATAAAAATGAAATAATTACTTTACAAGTTATTAGTAAGTATTCCATAAAATCATAATTTAGAGATATTTTTATTTTTATTTTTAAATTATTTCTAGCCGGATCCCCGCACCCGTGTCGGTTCTAGGATCCGTATCCCCGAATCTTAAAATTTCTATCTCAAAGGATCCGACCTCTAGATCCGCACCAGTGTCGGACACCCGTACCCGTGTCAGAGCAACTTAGATGAATAGGACTTAATTTAAGTAAATATATCTAAGAACCTTATGGTTATACTACTTTTAGATTGAAGAGCCAATGAATAATAAGTTGCTTAATATTCAATCAATTATATAGAATCTTTTGACATAGAAATGGAGGATATTTTGGACATTTAAATCAAAGTTTTAGACGAAAACAGAATACTAAGAGAGTTAGGGAGAAACGCATGGTTTTCAAAACTAGGAGGAGGCTCCAGCCGTATTTACATGAGATACTTAAACATCAGATACTTTGTTGTATAACAACATAGATTCCTACTGCAGTATTTTGCTAGAATACTAACTACTATCAGATTTGACAAAAGGTGTCCCTCCACCTCCTCTCCCATGTTGGAAGACAGTATCTCAAATGAAAAAGATCTCAAAGCAAGTGGTCTAAAAGGGACAATTCTCCCCTTTTTGGTAATTTTGAGAGGCTTTTTGAGAACTACTACTTTGGCTCAAAAGTAATTCATGTAAGAAAGACAAACGCCTCAATGTGATCCAAACTGGAAAGGCCGTTATGGCAGAAACTAACATAACAAGAAACATTAGTAAGAAGCAATGCATACCTACGCCTTATCTTAAAAAACAAAAGGAGGGAATTCTGTAAATGCGGTAATAGAAATAAGCACAGGGTGACTCCATTCCTAGAGAGAATAAACATAAGCAGCAGTCACTTGCCTGTTCCAACTTGCAACTCAGGATCATAATTTGATACAGCTATAAGCAACCTAATAGTTATAATCATTCAAATGTAAGATGATAAAACTTAAAGAACAATAAAATTGAGTTATTTTAAGCTCTTTTCACTTTGTTCATAATTCGTTATCATCAAAACATAAAGATCAACAATGCGTAGGTTAATGCACGCATTGTCAACAAATGACTGGCAGATAACAATTGACGGATGCCAAATGGTTTACCAATTGACGCAGAATTTAAACAACATTTTGCAACCTAAAAGCTGGCAAAATATCTTGATAATTATTTTTCAGCCTAAATATTATAAAACATTGGCGCGTCTATCATAACCATAAAATTGGAATTAGGGGATCTAATCTCCTCCAGCTGGGTGAATTTCTTATCTGATCCACTTGCTGATGACATTACTTTCTAAATAAAGCAAGCAAAGTGACAAATACTATTTCCTTATTCTCCTTCTATTCCCATTAGCATTACTTCAATAACCATGTATTCCACCTCCCCTAAAAGAAAACGAAATATTCGCCAACTTGCCAGAAACCAAGACCACTCCTCCAGCTTATAAGGAACTAGCTAGGTTAGCATTATCTTGTCCATACCATTCACTTGAGTACTTGACTTTGCCTGAGGTAGCTCACAACCCTCTATCCCTATTAATCAATAATGGCCTCATGGACTACAAGGCAAAACAAGAAGTTTGAGGAGGCTTTGGCTTTATTTGACAAGGAAACTCCTGACCGCTGGCATAACATTGCCAGGTGTGTAGGTGGAAAATCAGCAGAGGAAGTAAGGACACATTATGAGTTGCTTGTGAAGGATATCATGCAAATTGAAAATGGCCAAGTACCTTTGCCCAATTACAAAGCCATTGGAAGCAATAGCAGAGGTTATGCCAGTGAACAAAGGTATAGCAAATCTATACTCTCCACACAGCCAAACTAATCTTTTCATCTACATAAAAGTCAATGATACATTCTGTATTTTTAAGGCTAAGCATTTTTTTATATCTGCCAATCATTAATTTTCACAATGATGACTTAAGAAACACCATCAAAATGTTATTTATTACTCTTGTTAACAAAACAAAGTATGTAAACTTGGTAACTTTGATAATTTACACACCCTGTATAGATTCCATATGTTGTTATTCTACTATTTCTGGTACTCCTTATTAACCACCTTTCCTTTTTTAGTAACTTTAAGTCAAAGGCTAGTGACACTCCTTGTTATACAAAAAAAAAAAAAAATTGACCCCTATATTCTAAAGAATAAATGCTTAAAGTTTCAACTTTTTGCAAGTGGAAAGTTCCAGAGATGTCTGCACATTTACCTATTAATTAAGCTTCTAAATAATGAAATATAATCCTACTTGTTTAGATCACGGCACAAGTCCTACATCTCGATCCCCTACCACCTCAATCTACAAAATACAATTGTTTAACAATTGTTTCTAGCGCTGATCATACATATCATCACATGATGCAACAAATATTTTATGAGCTCCTCACGTTCCTCAATAACTCTTCAGCAATCCCAATTAGTCACTTATCAAGAATATAATTTTCAGCAGCACTTACACTTTCAAAAACCCTCTATGTCAGCAGCACTAAGAATATACGCAAAAGAGGACTAATTAAGAGTTACTTCCGATAAATCTCTGAACTCACATTGATAATGTTTTGCTGAATTTCAAACTTCCTTTATAAAAAATAGTACTCCCTCCGTTTCAATTTATGTAAACCTATTTACTTTTTAGTCCATACCAATAGAATTAACTCTTTCCTTATTTGAAAACAATTTACCTTTACACGATATTTATAGCCACACAAAATAAAGGTGTCTCGTTTTACACCACAAGATCAAAAGTCTTCCCTCTTTTCTTAAACTCCGTGCCCAATCAAATGGGTTCACGTAAGGGAGTATTTCTTTCTCACACGAATAAACAATGGTTATTTCCTCATCATTGATCAATTTTTTGCATGCCTATTTCTTATTGAACAGGCTTCTGAAGAACCTAAAGCTACAGTGAGAACAAATTTGCAGCCAATGCTCAATAACATCACAAGTTCTCCACTAAATGTGAAAGTATAAGTTGTGAATTCATGTATTAGTTTATGAAGAAAGCAAATGCATAATATATATAGATATAATGTCTATTTCGATTCACTTCTATCTTAGTGTATTTTGTTCCAAAGATCAAACTAAAAATACACGATTCAAAATAAGAACAGTTTAATTAAATGAATAAAACAGGAGAAGGTAGTACAAATTACCTCTTAACTGGATTTTCAACCTCATGCAACTCTATACCAGTTGAAAGGTGAAGAAAAGAAAGAATAAAAATCAGCGCATTTCGGATGACAAATGGTTCAATGCGAAAAATGAAGTAAAAATTAAATGGCTTAGCTCTTGAGAAGACGTTAATCAAGCATTTAAACTCTGAAGATAGAGTAGCCGGAAAATGTGACTCGATCGTCGGTCATCTGCAAATGCAGAGACGGCGACAAAAAACCTAAAATTATGAAGTGAATGACCCGTTAAAAAATGAACTGACGCAACAGTTGGCAAGGAAAACTGGAGATGCGGGGTATCGATCCCCGTACCTCTCGCATGCTAAGCGAGCGCTCTACCATCTGAGCTACATCCCCATGTTGAAATTATGTGATGGTCAAAATAATTATTTGACGAATATTAAAACAAATATTACTGAAAAACGAAAAAGGGCCAAAAATGTCCTTGAACTATTTGAAATATTTCCGTTTGTTTTTTGTATAAAAAATATCCCTGCTGTTTATGTTTGGGACCACAAATACCCTTATACCTTTAGTCTTGCAATTGAAGCTAACATGATAGTCCAACTAGGTTAGATTTACTTAGATGGTCATCCACATAGGCAATCTAACATGGTAAAAAAATTATTCTTTATCTTTGAATCCTACTTAAAATAAAAAAGAAATCATAAAATTAAAAAATACCAAAATAATTTTTGATTGGGGTTTATGATTTGATTAATTTATTTATCTATATAATTTCAATGTGTAACGACCCAACTGATCGTTTTGAGCAATTACATTCGATTCGGCAGTTCGAGATTACGAGCAGCTTCATATTATGTGTATCGACTTGCGTGCGTAGTCCGGGCATGAAATCGAAAAGCTTTTATGTGAAAAATATAAAAAATATCGTAATTTCTAGTATTATAATTTGATTTTTTGTTGACTTTGGTCAATATTTTTTGTAAAAGGACCGGAATTTGTGTTTCGACGATCTCGGGAGTTCCACGGTAAAATATGGGACTTGGATATATGTTCGGAATTGAATTCAGCAGTCCCTATCCTTAGAAAAAGAAATTTGAAGAAAATTATTGTGCTCGTTTTTAAAGGAAATAAATAAATTAATTAATATTTGAACTCATTGGTATCGGGCCCGTATTTTGGTTCCAGAGTCTGGTATACGTTTGTTATGATATTTAAATCTATAAAATTTTGTGAGAATCGGAATTGATTTGACGTGATTTGGACGTCCGGTTGAAAAGTTAGAAAATCATGAGTTTGGATGTTAAATTCATAGTTTTTGATGTTATTTTGATTATTTTATCATACGAGTTAGTTGGAGCCCCGAGGGCTTGAGTGAGTTTCAGATAGGTTTAGGCTATGTTTGCACTTGTTTTTGGATGCTTCATCGTCGTTTCTTCAAGCAAAAAACTACCACATTTAGCAAGTGAGATCTACATTCAGTTTTGTTTAACCATTAGACCCGTATTGCAATTACGGATCTATTGGACATCGTATGAGGAAGCTATGCTCATTTTCGTGTCGGAATAATTGTTGGTTACTAGTGTGTTCGCAACTCCAAACTTTTTCATCGCATTTGCGATGCCTAGTTTGCAAATGCGGACTTTTGGTCGCAAATGCTACTTCTATCAGCCATGCTTTGTTCACAATTTACAAATTGCGAACCCTGAGTCGCATGCGACATCTGAGGATTGTTAAGTGAGGTTTTTAGCGGGATTTTCACCCATTTTTCAATTTTCTCAAACCCTAAACCTCCATAGGCGATTTTTCATAGACCCAACTTCTTCAAATCATTGGGTAAGTGTCTTTAATTAATTTCCAACTATATTTTGTGATTATATCTTATATTTAACATCAAATTCGTGAGAATCTAAAGGAAACTTTAGGAAAAATTGTGAAATCTTTCAAAATGTAAAATGATGATTTGACTGACCAAATGGTATCAGAATTAGATTATTTTTGTATGGGTGAACTCGTAGCGGAATTTTCATGAGTATCTTAATCTAAAACAATATAAATACTGAAATAATTAATTAAATCACGCGGAAAACTTTTAGCAACAATAGCAATGATAAAGTGCGGAAATTAGTAACATGCCTCTACCCAGTATCTAGTGTCACTACTCACGGACGACTAAAAGAGTAGTAAAAACAACAGTCTGAAAGAAATACACAACATGTGTGTTTTGATACAAAAAAAACAAACTGGAAGAGATAGAGGAGATTCTGGGCCCACGAACGCCAGCGAACTACCTCAGAGTCTTTGGACTGAAGGATAGCTCCCTAACTACTACTGCGATCTGTAATCTGTGTCCTGACCTGTGCACAAAAAAGGCCTATGTAGTATCAGCACAACCGAGCCCATGTGCTGGTAAGTGCCCGGCCTAACCCCGGCGTGGTAGTGACGAGGCTAAACCGGACCTACCACAATCACCCTGTACAGATATATGTGCAATAACAGAAAGAATACAAAAATTTAACTAGATAATGGGGAGGGGACATGCTAGGGTGTAATAGTTCAATTATAAAACCAACAAACAAGAAATGGAACTAAATATATAATAATAAATAGGGAAAGCCGGTGAATCAACAACTGCACGGCTCCACCCTTCGTGATTTTACTCTCATCTCTCACCAAAATTGTCAAATATAATGCACGGTATCACCCTTCGTGCTTTTACTCTCATTTCTCACCAAAACTATCAAATATAATGCACGGTATCACCCTTTGTGCTTTTACTCTCAATATACAGTGCACAACATCACCATTCGTGTTTTCTTCACATAACTCTCAAAACACAAGGCACGTGATGACCCTTCGTGCTCAAATAATCAAGAAAACATGGCACGAAAAGACCCTTCGTGCATAATCTCTCTCTTCCTCGCCCAATCAAAGGTCACAACCAAACGGGAAAGGAATATATAACAAGATAAAACATCCCGGCAAGGTAGAATAACTCTACAATAAGTCCCGGCAAGGAAATACAACTCAACAATAGGTCCCGGCAAGGGAAAATTACCAAAATTCCTCTTTAGTTCATTTGCTTCTCAACTATCACTTCATAGTTCAATTAACAAGTAATTATCACAATTGTTCACTTCTTTCAGAATTTTAATAGCAATTATGACTCACGGTCATCCTAGACTCGGGAGCATAGGTAACCGTCCCCATACCTATACACCGACTCCACATAGCACATAGCAAATATTAACCTAATCCTATTCCCTCAAACCAAAGTTAGATCGAACACTTACCTCAAATCCGAAAATAGCAACTCAAAGCTCAACAATCGCCTTTCCTCTAAAATTCGACCCTGAACCAACAATATCTAATCACAATTTACTCGAATGTATCAACAAATGCTAGTTAAATCAATTCGAATGCATAATAATGAAATTCCCAAAGTTTTACCCAAAAATTCCCAAAATGCCCCCGGGCCCACGTGGTCAAAACTCGAGGTTCGAACCAAAACCGGGTTACACATTCCCCCACGAGTTCATATATGCAATTTAGTTTGAAACCGGACCCCAAATTGAGGTCCAAATCCCCAATTTTAAGAAAACCTAGGTTATACCCCAAACCCCTATTTTTACCCATTTAATGCTTTGATTTTAAGTTGAAATCGTGATAAAAGATGTTAAAGTTAGAAAATATTGAGTAAAAGTTGACTTACAATTGGTTTGGGGGAGAATGGGTCAAGAGAAAATCGCCAATAGAGGTTTGGGTTTTGAAAATATGAAAAATGAAGTTTGAAATCGTCTAAGTATAGGTTGCATAGTCCCAAATGTCGCAATTGCGAGGTTTTGTTTCCAATTGCGAATAATGCAAAAAATAGTTGGTGTCGCAATAGCGAGAAGTGGTTTGCAATTGCGAAGAGGGCGTGTTTTGAACTGGGTTCGCATTTGCGAGAATGTCTTCGCATTTGTGAAGACTGGGTTGTAAAGGGGGAATCACATTTGCGAGAAATGGTTCGCATTTGCGGAATCTGGCCATAAAAGGGAGGGATCACATTTGCAAGTTTTCCTCGCATTTGCGATGAAGCAGGCCAAAGGGGAAGGCTCGCATTTGCGAAGATTGCTTCGCAAATGCTAAGACTGCAGATACCAGCAGTTAAAATGTTTCAAAATGAGCCTAACACCTATCCGAAACTCACCCGAGCCCTCGGGGCTCCACCAAACATGCACCCAACATCAAAAACATCCTAGAGACTTATTTGTGTGATCAAATTCCCAAAATAACATCAAAATCAAAGAATCAACCTCCAAAACTCATGATATTCATTTCAAAGTTCAAAACTTTCAAATTTTTCATTTTTAGTCCGAAACACGTCAAACGACGTCCGTTTTTAACCAAACTTTACAGATAGCGCTTAACGCTTATTTAAGACTTGTACCGGACGTCAGAACCAAAATACGAGCCCGATACCATTACTTTTGATCAAAATCTCATTTTTATTTTTCCTTAAGCATTTTCAGAAGACAATTTCACAGAAAAGTTTCGTACTTGGGCCCGGGACCTCGGATTTCGATTCTGGGAATACGCCTGGGTCTCAAATTTCCTTACGGACCCTAGAGGACTGTCACATCATGGGTCTGGGTCCGTTTACCCAAAATCTCGACCGAATCAACTATAGAAAGATTATTATCAAAATTCATAGTTTTTAACACAGAATTCAAAATATTTCCACATCAAATCTTTCCGGCTTCGCGCCCGGACTGCGCATGTAAATCGAGGCAACCAAATAAAAGTTTTAAGGCCTCAGAAGCACAAAGAAAGGGACAATTATGGTGATGAACCTTTGGGTCGTCACATGGGTGTTCGATTTTTGTAAATTTTCGTAATTGACTTTTGTTGACTTTTTGCAAATTATATAGGGATTATAGTTTCATCAATTGAAATTATTTTCTCTCGCATTTTTAGTTATATTCAAGTTATTTTTGGTTAGATATGAGCCGTCCGGAGGTCTTTTCACTCGAGAAGTGCATTTTAGAGTATCGGTTTGTTGTCTTCGGGGTAAGTATCTTGACTAACCTTGTATGGGGGACTTCCCTTAGGAATTGATTCTATGCTAATTATAGTCCATACATGCGAGGTGAGGAGTGTGTGCTCGGACTTATTTATCAAAAATTTGCCCTCTAGGATTCTTAGGTCCTTATGTTCATTATGTGAAAAGTGTACAGTTATGGTTGGGTTTCCTAATTGCTTAAATTGAATATATATGCTCCATATGATGTTATTACCTTTCCTTTAATTTGTACGTGTTACTTGACCCGTAATTGCTTTAATTGAAGTGATTGACTTCCTTATTATTTTGATACTTCTTGATTGTGTTTCTATATGACTTCATTTAAACATGCTACATGTCCAGTTGTTGTAGTTACCGGTGTAGTTATCACGTGCTTATTATGCCTGGTTATTTTGTTAAGGTTATCGTGCTTCTTAATTTTTCTGTGATCCTTATTATGTACTATTCTTGTTTAAATTGATAATTATTCATGTCGAACAAGACTTATGACATTCTCTTGGTAATTGTCCATTGTTGAGTATTGACTCGAGTTGAAATCTATATTGCAAAGCTAACTGTTGAAACAAGATTGGTTATTATTGATTCCCTTGACGGAAGGTTATTGTTTCTATTGTTGATCCCTTGTCAGGATGTTATTGTTGCTATTGTTTATTCCTTTGCCGGGATGTTATTGTTTTTGTTGTTGATTCCCTTGCGGGGATATTATTGTTTTTATTGTTGACTCCCTTGATGGGACGTTATTGTTCATATTGTTGACTTCCTCGCCGTAATGTTATTATTTCTATTATTTGGGTGAGGAAGAGTGTAAAGCACGAAGGGTGATGCCATGGATGGCATTGTGAGAGAGAGTTAAAGCATGAAGGGTTATGCACATATTTATTTATGCATATTGTGAGGAAGAGTGTAAAAGTACGAAAGTTGATGTGGGGCCACATTATTGAGAGTAAAGGTACGAAGGGTGATGTCGTGCATGATATTGTGAGGAAGAGCGTAAAGCACAAAAGGTGATGTGCACATTTCTATTTATGTATATTGTGAGAAAGAGTGATAAAGCACGAAGAGTGATGCCATGCACTTTCTGTTTGTTGTGTTTCTTTGTAGTTATCAATTCAAGTGTTTTAATTATTCAGATTTCTTTACTGTTGTGACCCTTGTGATGTAACCTCATAGAGTTTTCAATACCTCTCTCGCTCTCTCTCTCTCTCTCTCTCTCTCTCTCTCTCTCTATATATATATATATATATATATATATATATAGCAATACTTCAAATTTCAATAAATTTTTTTTTAATTCTATTAGTTACTCAATTAAATTCCATTAAACCATTTGAGGTTGTAACTATTACTTCGCCAGTTGGAATTTCAAGTTCGAGTCCCGATCTGATCCAGACCCGAATGCACAAAAATAAGGGGAACACGAGCCATACCACAAACGTACGAGCATGGCAAACTTGTTATTTCAAAGAATTACACAATATGTTATCATTCCTTCCTAAAACAGAGAGGGCAGCGTGCATAAAGTATACATTGGTATCTAAATATAGTAATAACATTGTAGACATGCTTAGTGCGTAGTGGCCATAATCCTACTTTGACAACTCACGCTCACGACATACCAGGCTCATCCCTACAGGAAGACATGGCTTTTATGTAGATATCAAACATAATTTCGATTTCGCGCAGAGATCTGACCTTGGTTGGTTCGGCTATTTCAAGAGCTTGCCTCCAAATTTCTCGAGTTGGTGTTTGTAACGATAGGGAGAAACTCCGATAAACGGAAAGTGAAACTCTGACTGACTTTTAGATCTAGAGGAAACTAAAATTTTGGCTAGAAATTACCAATAGACGGCGCCAAATTATTTCACTAAAAAGTAGTAAATATTTTTGTTAAACTAATTTAATAGGAAGATTTGAGATAAATCCTAGCCAACGATAATTTATCCTAGATCAGAGATAGAAGATAAGAAACACAAGCATAGCTGAACATAAAATTTGATTATAGTTACGATTGAATCCCATAATATAAGAAAAGGATGAGGATTTCAATATTATTAAATTATAATGAAGAATACATAAATAAAAAGAGTCACCGTTCTTGAACAAGGTTGACCCCTATGCATTATGATTAAATTAATGATGAATATCGAGGTTCTAAGCTTCTTTTCTCCTTTCTTCTTGGCGAGGAGCCTGAGATGAAGATCCATATTCATCTTTAGAGATATGTCTATATGTGTAAATTCTTTTTCAGCCCCTTATCGATTATTCTCTCCCATGATATTTATACAAAAAAAATACTTTTTTTACCCAGCGGTCATTAACTAGAGTATCTAAGTTCTTGGAATGTCCTGTGGAATATTCCTCGAAAATGTCTAAGTGTTTAACTAGCTGTTCAGGTTGAACTAAGTGCTCAACCTCGACCATAGATGAATCTCTCGTTGGTCTATTGCTTCCCATACGTGACCTCGGCTTGGTTAACTCTTGTTCGTCCTTCCTTAATTAAGATTCTTCTGTTTAGATTTTGACCTATGCAACCATCTCTTGAACCAGAAATTGGTCGATTATAGAATCAAGTTTAGATCTTGAGAGTCTAAATATTTTCATCTAAAATAAAAACTAAACACATTTTATATTGCTAGTGTATCTGACACTTATCTACCATGTCTATTGTTTTTCTTTAAATTGCTATTGAAAATGTTGCTCCTCGATTGTTGCTATTTGATGCTACCTTGTCTTCCTTTTTCCTTATTGTCTTTTGTCTCCCTCTTCCCGCTCTTTCTTCTTCTTCGTCCCTTTTATTACTTGCCACCTTTTTTTGAGATGATGGAAAATAGCCTCTCTACCTCTCCAGGTAGGGGTAAGGTCTGCGTATACACTATCCTCCCCAGACCCCACCTGTGAGATTATACCGAATTTATTGTTGTTGTTATTTTACATGAATAAAACAGGAGAACTAGTCCAAAAAAATTTCCTTGCCTGGAATTTCAACCTCGTGCAACCCTAAATCATGATGTAACAAACAAGTGAAGAAAAGAAGGAATATTCAGGAAACTTTTTGGATGAAAAATGGTACTACAACAACAACAAGCCCAATGTAATCACACATGTGGAGTCTCGGGAGGGTAGCACGTATGCGAAGCTTATTCTTACCTTTATTTTCGCTAGACCTTCGGCTCAAATGGTCCAGTACGTAAATTGTTGTAATAATTAAATGAACCTAGCTCGTAACTTTGATCAAGCATTTAAACTTTGAACGAAGCTACAGTAGCCGGGAAATGTGAGTTATAGCCCGTTTGGCCAAACTGCGAAAATTAGCTTATTTTTATTAAAAGTACTTTTCTCAAAAGTATTTTTGATGAGAAGCAGTTTGTTTTGCTAATTAGTTTGAAAAACACTTCTGAACAGCAATTAGTGTTTGGCCCTTCTAAGTGCATTTTTCTCAAAAGTACTTCTCAAAAAAGTACTTTTGGAGATAAGCTGTTTTTTTTACTTTTCCAAAACTGCTTCTCCTCAAAAACACTTTTTTCCTTCCAAAAGCTTGGCAAAAAACCCCAATTTTTTGCCAAAAGTGCTTTTGGCAAAAAAAGAAGCACTTTTGGCCAAAAAGAAACTTGGCCAAACAGGCTATTAGTCATCGGTTATCTTCAAATATAGGAATGGCGAGAAAATTGCTCAAATTCTGTAGCCAACCAAGTGGGTACGAGTAAAAAATGAGAATGGAGATGCGGGGTATCAATCCCGTACCTCTCGCACGCAAGCGCTCTACCATCTGAGCTACATCCCATCGCCAATACTGCTCCGATATTCTTTTTACTTCTTCTGCAGCTAAGTAATTTGTATTACTAATATTTACACTAAAGCTAAAATATTCTTATTTGAACTTTAAAGAGTAATGAAATTTATATTATAAAAGCTGTGAAAGTTATTATATTGAGTTTGTCTTACGTTTGAGAAATTCCAAAATGGAAAAAAGTGCCATATAAATGAAAACGGAGGACATAAAAATAGTTTTGAAAAGAATAGATAGCATATTACTTAATCCTTGATTCTTAGATTTTCTTGGACTTAGACACCTATTTTATTTTGCTACCACGCTAAGTTATTCTGGCCTTCAAATTGATTGTTTTCATTTGAATGTAGTAAATAATTCATTGCGGAAATATATTGATACACAAATTCACTATCGGTAAATTGAAAACAAGGGTGATCACTATCAAGCATTACGGGAGGCGTAGTAGGACGTCTAGGTTGGCGACTACTTTCAACTTGCTTATCTTTTGTAAGTCGGGGAGCCGGGGGAAGGGTATTATTATGGCCACTACTTTCACCGGTTTTACCTTTTCCTTTACCGAACATTTTTTTCAAAGAAAAATGCCATACTAATTAGAATTATGCGAACTAAACAACACAAAAATATATTATTAAAACATAAGAGTTGAAACAAGTTTACCGGATTGCCGAACAACTTCTTGAAAATTGAAAATCGTTGAACACTTGAAAACTTCAATTCAACAACTTCACAATTTTTCATGAATTTTCAACAATAAATTCAGCAATTGTAGTAGAAAGATTGAAAGAGAGCTTGAGAGAGATTGAGAGATATTGATGAATTGGTGAATAAAAATGAATGAATGAGGGGGTATTTATAGTTGAGAAGTGGGAAAAAGTGTAATTATATAAAGTTTGGGGGCCAAATAACTATTTTATAAAGTTCCAAACGACTATTTTTGAAAATAGCCTTTATTGATTTTTTAAAAAAAAAGTTTAAAAAAAAATAGCTGTTAGGCCCTCTAGGACCGGCCCAGGTGCGCCTGGCGGTCCGGGCCTGACGGTTCGAAGCAATGGACTGGCCCGTCACGAGCTTAATGGACCGGTAGGACCGGGACCGCCAGGACCGGTCCACCAGGCCTGCCAGGACCGCGGTCCCGGTCCGGTCCTGGTTCAGGCCCGGCCCGTTTGCACCCTTAATGCACAGTCCATTGTAGCACAAAGACACACAGTCCATTAAAGAATCCAAATAATTATATCAGAAATAAGTGATTCCTGACTCGACAATTCTCAACTTCTCACAAACTAAACTAATTAAATTGCAAACGCACATTAGAACTACAACTACAAACAATCATGTGAACCTAGAATTGAAACAATCATGTATACTAAAAGTATTCAACAATATCAAAACTTGAGATATTTAATTGAATTTCAACTTGAAAATCCAACAACTTCATGCAAGCCAATGAATATTCAATTCCATGCCAGGTTCGGGTATTGTACCTCAACATTTGAAGAATAATAAAGGGGAAGAGTAAGTCAGCAGCAGTTCGAACAACAGTAGACCAAGAGATGATCAAACAGTAAAATACACAGCCCTTGAAATTGAGACACAGCCGAGAATGATTTTCAGAGAGAAAACAACACCAAATAGCTTCTGAAGCTAACAGTCAACCAAACAGCTCAGAATAGACTCATCCAACCAACTACAACTCAAAATCACCCAAATAAACTCAAGGATGAACCCAGGTGATCCAAATCAGCCTCAGCAACAGAAACAAACAATCAATAATTCAAATAGATCCCAATCCGATTCCAAAGACGAAACCAAATTAATCAGGACTTCAATTACTAGATACTAGACTAAAATTGCAGCTAAACTTGAATTTGAATCGCAAAATTTCAATGGAACAGTCTGTTTCACTGATTTGTTTTACTGCATTTTTCTGTTTTGTTTTTTTTTAATTTGAAAATTTCTATTATTTTTGGTTTTCTTTTTGAAGAAGCTCAGATCTAAAGGAATTTTATACTTGAAGTTTTAATTCCAGATCTGGAAGCTTTGGGGAGTATTTTTGGGGCTGCCAAACTTGAAATTAAACTGAATTTTTCAATGAACAGTGCTATTTTTATGTTTTTGAAGTTTTCTGATTTTTTTTTGGTTTTTTCTTTTGAAGATTTGAAGTTTGGATGTTAAATTTCAGCTCTGAAACTTTGAAATAAAGGCAGGGGATTTTGTGAGGCTCCAAACTTATTCAACAAGGCAGAGATCATGCCTTTTATAGGTCAAATAAAAGACTAAAGGCTTCTAGGACCTTCCATTTATCCCCCCCCCCCCCAAACTAACATCCTACCCTTCCCCAAATAGAACCTGAAATCCCCTCACATGTGACCTCCCCATCTACTAGAACCTTCCCCAATATAATTTGATTCCCACATAATCTAAATTCTATTATATCCTTTACGACCCCTGTTATTACCCCTTGAGAATTCAGAGAAAGATTGGGCCAACGTTGATTTAAATTGGTTTCTATCATTGGGCCTCTGATTTCGAAGCCCAATATCACCAAACTAGAAAATGAAAACTGTCCTAATTAAGGGGACAAGAATCTCTAAAAAAATTCAAATAAAGGGCCCAAACAGGCATAAGCAACTTAACAAAAGAGAAAAACGACACACGAAAATAACTAGGAACTGACCAAAGACTAAATTAAACATACAATCACACTAGAAACTGAAAATAAAGAATGAAGAACAGAAACCAGGGATAGAGTAATACTGGTTTGGCCGGAATGAATTGACGGAGGCGACGAGCTTGGTCAAGTGAATGAGGCATCGACCAGAATCCAATGTCTTTTGACTTGAATCGAAGGTGATATCCAACGATTGTTCTTGCAAAGAACAGATGCTGGGCATAAACTTCGTCCCAAATCGATCCTTGAGGACCGACGGAATCAACTACTTCAAACGGACTTCAAACTCTTGCTCTTCTAAAATTTTGTACCAGAGATTAACACCAACAGTTGGGATTTGCGGAACCAATAGTAAGATACAGATGAAAAAGGTTGGGGTGATGGATTAGGAGTCAAGAGTGAGTGGGTTTTGGATTGTGGTTGAAGCTCAAAGCCGCGACAATGGTGGAGTATTTGAGGAGTATTAGGGTTCAAATACGACGAAGAAGAAAAGAGAGACGAAGGGTTGTTTGGATTTAGTCTTAGGTTTATAGAATATTTTCGAACATATTAAGGGAGTTGGGGGAATGGTTATAGGCCGTTGATATGAGGGAGATGAATGGATAGGATCACTTGACGACAAACCGGCATCGTTTTGACCTATAGTGAACAGACTGGGTGAGGGAAAATTGGGCTGGGGCGTGCAGGTTCGATTTTGGCTTGGTCCTGGATTTTAAAATTGGCCCAAATGAAGGCTCTTTTTTTTGAAACAGACTTTTCTCCCTTTTGTTCTCTCATTTACAAATTAATCTCTTTTTATTGCACTTCTTTTAATTCACTTTTTTTTTCATTTTCCAAATTATAACTTTGTATTTCTTCTGATTTTATAAATATGTAAAAATAAAAATAAAAAATAAACACTTAAACTAAACTAATTAATTCCTAAAATTAATCTTAACACTATTTTGTGACAATTTCATAATTAAACTAAAAGAACTAAAGTGAACTATTTTTTGTGCTTTTTCATGTTTTGTCCTAAAACGAATTAATCCCTAATTAATTCTTGAAATATGAAATTATATCCTAAATGCAAATGTATATTTTTTGTAATTTTATATGAATTATCATGCACAAACAAAATACAAATAATTAACAAAAATGACACAAAAACTCACAAAATTTATAAAAATAAGAAAAAATCAGTTCTGTTTGAATTTTATGGGAATAATTCATATATAGGGCAAAACTCACGTGCTCGCAGCTGCCCCTCTTTGCTTGGAAACATGAAATATTTTCGGGCAAAGATAAGTGATCATGTACGAGCGATTTTTGCCCGTTTGATAATTCCGTTGCGAAGCATTTTTAAAAGTTTTGACTGCACCCTGCTTCAGAGGTTGCCTACATAACCTGGGCAAAACAGGAATCAGGTCAGTGTAGTTCGAGAGTGACTGGTAGCTGGGACTACCAGGAGGTGTGATTTCACTACGATTGCTGCTGCTATTACTGCTCGCTGACCTTCATTATTACATCACGTCAAAATAAAAGAAGCTAGCCTAAGCTATGAACTATGAATTGCGAAAATCCTATCTAAAATTTTCAAACTTTCATCTTGTACTTCCTTGTTGCCTTGTTCTCTTGTCTTTCCTTGGTGAAATCCATTGTTGTTACTTCAACTTGCTAACTGAGGTGTTGTTCCTTCTCTCCGCATTGATGAACTTGAATAAACTTGAACTGGAATGTATTTCTCTGTTCTCCAGGCGGTCTCCTGACTTCAAAAAAAATAGACAAAACAAAAAAAACTTTCTGCCCCAGTTTGGAAATTGGGGCTTGTTATCGTATACTAATACGAATTTGTAAACTAAAACTTGAAATGTTACATCTGTTCTACAGGCGGGCTCCTGACTTCAAAACTTGAATGTATTCCTCTGTTCTCCAGGCGGGCTCCTGACTTCACAAAATAGACAAAATAAAGAGAAGTTTCTGCCCCAGATTATAAAACTAGGTTTGTTATCGGATACTAATACGAATTTGAAAACTAAAACTTGAAATGTAATACCTCTGTTCTCTAGGAAGGCTCCTGACTTCAAAACTTGAATGTATTCCTCTGTTCTCTAGAAGGGCTCCTGACTTCACAAAAATAGACAAAACAAAGAGAACTTTCGGCCCCAGTTTATAAAACTGGGGTTTGTTGCCATATACTAATAAGAACTAAAACTTGAATTGTGATAAGACTGAAATACAAATTTAAAAACTAAAATGTACCTTTAAAATTTGAAATTTATCTTAGGTGAAAAATTCATCAAACTAAGATTTTCATCTTAGGAGAAAGATTCAACAGACTAAGACTTTTCCATTTGTGATCTTAGGTGAAAAATTCATCATACTAAGATTTTCATCTTAGGAGAAAGATTCAACAGATTAAGATTTTGACTCTAGGAGATAATTCATCAGACTAGGTCCATTTTGTCTGATCTCAGGAGAAAGATTCATCGGACTGAGATTTTGACTCTAGGAGATATTCATCAGACTAGGTCCACTTTTGTGTGATCTCAGGAGAAAGATTCATCGGACTAAGATTTTGACTCTAGGAGATATTCATCAGACTAGGTCCATTTTTGTGTGATATTAGGAGAAAGATTCATCGGGCTGAGATTTTGACTCTAGGAGATATTCATCAGACTAGGTCCATTTTTGCGCGATCTCATTAGAAATATTCATCGGACTGAGATTTTGACTCTACAAAATATTCATCAGACTAGGTCCATTTTTGTGCGATCTCAGGAGGAAGATCCATCAGACTGAGATTTTGACTCTAGGAGATATTCATTAGACTAGGTCCATTTTTGTGTGATCTCAGGAGAAAGATTCATCAAACTAAGATTTCGACTCTAGAAGATATTCATCAGACTAGTTCCATTTGTGCGATCTCAGGAGAAAGATTCATCAGACTGAGATTTTGACTCTAGGAGATATTTATCAGACTAGGTCCATTTTTGACTTCAGACTTTCTTAATTTTCCAAATTTCAATTTCCTTTCTTTTCAAATTTTGCCTTCCTTTCTTGTTCCCAAATTACGCCTTCCTTTTTTTTTCTGGCTTCTACCTTCATCTTCCTTTTTTCCGACTTCTGGCTTCCAAATTATGCCTTCCTTTCCCTTTCTAATTTCTGCTTCATCTTAGGTGAAAGATTCAACATACTAAGATTTCTATATCCTAGGTGACAAGTTCAACAGACTAAGATTTTGACTCTAGGAGAAAATTCATCAGACTAGGTCCATTTTTGAGAGATCTCAGGAGAAAGATTCATCGGACTGAGATTTTGACTCTAGGAGATATTAGTCAGACTAGGTCCATTTTTGGAATTCAAACATTCCTTTCCGTCTTTTCAAATTGTGCCTTTCTTTCTCCCAAATTATGCCTTTCTTTCTTTTCCAACTTCTGTCTTCCTTTCCAAGTTATGCCTTACTTTCTTTTTCACAACTTTTGCGTTTATCTTAGGTGAAATATTCAACAGACTAAGATTTTATCTTAGGTGAAAATTTCATCAGACTAAGATTTCACGACTGCCTATTGTCCTCCAAAACTTGTTTTACCTACCTTCTGAGTTGCACTACCTTCCTTCAGAATTGCTTCCCTAAAAACGGGTGTTTTCCTCCTTCAAAAACCACTTTTCTAACAACCGGTGTTTCATTCCTCCAAAAACTGGTGTTTCTTTCGTGAAAACTACTTCCCCATTTTTAACTTGTATTGCCCTTCATGTTCATCATATGTGTACCCGCCTTCAAGAGAATTTCAAAACGGCAAAAAATTTTCTGCCCCAACATGTCTTTCCGCCATTAATAACATTTCTACGCCCCTGTTTCAAATGAAAGAAAATTTTGTCAGTTTGAATTGTGGTGGTTGGTTGTGGTACTCCTGTTGGGATGGCTTTACTTTCCTCCTTTTCATGCTCTGTGTTGTCTGGCCATCTTTGGGACTTGGCTGATAACTTCCGACTTTTGACGACTATCTCTCAGTTATTACTTCTAATCTTCTTATTTGACCCCATATGTTTTCAATGACACCTGATTCTTCTTGAAGTTCTTGCATGTTCATTGATTAAGCACTTTCTGTATTACCAAACATATATTTTCTGCATTCAAACTCTATATATTCTGTTCGTTGTACCGCCCATGAACTGGTATTTTCCTAACCTTTGATTCTTACATGAATCCCCAAATTGCATCTATTGCCCCCACAGTATGTTGTTATTTCTTGAATCAAAACCCCTAGACCTCTTGACCCTGAAGTCTATTGCTCCCCTAAAGCATGTTGAGTATTACCAGCTTAGTGCTCTTGTTGTTTTCCTTGACTTGTGGCACTTTGACATGCTAGCCAGATCTTGTCTTGTGCAATTAGAAAGCTAGTGGAAAATTTTAAAGTCATTTCTCACTTGTTATAACCGACAGAATCGGATTGAAGAAGTGAACAAACAGAGAACGAAGTGAAGGACAAAGATGATTCCTAAAGAAGACACTACAAAGTAGAAACTTATCAAATGTGGATACTAACTCTAATGACCACGACATGCACTAATAGATATTCTGTCAATAAATACTGACGTTCAGCTCTTGTTGTTCCTTTCGCTGTGAAACTGGACTTCAATGCTCCAATTATCCAATTTGATTTGCTATCCTTATTCGACTTGTGGTGCCCGTAGGGCTTTCACCAACAAACCTCTCTAATTTGTTTTTGCTCTCAACTCACCGTCACCTTAAGGTGCCCGTGAAGGTTTTCACCAATAAGACTCTCTCATTTTTATTTCTCTCAGCTTTCATCGCCTTGCGATACCCATGAGGGTTTTCATCAATCCGACTCTCTATTTCTCTTGCTTGGATCGGAGTGTTGCCCCTGACATGAATCACCTTTACTTGCTTGACTTAGCATTTCTCAAAGCCTGATCGGAAGGTCTTCCTTTGGACTTTAATGTGGGCTTTTGGATAGGGTTAGAAAAAAAGATATAACGGCTCAAAAAAATTAAAATGGGTTTAACACTACAACTTTCGGAATCCAATTTCTTTCAAAAATCACAACCTCTGCCCCAGTTTCTTGCTTGGGGACTTTTAGAATTTTATTTTGGTATGACTGAACCTCAGAGAGGTTGCCTACGTACCCTTTCGGGATCAAGTCAAACGTAGTTCACGTCATAGAAACTACGTTGTTGTGATTTTCTTTCTTCTTTTCTTTTTGTTTTTATTGCTTTTTCCTTTCTTTCTTCATTTTCTTTTCTTTTTCTTCTTTTCTCTCTTTATTTCATTTCTTTTCTTTTCTCCACTTTTTTTTCTTTTTTTTTTTCATTTTCATTTCCTTCCTTTTTCCATTCTTTTTCCATTTGCTTATCTCCGGCACTTGCGCTTCTTTGATTGTGCCATTGATTCCGAAAGAGGTGTATGGAAGAAAATAAAAACGGCTCAAAAGGGATGACAATGGAAAAAAGTGTTTGGTAGCAGAACAAAATGCCTTCGTCATTTCAACCCTCGAAATATGCCAAGTACAAACAAGTATAATCGGAATACAGAAACCATACACGTCATTTCTTGACCGTATCGAAATTGACGGCCATTTTTGCACATTTTCTTTCTGCATTTGTCAGATATAATGTGCCATTGGGCAACGCCCTTACTCTTATTACCATGATCGCCCCCCTGTTAATTTGGCCAACTTGATTTTGCGGGGATTTTTATGTTTTACTTGCTCTAGTTTCACATGGTTGGGGCATCAAACAATCTCACAACGTCCAATATTCTTATTTCCTCAAGTGCCCTCATCATTTTCAAAAATGGTTTCAATTCTTCCCGACCAACATGGATTTAAAAATTCGACTGAGAATTATGTGTGCATGTCATGTCACTAGAACCAGCAAAAGACAAAACAAAAAGGATAGAAAAGAACTAAACAAAAATGATTGGGAATAACAGAAGATCAGGATTTGCATGAAACAACAAAACAAAAAAACTGACTGGAGTACAACCCCAGAATGAAAATAAAATAAACCTAGGCAACATTAAACAAATCATTGCGACTAAACCAACTAGACAAAATGAAAGGATAAGAGGGTTTGATCACGAGACAATATCCGGATTACAACCTTGCAAATAACCCGGACAACAGAAATGACAACAAAATGGACCACCAAGACTCCTCCTTGGCTGACCAGGAAAAGAGCGTCTTCCCAATTGCCAAGCACGAAATTTTTAGCCACTAAGCTTCACATCCATATTACCATGACCACTATCTGTTTCAGCGTCTTCAACTTCATTCCACATGTTCCCAAAAGGATTCTCACACCCCATGTATCCAGGCATCATTCTCACCATGTGTGTCTTCCCATGTAAAGGATGGAGCGTGATATTATGGGTGCCACTATTTTGGATCAAATTTCCCTGGATCATGCTTTCTATTTCCCTTTTCAAATCCCGACAATTTTCCACATTGTGCCAAGGCATTAGAGTGGTATTCACACCTTTTAGATGAGTAAAATCTTCTCGCACGTCGGTCTACCTGATTTGGGGAATGGGTGCAATCATGTCATGTTGTTTCAACTTCTCAAATAAGCTTGCATATGACTCTCCTATTGGTGTAAAATTATCTTTAAACTTTTCCTGGCTTCGATGTGGGTTATAAGGTACATAAAAATTTTGCGGAGGCGGGTGGAGATTTCGTGAAATTGGTGCTCGCTTTCTTGGGCGATTTGATGGCTGGCCAACATACCGGGGCGAATCGACAGAGTATGGTGGGTTCTAAGATGGACAGTAATACTGATGAGGCTGCACATAACTCCGAGGTGTTCTCTCAGGACCTCTTCTTGATGCTGATATCATCATGATTTCATCATCCCTCCCATTCGCATCACCAGAATCAAATTGGACCACATGAACTGCAGCTTTGAGAGCTGTTTGACTAAGAATTTTGCCTGTCTTAAGACCGTTCTCCACCATTTCCCCCATTTGATTTCTTCTGGGAAGGATTTACCCATTGCGGTTGTCATGTATTGAAAATAATCTGGCTCTTGAGCCTCTAGAAAGACAGTGATTAACTCGTGGTCATCCATGGGTGGCTTAACTCTAGATGCCTGCTCTCCCCATTTGATGGAATATTCCCTGAAACTTTCAGTTGGTTTCTTTTTCAAGTTAGAAAAGGGAAATGCGGTCTGGGGCGATATCGGCGTTGTACAGAAACTGTTTGACAAAGGCCCGTGCCATGTCGTCCCAGACGTACCAGCAAGATGTGTCTTGATCCAAAAACCATTCAGATGCTATTTCCGATAGGCTTTCCCCAAAATAAGTTATAAGCAATTGTCCATTTTTTCGCACACCTCTCAATTTGTTGCAATACCTTTTCAGGTAGGCTATGGGGTCTCCATGTCCATTGTACTTTTCAAATTTGGGAACCTTGAAACCAGGCGGCAAGTGGACATCGGGGAACATGCATAGATATCTGAAGGTAACACTCTTTTATCCTGCCATTGCTTGCGTGTTTTTCAGCTGTTGTTCTAATCTTTTCATTCCTTGGGCTATTTCTTCTTGTACTCTTGTTCGTGCAGGATTCTCAATGTTTGCAGGAAGATTGAATGAGTACGAGTGGTGCTCTTGCTGTGTAGCAAATTGTGACTTATGACGAGGCTCTCCCTTACCGTTGGCCCATGCTTGATGTATTTCTGTCATTTTTTGTTTCGCTATTATACTTTCCTCAAACATCGTAGACTCTAGTTGAACCCTCTGACCCGGAGTCTCTTGAGCACTTGTAACAGCTTCGATTTCGGTTATCATTTTCCTCAGATTTTGTGTTTCCAGCTTACCACAACCAACCACTTCAATTGTCTTCACAATTCAAAACAAAACATGTTAGAATGGATTGAATCAGTCCTCATTATTCACAACATCTTTTCCATTTTTTAAAATTTTTTTTTCATTTTTTTTTGTTTTGGTTGTGGTCGAATCCTATGTGGATTGCATACGTATCGTGACCCCGCACAAATCAGACTAGGCGTAGTTCGTGCCAATAAAAGGTAAACGACAATAAAATATTTTTGAAATTTTCTATTTTTTATAATAACCATAAAATATTTTTGGTATTCATTAGACCACTGACTTTTTCTTATTTTTCAAAATAAATGACCCGGTATTGCAAACACGGCTTTCCAACGCCTCGGGGACGAATATTTTAAAGCTGCGTTGGCTAACCGGTCAAAAATCAAAATTGATAAAAATGGCCGCTTTTGCAAAGCTAGTCTTCCGGCATCCCTTTCGGGAACATTCGGCTATTTATGACAAAACGGCATTACTCGAATTATTTACGACTCTCTTTTTTTGCTTTTCAAAATAAAATATCCCGTATTTAAAACACGGCCTTTTAACGCCTTGAGGACGAAAATTTAAGGCTCTGAGGGTCAAAAATCAAAATATTACCAAAGGTGGCTGTTTATGCAAAGTCAGCCTTCCGGCGTCCCGTTTGGAACATTTGGCTATTGATGTAAAACGGCATCACCTGATTTAGATTTTGGCTATTTTTGCAAAGGAAAGGTTGGACCCGATGAGGATTGCCTACTGTGAGAATCAAACCATGCGTAGTTCGAGCAGATTAACCGAACCATTTGAAACAGGACTTTTTTTTTTCATTTTATCTTTTGGCATTTCATAAGCAAATAATAAAATAAAAAAACTACTTTTAAAACAAGACTCTTTTTCTTTTTCTTCTATTTCAACAATAAAACAACCTGTTTTACCAACAACCTATTTTTAAAATTAAAATAAAAGACTCTTTCTTTCTTTTTTTCAATAAGATAACCTATTTTTCCGAACTAAAAATAAAAGGCTCTTCTTTTTCCTTCTTTTTCATCAAATAATAAAACAAATAAACTATTTTGAAATAAAAATCAAGACTCTTTTTTTTTCTTTTCATACAAAATAACGACTCTTTTTCCTTTCACATTTTTCATGGCAAAACAAACTATTTTTCCTTTTCTATTTTTGAAACAAAATAATGATTTTTTCATTTTCAATAAACAACCTATTTTTCTCAATTAAAAATAAAAACTTTTTTTTTCATTTTTTAGTAACACAACCTATTTTTCGAAAAAAATAACGACTCTTTTTTCTTTTTCCATAAAACAACCTATTTTTCATTGGCAAATAAACTATTTTGAAACAATAAGAACAAAAACCAGGACTATTTTTTTCTTTTCTCATGACAAAACAAACAATTCTTCATTTTCCATTATTGCAAACAAGACAAACTAAAAAAATGACTGACTCTTTTTGAATAAAACAACTATTTAAACATTTTTATATTTTCTCAAAATTTCGGCAGAGTTCCGACAATACTTGGATATCGATTTTTCCAAAACAATCAATTAATTCCCTAACCGCTATTTCTCTCTTTTTCTTTTCCTCAATTTCACAACATTCCCGATATTCAAAAGACGGTCAGAATGCGGGTTCGAACAAATAAATGCACAGAACAAGTAGGATGCACCAGGATTGTCTTTTAGTTTCAGGTTGCTAGCCCTAGACGGACCCAACCCCTGTGTTGAGACCCCTAAGTCAAATGCAGCATAATGCAAATAAGCGTTCCTACTAGGGATCCGGCATGAAGTCAAGTTATTCTATGTTCAAAACCTGGGTCGGTGTTCTAGATTGTATTCCCGAGCCGACAACTCGAGTCGAGGAGGGGGCAACTTACCGGGAACCAAATGGCCATCCAACATCGTAACTTGTCCGAGCCTCTTTCTTATTTCAGGGTATGACACTAACAGAATAGGGAGTCTCAACCAGTAAGCACATCCATGGAGGTAAAGAGAGAAGGGTGTCGGCACAGTTTATATACACTTCAGATAATATCAAAGCGGTACCATTTAGCACACAAAACATGTAAGAAAAATCAGATATAACCAAATATAACAATTCATCTAAGCTCAAATTTTGAACCCTGAACAAAACGTTCTGGGTTCTTATCCCCAGCAGAGTCGCCAGAGCTGTCACACCTCCTTTTTTGCTATACACCCCAAAGGGGCACAAAGGAGTTTTTCCACTTAAAGGACAATAAGAACGGGATTTTTTTATTAATTATTCAGAGTTGCCACTTGGGATATTTATAGTGTCCCAAGTCACCGGTTTAATCCCAAACCGAGGAAAAGATTGACCCTGTATTACAGTCCGTGAACCAGAAATCCGAGTAAGGAATTGTGTTAACCCGGGAGAAGGTGTTAGGCATTCCCGGGTTACGCGGTTCTAGCACAGTTGCTTAACTATTGTATTTGATTTTATCTAATTTTATTGCATGCTAACTTAAGTGCCCATTTATTTATAAACCGCTTTTATTATTTATTTATTTTAAAAAAATTGCAACGTCACGTGATCGTCGACACGTTTCGACTTCGTCAAGATTTGAATTTGGGTTGCATCAATGCACACCCAAATTTAGGAAAGTAATTTAATTAAAACACACCTAAAGATTCTATCGCAATATTATTTTGGGAAAAGGCGTGAAGTTCGCTAAACGACCCTCCCGAATTCCAAATATTTTTACCTTTATCGAGGGCCCCGCAATTGTTTCATTTTGGCGAGGCTCGTCTCACTTTTATTTTTAACAGGATATCCTAAAAGTCGCTATGATTTTCTTTTGGTTTATCTTTGTCTCTAATAATCAAATAGAGAGAGAGAGAGAGAAAAAAATCTTAAGTAATTATCTTCATTCCATTTAACAAATAACTGTAATTGAGTCACTGACCCAGTTTGGCATGAGTCCATCTTGAAGTCGGACCTCAAACATAGGTCTCTTTCTCAAAGATCGAAAGAAAAAGAGGCAAAAATGTAAATCCCAGCCCAGATCTCCATGGTATGTGTACCAAATATCCCCTAAAGTTACTTCAAATTTTTGTACACTTATAACGCAGGGAAAAACGATGCACGCCTATTTAACTTGATTAATCACTGGTTACTTTGCATTACAAATCCTAGCTTAGATTATTTTTCTATTCCTTTCTTCTGCTGAATTGTTGAATACCATTAAGGTGAAAAGCAAACAGACATCAGGGTGAAAAAAAGACTCAACTATGGAAATACGTCTTTTACAAATAGACCTTCACACCCTAACATGAAACTAATATTGTTAACTGAAGCAAATTTGGAACAATTATACATGTGATACTATTGACTAAACAGTAACACAACAATCATAAAATACCGTGATCATCAAAGTGACTAGTAACTAATCATAAAATAGATTTCAACATTCCATGTTGTCGTCTAAATCTGAAAGTTAACAGCATTGCCAAGTCCAGTGTAGCACAGAGACACACAGTCCATTATAGAATCCAAATAAAATCAGAAATAAGTGATTCCTGACTCGACAATTCTCAATTTCTCACAACCTAAACTAATTAAATTGCAAACGCACATTAAAACTACAACTACAAACAATCATGTGAACCTAGAATTGAAACAATCATGTATACTAAAAGTGTTCAACAACATCAAAACTGAGATATTTAATTGAATTTCAACTTGAATTTCAACAGCTTCATGCAAGCCAATCAATATTCAATTCCATGTCAGGTTCGAGTGTTGTACCCGGAGATTAGAAGAATAATAAAAGGGAAGACTAAGTCAGCATCAGTTCGAACAACAGTAAATCAAGAGATGATCAAACAGCAAAATACACAGCCCTTGAAATTGAGACACAACCCAGAATGATTTCAAAGAGAAAACAGCACCAAATAGCTTCTGAAGCTAAAAGTCAACCAAATAGCTCAGAATAGACTCAGCCAACCAACTACTACTAAAAATCACCCAAATAAACTCAAGGATGAACCCGGGTAATCCAAAGCAGCCTCAGTTACAGAAACAAACAATCAATAATTCAAATAGATCCCAATCTGATTCCAAAGACCAAATCAAAGTGATTTCAAGACTTCAATTACTAGATATTGGACTAAAATGGCAGCTAAACTCGAATTTGAATTGCAAAATTTCAATGGAACAGTCTGTTTCAGTGATTTGTTTTATTGTATTTTTCTGTTTTGCTTTTTTTTGAATGTGAAATTTCTATTATTTTTGGTTTTCTTTTTGAAGAAGCTCAGATCTAAAGGAATTTCAGACTTGAAGTTTTAATTCCAGATCTGGAAGCTTTGGGGAGTATTTTTTGGGCTGCCAAACTTGAAATTAAACTGAATTTTTCAATGAACAGTGCTATTTTTATGTTTTTGAAGTTTTCTAATTTTTTTGGTTTTTTCTTTTGAAGATTTGAAGTTTGGATGTTAAATTTCAGCTCTGAAACTTTGAGAGAAAGGTAGGGGATTTTGTGAGGCTCCAAACTTATTCAACAAGGCAGAGATCATGCCTTTTATAGGCCAAATAAAAGACTAAAGGCTTCTGGGGCCTTCCATTTATTCCCCCCCCCCCAAACTAACTTCCTACCCTTCCCAGAATAGAACCTGAAATCCCCTCACATCCGACCTCCTCATCTACTAGAACCTTCCCCAACAGAATTTGATTCCCACCTAATCTATATCCTATAATACCCTTTACCACCCATGTTATTACCTCTTGAGAATTCAGAGCAAGATTGGGCCAACGTTGATCCAAATTGGTTTCTATCACTGGGCCTCTGATTTCGAAGCCCAATATTATTAAACTAGAAAATGAAAACTGCCCCAATGAGGGGGACCAGAATCTCTAAAAATATACAAATGAAGGTCCCAAACAGGCATAAGCAACTTAACAAAAGAGCAAAACGACACACGAAAACAACTAGGAACTGACCAAAAACTAAATTAAACATACAATCACACAAGAAACTAAAAAATTAAGAATGAAGAATAGAAACCAGGGATAGAGTAATACTGGTTTGGCCGAAATAAATTGACGGAGGTGACGAGCTTGGTCAAGTGAATGAGGCATTGACCAGAATCCAATGTATTTTGACTTGAACCGAAGGTGATATCCAACGATTTTTCTTGCAAAGAGTAGACGCTGGGCATAAACTTCAGCCCAAATCGATCCTTGAGGACCGACGGAATCAAATACTTCAAACGGACTTCAAACTCTTGCTCTTCTAAAATTTCGTACCAGAGATTAACACCAACAGATGGGATTTGCAGAACCAATAGTAAGATACGGATGAAAAATGGTTAGGGTAACAGATTAGGAGTAAAGAGTGAGTGGGTTTTAGGTGGTGGTTGAAGCTCAAAGCCGGCGACAATAGTGGAGTACTTGAGGGGCATTAGGGTTCAGATATGAGGAAGAAGAAGAGAGAGACGAAGGGTTGTTTGGATTTAGTCTTAGGTTTAGGAATTATTTTCGGACATATTAAGGGAGTTGGGCGAATGGTTGTAGGCCGTAGATCTGAGGAAGATGAACGGATGGGATCATTTGATGCCAAAACAACGTCGTTTTGACCAATAGTGAACGGACAGGGTGAGGGAAAATTGGGCTGGGGCGTGCAGGTTCGATTTTGGCTTGGGCCTGGATTTAAAATTGGCCCAAATGAAGGGTCTTTTATGAAACAGCCTTTTCTCCCTTTTGTTCTCTCATTTTTAAATTAACCTCTTTTTATTACACTTCTTTTAATTCACTTTTTTTTTCATTTTCCAAATTATATCTTTGTTTTTTTCTGATTTTATAAAGATATAAAAATACAAATTAAAATAAAATTAAACACTTAAACTAAACTAATTAATTCATAAAATTAAATTTAACCTATTCTGTGACAATTTCATAATTAAACTAAAAGAACTATAGTGAACTATTTTTTGTGATTTTTCGAGTTTTGTTTTAAAACGAATTAATCCCTAATTAATTCTAAAAATATGAAATTATATCCTACATGCAAATGCATATTTTGTTGTAATTTTATATGAATTAGCATGCACAAATAAAATACAAACAATTAAAAAAATGACACAAAAATTCACAAAATTATAAAAATAAGAAAAAAAAATTTTGTTTGAATTTTATGGGAATAATTCATATGTAGGGCAAAATTCACGTGCTCAGAACGACCAAAATCCCAATCCCTGTCGTGATGGCCCCTCTCAGGAAGACAAGGCCAACCAATAAAACAAACGCTTCCTTTTAACAGTTATTTAACATTTATAAAGCCAAAACATGATTAGCGTAACCGAAAGTGCGGAAAACAATAATAACAACTGGGAACCATCCCGTCACAGTCCGACATCGGGGTGTCACTAGTCATGAGCTACTATTGTAAATAACTATTGTTACCACTGTTTCAAGTATAACATACAGTGTCATTGTTACCATTGTTTCAAATATATATTACAGTTTCGTTGTTACCACCGTTTCAAGTCACTTTATTATTAGTCCAAAAAATAATATAGTAAGCCCCTTGGGCATTTACAAAATCAAAGTTTCCAGCCCGAAATGCATTAAGAATATCATTTAAGTTTTCAAAACTTAGAAATATGGCTAGGTTTGCAAAATAGCATTTAAAACCTTGAACTGAAGTTAGATGATATGCAAATCATGCTAAGTAGTAATATCAATCCTTGGAGAATTTTACAAGTCGGCACAAGGTCCCAAACATGGCAATCAGCCCAAAATATGATGATAACAAGTAATTTCAGTCAAATACGCAGTAAAATCAACAACCGGGATGGACCAAGTCACAATCCCCAACGGTGCTCGACCCCATGCTCATATCCGGCATGCAAGTCACCTCAATACAACACTATGATGTTCAAATCCGGGGTTTCAAACCCTTAGGATGTCATTTACAAGTATTACTCACCTTGAATCGGTGAAATCTCTAGCCCGCGGCGCCTTTGCCCGTCAAACCGGCCTCCACGCGCGTTGAATCTAGCCAAAATCAAAGTGAATATATCACAATATTATAAGGGAACAATACCCAATCGAAAACAATTGAGAAATGTCTGAAATTCACGAAATTTGTAAAACCTGAGCCCAGGGCCCACGTCTTGAAATTAAGCAATTTTTACATCAATACTATCCTTATCTCGCCGAGAGTGTATAAATAAAAAATTCACAAAAATCGGAGTTCATTTGACCGCTCAAATCACCATTTCTATCCAAGAGGTTTTCTACCCTTTTCAACAAAAATTCTCAAATTAAACACCAAAACTTGTAATGAATTCGAGTTATACAACCAAAATTGAGTTATGAACACTTACCCCGTTGTTCTCTAAGAAAATCTGTCCAAAATTTGCCCAAACCGAGCTCCAAATTGCTAAAAATGGAAAATGGGAACGAAGTCCCATTTTCACAAAATGAACATTCTGCCCAAAATTTCCGAGGTTACTATTCATCCCGTGTTACTGTTCGCCCGTGTTACTGTTCAAGGATACTATTCATGAGTACTATTCATAGGTACTGTTACTGGGTACTATTCACAGATACTGTTACAGGGTACTGTTCACAGATACTGTTCACTGCTGCAGAAAATATAGTAGCTTTTTAAGAATTTTGCACCACAACCATTTTTCACTAAAATGGCTCTAACTCTATCGTACGAACTTGGAATTAGACGATTCTTGTTCCTATGAGTCACAAATAGTAATACAAACATAATCCTTCAATCGAAGCTCAATTCGGAGCTTGTTTACCCAGTTCAATACACATTTCGCTCGTTAAACTTTTAACTCATATTTCGCGTCAAAAACCCAATCGCGACTTGATGAAATTAAACCAAAATTTCTAGATCAGTACTATAATTCATGATTTTAAAATTTGGAAGTCTCGAAATCAAACTGGGATCTCTAGAACTAAAAATGATCTTTAGATCATTACATTTATGCTCAAAACAGCAAAAATCTTCCAAAAATCACCCGTTGGGCATCCGAGACATACCCGAGGCCCCCGAAACCCCGACCAATAACACCAACCAGTCCCAAAATACATTACGGACTTGATCAAGGCCTCAAATCACATCAAACAACGCTAAAATCATGAATCAACCTCCAATCTAAGCTTTATGAATTTTAGAACTTCCAACTTCTATGTCCGATGCCGAAACCTATCAAATCACGTCCGATAGACTTGAAATTTTGCGCACAAGTCCAAAATGTCATAACGAAGCTACAACAACTCTTGGAATTCCATTCCAAATTCCGGATCAAAATTTCACCTATCAACCGTAAATCGCCAAAATACTAACTTCGCCAAAATAGGCTAACTTCTTCACCGGACCTCCAAAATTACTTCGATTGCGCTCCGAAGCCTTAAATCATCACCCGGAGTTAACTGAATCATCAAAATTCAATTTTGATCCCTCTAACTCATAGTCAATGTTCGATTGATTTTTCCAACTTAAGCCTTCTTAAAAGAGACTAAGTGTCTCATTTCTTAATAAAATCACTCCAATTAAATTCTAACGCACCCAATACCGATAATGAAACATAAGGAAACAGAAAATGGGAAGAATGAGGTAGTTACTATCGATATGACGGGTTGGGTCGTCACATTCTCCTCAACTTAAACAAACGTTTGTCCTCGAACGTGCCCAGAGTTGTTCCAAAAGCCAAACAATTGTTGAATAACCTCACCATGTATAAATCTGGGGATGAACCCACATCACCCTATCTCACATGGGCCCGATAACACATTTTAACTAAAACCACCCAATCTGGTCTAGCCCATAAATCGTAGAGCCACATTTCACCTTTTCGGAATTATACACAAGATCAGAACCTCACGCCTATATTCAGAATAAGTCTGAACCAGCTGTAATAGACCATGTCTGCAACCTTAGTTGCAATTATATGATATACCAATAACTCAAACCAATGCAGCGACAACTTCCATTCATAGCAGCTCCCCGCAACAACCATATACCGAGAGATTTATTCATAGCAGCTCCCCACAACAACCATATACCGATAGAAATCTCTTATTAGCCAACGTCTCATTCCAACACTCTCATATACTACCAATAATAATTGAAACACGTAATAAACCATCATCATTGCTTGGATTAACCATTCATGAGGCCATTTCTCCTCTAGAAATTTTCATAACAAAATTTTCGAACTGAACCTCGATAATTACCCATCAAACATGCTAAAATAAAATCGGTTTGTACTCATCAATGAACCCAACGATCACCTCAAATCCAACACACCACTCTGATGATATAATACCCCCAATACAGGCCTAATCCACAACTTGTATAATAAGCGCACCAATAAGAAATGGTTCGAACATACTCAAATCATGAAAATGACTCAACTAAGAGAGGTGTACCTCAAATTCATTAATATTGCCACAACACAAGGCTGAGACCCTGTCTCACATTGCAGAAATAGGACACTCAAATTTGACCCGCAAGGTCATGTTTCAACACAGCTTTGCTACAACGTGCGATCTTATCCAAATACTACTCCACATGAAACACCTCAAGTCACTATGCTTGAAATCGAAAACTATGTTCAATTGTTCAGAATTTTCCGACGCTAAGACAACCAATCTAAATTGTGAAGTCACATTAAAATATAACATACCAACAAGTAAAGATCCACTCGAGTCTCCAAATCCTGATAGCAGCTAAAAAGTACCGACGCACACGATCCACAACCACAATATAACATGTACATGAGAACTCCCAGTCTCCAACCCCATATAGCTCAAGCATTATCATACCTGGCCCCTATACCATTGAAGTGCCATCAACTTAATCACATTGGCCCTTTTTCTGAAACATGTAACCTCTACCAATCACTATGATTCGAAATAAAATTTCCTTAATCATCTGAAGATCATTCGCCCTAATCATCTGAAGCTCATTTCTCTAATCACCCAAAGCTGCCCGTATTGCCTAAGAATGCAATAAATTTCCATTCAGAACTGAACTATAACCTTACACATGCAATTTTCAACCCTTCACAATATATCACATATACCATATCATCCTTAGGTAACATGAGGACTTCACCTCCCTTCCGAACCATGAACATTTACGTACTCAACTAGTCAAGAACTTCCATTGATCCCATCTAGAAGAAGAATCATTACACGTCCCATGCTCCTCATACATAGGTCTTGTTCAAATTATTACAATACCGACAAGACAGATAGATCTGTATAAGTTCATTAATTAACAATTCATTGGGTCTATACTTCTGGCAAGAAATATCACCCCATTTGAACCAAACAATGGTCTTAGCTCCTTAATTTACTTTATATACTCAGATTGCATTGATCTCAAATTCAATTATCTCGTCTCACCCATTACGAACTGCCAAGGCATTAAGCCACCTCAGAAATAATCAAAAGCCGCATATGATGCCCCAATATGCAAATCGTATATTGATTCGACCGCGACACAAAGGAAAACGAACTTTGTAAGGAGTTACCAATCCCACGCACTAATACAAACTTTCCTTAGAAACAGAAAGCAAGGCATACAAAATATCATATAGATAACTATACTCAACATCACATTGTTGCGGCGTGCAACCCGATCCAGATAACATACCCATGGTGGCGTGCCACCCGATCCACACATAGATCTCACATAAAGAGATACACATCGAGCCAAATTTGCTCATTACAACAAAATACCGAGTATCGGTCATAATTATGCTAAGTGCATAATAATATCTCAGAGGTACATATAGCGTTATAAGCTATAAAACTCAAGCACAACTGAGGTGCGATGTACAATATGAATTTCAATAGCCAAGATGCCCATATAGCGTCATTCTTAAACAGATTCTCAACACATAGCAATTTCTGAAGTCGACTCACCACTCACACGGCGCAATGCATCACTACACGAAATATCTGACAATGATCAATATAACTAATCCTCTATGAGGACCGCATTACTAAATTGCACACATCTAGCCTGATATAGAGCCATTATTCACATTAAATCTATCTATCGACTTCAAGCCAATTCTGATCACACTGAACTAGTCTGATAACCTTTCAAAGGTCCATAATAACTTCCATTTTCTTCATAAACATAAGAACAACCATCACAATCGGAGTAATCCTCCCTTGTTCACAACCCAATATGCCAAGTGCCCTCCATGCATGAATCTTTAATATTACTATAGCATCACAAACTTCATACTTGATTTACATTTTTACTCAATCAAGTGATCACATGCCACACTTATATAATCTTCCCGTGGGACACACTCCTACAACTTACCATAACAATATCTGGAGCGTACCTCCAAATCACTGGTCATACTAACGCTGAAGAGCGATCAAGAATCCTAACCAGGACGCAAAACCCTTTTTAAAAACACCGATCTTAGGTGACACTAAAGGCAATTCCAACTTACCGTAAACATCGAAACTCATCTCCTGCTCCTCCGAGCTCATGACATCTTGTCAAAAATTTTCCTTCATTCGCGCCATTCTCGACCCAATTTCCATAAACAGAACTGATTCACCAACATGCATCAAACTCGAACCAATATAGCGTATAATCGTGCAATAGCCCTACTTAATAGCAAACTCCCCAACTTGGCTCAAAACCATAGATCAAAACGCACTTATACTCTATTGATGTCGTAATTTCATGGTGAGATTAAACTCCCTCCATCAAAGCTCAGGGAAATAGGAATCATCAGAAATTTTAACTCTTCTGCATTTTTTTTGCATTCACTCACACAACAGTTAAGCCCACTCTTTAGGCGACAAAATTTTACTAAGTCCCAAATTTTTCACAAATTTCGCCAGAGTTTCCTTTGTAATTAGGCCTATCCACCTGCCAGAGAATCACTAAGACCATCTTAGCAGCATATCCACAACTTGACAAAGTATCACAATGCATATAAATTACATAAATTTCAATACTACATGTATTATACTATCAAAATTGATACATGGACATGCGTTGCACCTATTAGAATCATAACACATAGAAAATTCCTTTCAACCCTCCGTTATTGGGCCATTTAACCAAGTAAGAACATATTCTTTCTTTAAGTGCTTTTGACCGTCAAGGTGGTCTCCTTGACCCAATGATTTTGTCATAGTACATTTACAGAAACGATCTCAGCTCCCAAACATGTCTAACTAGTATGCAAATAGCTTCCCTTCATAAGCCAATTACCCATTAGCTTTCCCTTTAGTTGATATTTTTGTATACCTTCCACCGCCATACACATTACTCATCACGTGGATATCCAACCGCCATTCCGGCTAATAAGGACAATAATGAACATATGAGTTCAAAGCACTTGCTCACAAAATCAGCAACTCGATGCTCAAGACATAAGCAAAGATCCGACCTCAAGTACTCCAGACTGGCCCAACATCAAACTCACAAATATAACATCTCGCCTCCCCCGATCGGGGAATCACAAACCATCAAGGCACATCTGATATTGAGCACTCACGTGCGCATACAATCGCGTGGAAGGAATTTCAAGAGTTTTCTTTTCAAGCTGATGGAAGGACGCACGATAAGAATTCAAGAATGTGAAATTTTCCTAAAGGTTCTGCAGTCTCTCGAGGATAAATACAAACATCTCCATATCGATCCACCAGACTCTACTAAACCTTCTCATGACTCGTGAGACCTAGTAACCTAGGCTCTGATACCAACTTGTCACGACCCAAATCCCAATTCCGATCGTGATGGCGACTCTCGTGAAGACAAGACCAACCAACAAAATAGACGCTTCTTTTTAATAGTTATTTAGCGTTTATAACGCTAAAACATGATTAGCATAATCAAAAGTGCAGAAAACAATAATAACAACTGGGAACCATCCCGTCACAGCCCTACATCGAGGTGTCACTAGTCATGAGCTACAGTAAAGAACTACAAGTCCGAAAATGGGAAACAAAGTCTGAAATTAATATGAACAAGATAAAATAAGGGAGAAGATCAAGTGTCGCGGACGCTAGCGGTCATCTGGCTCGACTACGATAACAATTTTTTGATCCACTAATAACCCGCTACCGGGCGAACGACACCTGCAACTGCACGCGAGGTGCAGGGGGTAAAGTGAGTACTTCCAACTCAGTGGTAATAAGAGTAAATAATAACTGAGAAACAAGAAAATGACGTAAGAAAACTTCATCGTGCTATATAAGACGGTACAACCTTTTAGAAAATAGTAATTCCATACAAACCCTTTATAAAATATCTGGCTCAGTTTTAAACCTCTTTTGAAAATAATCCTTTTAGAAGTTGCAAAATAATTCCAGTCATCAGTGTCACAAAGCACAAAAACCCGGCCCTCGGCAATATCTTCGTTTCTGGTCAGCCACTCGGGCCCCAACACTCAAGGATCAGATAGCACCAACAAAAGCAGATAAATATCTCCAGAAATATAACAAACAACAAATAATGAACAAATGCATGAATGCAATGCAATGCATATGATTCTACATTCCAGTACCCACTGCGGCGTGCAGTCCGAGCCATCCGTATTTATTTACCGTCGACGGCACTCACTAGGGGTGTGTACAGACTCCGGAGGGGCTCCTACAGCCCAAGCGCAATATACTGGTCAGTCAATGTTACCTGTCCGGTCAGCAAATGTTACCTGACCAATTTATATCATATAGTGTCATTGTTATCACTGTTCCAAGTATATATTTCAGTGTCATTGTTACCACTGTTTCAAGTATAACATACAGTGTCATTGTTAACACTGTTTCAAGTATATATTACAGTGTCATTGTTACCACTGTTTCAAGTATATATTACAATGTCATTGTTACCACTGTTTCAAGTCACTTTATTATCAGCCCGGAAAATAATATAGTAAGCCCCTTGGGCATTTACAAAATCAAAATTTCCAGCCCGAAATGCATTTAAAATATCTTTTAAGTTTTCAAAACTTAGAAATACGGCTAGGTTTGCAAAATAGTATTTAAAACCTTGAACTGAAGTTAGATGATATGAAAATCATGCTAAACAGTAATATCAATCCTCGAAGGATTTTACAAGTCGGCACAAGCTCCCAAACCTATCAAATCACGTCTGATTGACTTCAAATTTGCACCCAAGTACTAAATAAACGAAGCTACAGCAACTCTCAGAATTCCTAGCTGACTCCCGGATCAAAATTTCACCTATCAACCGGGAATCGCCAAAGTACTAACTTCGCCAAAATAGGCTAACTTTTGCATCGGGCCTCCAAAATTACTTGCGATTGCGCTCCTAAGCCTTAAATCATCACCCAGAGCTAACCGAATCATCGAAATTCAATTCTGACCCCTCTAAATCACAAGTCAACATCCAGTTGACTTTTTCAACTTAAGCCTTCTTAAAAGAGACTAAGTGTCTAATTTCTTAATAAATTACTTCAATTAAATTCAAACGCCCCAATACAGATAATGAAACATAGGAAACAGAAAATGGGAAGAATGAGGTAGTTACTCACGAGACGACGGGTCGGGTCGTCACATTTGTTCTTTTTGCTAAGGTGGATGGTTCAACAAACTTTGACTCTAAAACAGACTTCTTAGTGGAAGTCTTAGTTTTTTTGGGTTTGAGAGTCAGAACTTTCACATTTTTTTGTCTCATCTTCACCTCAAAAGACCAGGTCCATATCATCAATGTCAACAGCCTCAACTTGATCATCCATCTTCTTCTTTCCCTTAGTAACTAATTTTCTTCTACTTTTTTCTAAGGCTTTATGCAGCTCTGCCTCATTCTGCTTTAGCTCACTTCTTGCGGTTCTTCCTCTTGTGGGAAGAAGTTCAACAGTAATAGAACGGGCAACCTTCATTTTCTTGTTTTGCCTAGCAGTTCTAGGGGTTCTAACCTTTCAACTCCCTTTATTCTTTATCTTATAACTTTTAGTCACTTACTTCAATAGGTCTGCGAGGTTTCCTCTATATATGAAGCAGGTTTATCCACAATTTTCCCATGTTGAACAAACCCTTCAGCGGCTTCGCCAAAACCACTTACCCTGTTTTCTTTACACTCTCCTCTACTCCACCAAATTTCTCTCTCAAAATAACTAGTGCATCTGTGTCTTTGGTTAAACTCACATGAGTGGTAAAGAATCAACCATTCTTTTACCATTTCCCCTCACAACACTATTAGCACCCTTGCTCTCTTTTTCTTTTCCTTTTTTATTTTTACCACCAACTTCTCTAGACTTTGTACTTGTAACGCCTACTATAGACCTACCAGTACAAATCTATTCTTCAAATTTGTAGCAACTTCAAAAATTGTATCATGAGTAACTTTAGGACCAGAACATATATGTTCAGTTTTATAAGAAATAGTTTCTTCCCTCTGAGTCGCATATTTGAAGTATTCATCAGAGTTTTGAGGTTCTTGCTCCCTACATGATTTCAGTTGTTCATTAATTTTCTGAATCTGCTCTCCACCAGCAACAATCGTGTGAGTAATCATTTTTACTATTTTCTTAAAGATTGGGGTGTTGGAAGGAGTGATAGAGGGTGTAGAAGTGGTTTCGTATGGTGGTGATGAAGGGTTTTTAGGAGTGTTAGCCATTTCTATGCTTGGGTATGGTAGGGAAGAGAATTAGATTGTGTTTGGAAAATGAAAGAATATTGAAAGTTTTTGACAGCTTGAGAGAGATGAAGTAAGAAATACACTAAAGCTGATCAATTAAAAGAGGAGTAATTAATGGGGTAACGACAGCTCTTCAGACTTTTAGAAGTCTAATCAAACTAAAATTCAATTTTGAGGAGATGTTGGAGTGTATCCCTAGAATCTAGGTACTTCAATTCAGTTGGGACTCTTTTGAACGGAACTTGTTCACTTGTAACAGATAAGTCCAAAAGGGATTTAGAATTAGGTAGGTCTCTGCTCATGATCCAAATATAATTATTTCAAATTATGCAGAGTGTAGAAAATATACCGATAGATCTTGATGAACCAGGTTCTTCACTAAATCTTCTCTTATGTAAGTCTAAATTTCCCAAGAATAGAAAAAAATATTATTAGAGATTAATGAGTCATTTTAACACATGGCATAAGAATGTACTATTGAAAGTATGAGATTAAGAAAGACCTAATCTACTTATGTACAAAATTTACAGATTTTCTAACAAAAAAAATCATTTTTTTCATCCTTTTTTTTCGATTGTGAAATTTTGAACTGGTCCTCTTAGGTAATCTTAATCATCCATAATTCTAACATGTTCTTTTCAAAGTTATCTCTACTTATATCTTTTGTTAAGATATCAGTTATTTGCTTGTTAGTAGCACACAATTCCACAGTGATCAAACCCTTTTTATAGTTGTCCCTCGAAAAATGATGCCTAACGTCTATGTGCTTAGTTCGCGTATGATGAACCAGATTCTTGGACATACTAGTAGCACTAGTCTTAATATCAATTCCAAATTCCATTAATTATTGTTGATCCACAACAATTGAGCACAACATAAAGCAACAACAATATACTTAGCTTCAGCAGTAGATAAGACTACAAAATTACTTTTTCGTAGCGAAGACACAAGATATTATCCAAGTTCCATACCTAAAGTGCTCTTTCTATCCACAAGAAAGCCTGTATAAACAACATCAACATATCCCACTAGATTAAAATTACTACCTTTGGATACCAAAGACAAAGGTCAGTAGTACCTCTTAGGTATCTCAAAATCCTCTTAATAACAGTCAAGTGAGTCTCCTTTAGATTCACTTGAAATCTTGCACAAAGGCCTACACTGGAAACAAATTCAGACCTGGTAGCAGTGAGATACAACAACGAGCAAATCATTCCCCTATACAACTTCTGATCAACAGAAGAACCATGTTCATTATATCCAACTTAGTAGTTGTTGCAATAGAAGTGTCAATTTTTTTGGAATCTTCCATTTTAAACCTTTTAAAAAACTCTTTTACTTACTTCTGCTGATTGATCACATTTCTATTTAAATTTTATTTAATGTGTAAGCCTAAAAAAATTAGCTCACTCGTATGCTCATTTCAAATCAGTCCCCATTAATTTAGAAAATTCTTTACTTAACTTATCAGTAGTTGCTCCAAAGTTATATCATCAACATATATTTGAACTACCAAGAGGGTTTTACCTTTTTATTTCAAGAACAAAGTGCTAGAAACTTAGCGTCCACCAGACTATATAAAGAACCGGGTTCTCTATGAGTTTTCTCTGAAAATACTAATGAACCAAACTGTATAGTGATCTGGTCCTATATCAGTTTAGCACAGTGCTAACTACTGAACAAGTATGTAAATAAGACACATGATAAGTTCCCACTATATAGAGAATCATATTCTCTATAAGTTCCCACGGTAAGCAACATACTGTAAAACCGGCCAGTATAGGGAATCAGGTTCTCTAAATGTTCTCACTGTAGCTCGGAAGAAAGTAAAGAACGCAGTGGATTTTTATGTAGAAAAATCCCAACCCAAGGGGACAAAAACCGCGGCCTACACTTGTAGGCTTTCAACTTCACTAACTTGTAAACCCCTACTACAAGCCACTTTGTAATAACTCTATTACAGAGGATTCAACTCAACTAACTTGTGGTACACTCACCATAAGACACTTTGTGACTCTCTAGTTACAAAGACTTTGACTAACTTGTGTTACTCTCACCACAAGCCACTTTATAATAACTCTATTACAAAGACTTCAATCACTCTAACTTGTAATAACAAGGTTTACAAGCCACTTTGTAATAACTCTATACAAAGGCTTTGCAATTCGACTAGCTCTAGCCAAGACACAAACTTAGAGGGTTTTGGGTTTCCTAAAGTACATCTTCTAAGAAAGCAAGATAAGAGTTACAATTGAAGAACAAATAACAAAGACTTAGCAAATCTAAGGACTTAAGATATCTTCAATCTTGGATCCGATCCTTGAGGTTGCAGCAACTTTGTTCTTGGGAGAGGTTGAGGCAAGCACTAGAGAGAGGATTTTCGTTTTCTGATTTTGCAAATGTTGAGAGAAGATGCCTTGTGTCTTGCACCAGGTTTATATTGCAAAAATACATCCCAATGGTGATGTCAAATCTTGGTCAGTACATGCCTTTTCCCAATGAGAAGTGGCTATTGCACTGTCTGCTGCACTGTTGCAGGCAGCCACTTTCTGCAGTTGCTTTCCAGCTGTACAGTTGACCGATACTTATGTCAGGGGAACACCAAGGTATCATGTCCCTAATCTGGTTTGAATCTAAAGCACATTGCCCAAATTATCTTGAGTCTATTAACTTGAATGATTGTACTAGACATGCTTCAGGTCTTTTATCTAGTTGTTATTTATCGTGTGTGACATCACTTAAAATGATGAAAGCAAGGTAGGTAAAAAGCCTTCCATATAAAGTTGACTGTCGCACTGTTCCTGTGCAGTAGCGTGTGTAGGCAGTAACTTTCCTACTGGAGCATTCACTTCATACAGTCTCCTCGGGAACTGATGGGGACCTGTTTCCTCAGTTGTTCCTTCCTCTCTGAAGAGTTGAGTTATATCTCATGCTGAATCCCAACTTGGAACTTTGTGATCTCAAGGTCTTATAGATGTGTAACAGGTTCCGTATCTGGTTCTGGATGGTAAGTTTGTTAATCATCAAAACATAAAGTAAAGTACTTATGCCCAAGGTACTTGTAACCTATCATAAAGTATTGTCAATTTTACCTTTGTTGTAGTCATGCTCAAGCAAAAAAATTTATAATTTTTCATACCATGCTCTTGGAGTCGTCTTGAGCCCATAAAATGTCTTGTCAAGTTTGTACATATGACCAGGATATTCCTTACTTTCAAACCCCGGAGGTTTCTTGACAAACACTTCTTTTTTGAGATAGCCATTGAGAAAGGCACTCTTGACATCCATCTTATGGAGAGTGAATTCCATGTAAGCGGAAAAGGCTATGAGGAGTCTTATTGCTTCAAACCTTGCAACTGGAGCAAAAATCTCATCATAGTCTATGACCTCCTCTTGACTATATCCTTGAACTACCAATCTTGCCTTTTTCCTTGTAACTGTTCCATCTTCATCAAGTTTATTTTTGAAGAGCCATTTTGTGCTAATTACCATTCTGTCCTTGGGTATTGGTGCCAAATGCCAAACTTGACTCCTTTCAAATTGGTTGAGTTCATCTTACATTGCATTTACCCAGTCTGTATCCTGCAAAGCCTCGAAAATATTTTTATGTTCAATAAGAGATAACAAAGCATCAAAATCATTAAAAAAATTATTAAAGATCTATCTTTGATTCTAAAGATTGGATCAGTGATTATGTTCTCAATGGGATGAGAACTTTGATACCTGTAAGATTTCACAAGTTCATGGACAGGTTCCCTTGAGGTTTGAGAATCATTTCCTCTTTGTTCTATTCCCCCAGTCATGTTGCCTTAAGTGGAAGAACCTATTCCATCACATGTTTCTTCCTCTACTGCAGCTTCAGTCTGCGCTATGGTTTCATTTGAGTTTCTTACCAGCATAATTGCTTCATCATCATGTTCCTGCCTCTCAGAAAGAATATTAGTTTTATCAAAAACCACATGAATACTTTCTTTGACGCACATAGTTCTTTTGTTTTAGACCTTATAAGCTTTGCTATGTGAAGAATACTCCAAGAATACTCCCTCATCATTATTGGGATCTGACTTACCTAGGTAATCTTTACCATTATTGTGCACAAAGCACTTGCATCCAAATTTCCTAAGATGAGATGTGTTCGGTTTTCTTCCTTTAAGTAACTCATAGGGAGTATTATCTACAAGAAGTCAAGTCATGTACCTATTTATGATGTAACATGTAGTATTTACAACTTCTGCCCAGAAGCTATGGGACAGTTTACTAGAAAGATGCATAGTCCTAGCCATATCTTCAAGTGTACTATTCTTTCTTTCAACCACTCCATTTTGTTGTGGAGTCTTAGGAGTAGAAAAATTATGATCTACTGTTCATTACAAATTTCAACAAACTTAGCATTTTCAAATTCAGTTCTATAATCAGACCTAATTGATGCAAGTAAATTTCCTAGTTGTTTTTGAGTTTTTCTATCAAAAGAAGTGAACATTTTAAGAGCTTCATCTTTAGATGTTAAAAACAATTTTTAAGTAAACCTAGAGTAATCATCAACAAGAACAATCACATATCTTTTATCACATCTACTTAATGTTCTCATTGAACCATAGAGATCCATATGAACCAGTTTCATCATCCTGGTGGTACTTACCACATTCTTGCATTTAAAAGAGGATCTTACCTCCTTCCTTCTTGAACAAGCCTCACAAACTTTATCTTTCTTGAACTTAATTTTAGGTAACCCTATCACCAGGTCCGTGGAGACTAATTTCTTGTGTTAACTTAGACTTGCATGTCCAGGTCTCTTGTACCAAATGAGGGGATCATTGTCCAACACACTTAAGCAAGTGAGTTTATTTTTTGAAAGTGTGGACAGATCTACAATATAAATATTATTCACTCTTTTTGCCTACAATACAATTTTATCAGTGGTAAGATTTATCACAAAATATTTGGTAGAGGTAAATGCTACCAAGTTACCTCTATTACACAGTTATGATATACTGATTAGACTGTATTTTAGGCCATCTATAAAGTAGACATTCTTAATAGAGTGAGAATCAGTATTACCTACTTTTCCAACACTAATAATTTCATATTTTTTTCTATTTCCAAAGGAGACATTACCTTATTTGAGGTCCTAAAATGAAAGGAACTGGTTTTTACTTCCTGTCATATACTTTGAGCGGCTACTTTTCACGTACCATATTTGGTTGTTCCTCTTCACTTGGACCTGCAAAAGGAAATTAGGGGTTAGTCTTAGTAACCCAAACTAGTTTAGGTCCCTTTCTATAGGCAAAAGGATGAATCAAATTCTTTTTAGCACAACTTGGTAGCCTATTCTTCCCTTGAATTATTTTTTTGTTCTTTTGGCTTGCCTTTTCTTTTGTATTGCATTCACTTTTATAGTGACTTGTTTTACCATAGTGAGTATAAATCTTGTTCTCATGAAGTGTAAGGTACTTGCTTTTGGGATCCCATTTAGGTGGTAGATTCCCAAAGCCAAGTCCTCTTCTATTGCTACTATGATGTTCCTGTAGCCATAAAAGTGTATCGGACTACCTGTTCCATTTACATGTACTGTCTAGTTTATGCTTGACCTTGCTTAGATCCCCCTTCAAAATTCTTACCGGCTCATCCTTCTTATAAAGCTCATCTTTTTGTTTACCTACATTTTCTTCTAAAGTGAGTTTTGTGCAATCAGCTGCCTTCTTACTTGTTCCTAATTTCAATTTTAGGTTTTCAAATCTATGTTCTAGGACATTTGATTCAAATGCATGAACCTGGTTCTTTAAAGCACTCTTTTCACTTACAGTCTCACTAACACTAAGTTCTAGGTTCTTACACCTTGCTTTCAAAATCACACATTCCTTAAATAGTTGTTCCTTTTCATTATTTATATCCTCAGATTGTAACTCATACAACCTTTCTTTAGATAAAAATTTAATCTTGTCCTTGAGATGAATTACATTTACCTTAAATTCTTCATCAGATTCTCTAATGGCTATAAGTTTTTGTTCATCTCCATTTTCATCATCTGAGCTTTCTCCTCAAGCAGAAACCATAGCCTTTGTTGATCCTTTGTTCTTCTTGGGTTGAACCTGTTCCTTCGCACAGTTTCTTCGATCAACTCTTTCCTTCTTTTATTCAATTTCCATTGAGGGCAGTATTTGATGTGGTGTTCAGTCTTTCCTCACTTGTAGCAACTCTCATTGGTTTGCTTTTCAGAAACCCTTGGTTTGTTGTAGCTTCCACTTCTTAAAGTATCCTTTCCTCTCATTAGGTACTTCTTAAAGTTCTTTGTGATCATAGTCATTCCATTATCTTTTAGTTTAGAACCTTCAGTGATTCTGAGTGCCAGATCCTTTCCTTCTTGGGTACATCCATATTCACGGTTTGCCTTCTAAGTTCATAAGCATTGAGATTTCCAATAAGTTCATCACTTAAGAGTGGTAATGTTCTTTGATTCCTGAATGACGGTGATTTTTCTCTCCCATGTGACTGGCAAAACCCTTGTCAAAATCTTCTCAACTCTGCGTTCTTTAGGAATAATCCTTCCAAAGGATATAAGTTCATTTATCAGTGTGGTAAATCATGTATGCATCCCTTGAATGGTTTCCCCTTTCTTCATAGTAAAATTCTCATATTTAGAATGTAGTAGTGTTTCTCTGGACCTCTTCACTTGAGGTGTTCATTCATGAGCAACTTGTAAAGTGTCTCAAACTCTTTTAGCAGTGGTTCAACTTTGAATTATGTTGTACTCGTCTGGAACAAGCCCACACAAGCCATTTCTTGGCCTTAGCATTCTTCTCTCATTTCCTCAAATCCTCAACAATGCAGTCAGCTATTGCTTTTGGTACATCTACTCATTCATCATTTTTCTTCATGGTAGCTAAGGGACCACCAGTGGAAAAACATGGTCCTATCCTATGATGTGGTCTCTTGTTCTGCTTTTCCACTAGGAGTAATACTGGCCACTGAAGAGTGGTGTCCTAGCAGTGGATTGTCCTTCCCAATTTTCAAGTGGTGCACTCATCTTGATCTTCTCCTAAGGTGTTAGCCTCTTCAAGGATAACCCGCTCTAATACCAATTGATGTTTTAACTTCAATACCACACAAGAGGGGAGGGGAGGGGGGTGATCTGTGTGGTATCTGATTTTTTGCTTAGATTGATTATGGAAGGATCTGGTTATTCTAAGTGTTCCTTAACCTACTATTGCTGAAACAATAAATGTGAAAAGTAAAGAACACAAGTGTTTTACGCAGAAAACACCTCGCTCAAAAGGTAAAAAACCTACAACCTAATTCCTAGTAGGATTTTTCCAAACTCTCCACTGAATCACTGAGCCATAAACTGCATTTAAAAAATACTTTTATCTATGACTAACTCTAATCCCATTGTGGCAAACAACCTCTAACTGTTGCGATAACTTCAAGTTAACTCTAACTTGAATATTCTGAGTACCTATTACAATTGCCTCTAGATAAAGCTGAAATGTATAATATAAAAACACCTACTATAATGAACTAGGATAAAAGACAAACACTTAGAACTGGCTCATGTAGCTTTAGGTTTGCACTTGAATCACACACGAACTACATGCAAAATGCCTTGCTATTTAGCTCTCAATTCACGTTTAACTTCTGGTTTTGTGCATAACATGTAAAATGAGAACATCCTACAATTTATGTTAGTAGATTAAGAAAATAACTAGAGTTCTAATGCTACTCTTACTTGCTGGAAGAATTCTAGTTAACTTCAATCTCTAACTCTTTCTTTATCTTGGATAATATTCTCTTTGAGTAAGGAGTCCTTCTCCTAATAAATTATGCAACATTTTCAATCAGGAGATATCAAATATATCAAGTTAAGCTTATCTCCTTCACGTGTATTCCACTTGCTCGAATCTGCCCATGTCTATGCCCACAAGGGATGAACCTCGTTCATGCCTGAGCTTTCTTTGTCAATCTTCAGAACAAATCTTCACTTGAGCCAACATTTCCCTTGATCTCTTCCCAAAAGTCACAATTTGGTTTGGACGAACTGGCATACAATAAATATAGCATCTAAATTGTTTCAGCTCGAGTGCTGCTAATCAATAGCTGAATGAAATAACTCCCAATAAAAAAGGCTTCGTAATTAAGAACAATTAAAGTGAAAAAAGGAAAAAGTACTCCGTTTGTCCCATAATTTAAGTCCCAATTTATTTGGTGAGAGTTAGTTTTACCTATCTCACTTGAAAATGACAAGCATTATATTTTTAAATTTCATATATAGATTAGTTATTAGTCTGTCTATTAAATGTTATAAGTTAAAAATTTGTTTTCATAAAACTGATTAACATATGATATATACAATTTTCGATAAAGATGGTTTTTTGCTGTCTACGCACAAAGCTGAAATTAGGATTTAAAGATTATGTCTTCTGAACATAACATCAAACAGATAATTTGTTTTAATTAGTAAGTTTGTAATTAAATATTTATAGATATTTAATGAATTTCTTAATATTCCTAACATGTTCTGTAGCTCTGCCCCTGTCTATGGACTACGGCACTCAACATCATTCATAATCATAAAGACAAGATTCGATCCAATAAGCTTCTCAACCTTCTTCATTGATACTTTTCCAAAAGGAAAAAAGAACCAGCAAACCATTTCCCAAAAAGGAAACATTTAAACAGCGACCGAAACCCCCAACAAGCATCATAAAATTGAAATGGACAACACAAAATAAAATAGACACTGCATTCAAACATTAAATTTCAAGATAATTTTTTCCAATTTGGGGAAAATTAAGCTAATACTTTATGAAAACACAATAGTTTTTACTTTTTTCTTTTAAAATCAAAAATCCACTTAAGAATGAAGAAATTGGCTCAAGTTGAACGTATTGGATTTTGACCAATTACCTGACCCGTTTGAGCTATAACTCATTTTGACCCAAACAAATTTTGATCAGATTAGATCATGACTCGTTTATTGTTTTAATCCAAGCCATGGTCAGCCCAATCCGATTATTTACAACCTCCATATCCCAAGAATAATTGCTCGTACGATCCGAATAAGGGCCGCACCTAAGTAAGCTGTTGAGTACATTAGTAGTCTAAAATTCAGTGAAATGGAGTATAAGAATGAGCTGAAAATTCAGATGAATAAAGCTTCCAAGTACAACAATGAGATCTAATAAAGGATTCCATAGTTACAACGCTACATAGAAAAAAAAAATGGCTACGTACGCTTCCTAATAAAGATTACATATGCAGCAGCCAATTCCCAAGACATTGAACAGAAATTATGTTCCCTTCTTAAGGTTCTTCTTGTGGGTTCTTTTTAGCAGACGGGTTCTTATTATTATGCATCCAAACCTTAAAAACTTGTCTCTTCACCCCAACTTGAGAGCAGAATCTTTGTACTTCAGTGTCATCTTCTCTTGGAATTCTCCACCCTAATTTCTCCGCAAATTCCAACATTTTTTCCTTCTGGTCTTGAGTGAACTTTGTCCGAAATCGTTTCTTGGCCAACATAAATGGTGGTTGTGGTTGTGGAGACACTGAGGTAGCCTGCTGATAAGTGTTGAAGTTAAGTTCTTCACTTGATGAGTCTGTAGCTCCACTTCCATCTCCTCCGCTACCTGCGGAAGAGATAATTCTGAATAAAAATGCAATTTCTCCAACAGTTTTAAGCTTTTAATTAAAGGAAATGTCCATTCAATACAATATGGTACTACAGCAGATTAGAGCGTAGGCAAGAGTAACATTTTGAAATATAACAAGTAGATAGAAGTGTAATTTTTCTAACTTGACTTTTTAGATGACATGTGTTGTTTTCGACTCTCATTATCACTCATTTCCAAAAAGAATTTCAAGAGTTTTGCCATACAAAATCAAGAATGAGATCCACGAAAGGTGTGTTAACATGATTAAGTAAATAAAGTTTTATTTCTACGACAATTTTATTCTTTTAGATAAGATAATCACACAATTGAATAAAATGTGTGAAGGATATGTTAACTTAATTAAGCAAATAAAGTGTTATTTTTATCAAAGCTAAAGTTTTTAGAGGAAATTGTCACAAAATTCAAGAATAAGATGGGTGGAGGGAATTAATGTTAGCATAATTAAGTAAATAAAGTGTTATTCTTATGACAGTTTAGTTTCTTAGATAAAATGATCAATACTTCCAAATGCTTGGACAGGTGTTTCGTCATGAAAAAAAATTCTGACATTAGAGTTTGGGAAAAGACATAATTAAGTAAATAACAATGTAACAAGCGGCAGTGGACATTACCTCGGAAGGCCATTTTGACAGGCTGAGGTGGCATAGTACTCCAAACTGAGTGGCCGTGCTGATGGTGATGGTTCATCGACGGCAGTGGAGAAGGCAGCGGTTGAGGAAGCTGAAGCGGATGCACAACCATAATACCAGCATTATTATTATCAACATTTGGTTGTTCTTTTCTATGAAAATTACGGTGGCAATTACAAGCAGCACATTTCAACGCCTCGAGAGTTCCCTTTTCTCCACTAGGCATAAACTCACCACATCCATCAGTCACATTTCCTCCAATGCTAGCCGCATGATTCTTCAGACATTCACGATATCTTGCTCGTGATGTTATCTTAAATTTATTATTAGTAGATCCGCCACTGGAATATGGTACAACTATTGGTGGTGCTGCACCAGTACCACCCGAGGATGATTTTTCATTATCTTGTTGTGGCTGTAGATTATTGTTGTTGGGTTGGTGGTGGTGGTGGTGGTTACCTTGATCTATGTTTTGATCAAGTGAATGATACCCTAATGACCCTTGCATTCTCATTTCCTTATCCTCACCAGCTAATGCCATTTTTAACTTAAAACCCTAATTAACTTTTTTCTTATAAAACCTAACACAGTACAAGTAATTAATTATGAGAAACCCTAATTAATCTTTCTTCTTCAGCTAAGTGTACACATTAACATAACATGAAAATAGAAGTTAAGAAGTCTGTTGAACTAAATCTATATAACCTAGCTAGCTCGAATATCCTTCTTCTAAGAGATAAGGCTATTAAAACTCCATGATCTAATTTGGAAAGAAAGAGAGTGTAGACAAAAACGAAAAGGAAAAACAAAAGGTATTGAAGAATTAGTGGTAATTAATTAGAAGAAGAAAGCTGGAAATAAAGAGATGGGGCCCTAGAAGAAGTACTACTACTACCTTAGAAGAAGTGAAGCCGGCGGACCACCTTAAGCATAACCTGAGATAATTAAGAAACAGTAATCTTATAAAATTCAAGTTAAATTTTGGTTACTTAGAATTTAAAGTGGAGAAGAAGGAAAAAGTAATAAAAGGTTAGGGGTTATTGTATTTAGGTTAAGAGAGAAAAGTGTTTGTGTTGGGGAGAAAGCAACAGGGTGAGAATGTAAGAAACAAGAGACAACATGGTTGCTTGAGAAGAGACGGAGCTAAATCTAAGTTAAAAGCAAAGGGGGAGTTGAAGAGGGTGGTGGGTGAGAGGAGATAAGAGAGAGAGAGAATAGTAGTAAAAGATAATATGTGATGAGATCATAGAGAGTTGATTTCAATTGAGATAACAAACAAGAAACAACAAACAATACTACTGAACATAAGAAAACAACCGACAATGTCATGTTCAGTCCTCTCCCACGCCCTGCCAACATTGGCCCCATTCCCACACCCTCTTCATTATTGCCCCACCCCTCCCCCCTTACCCCATGCTACCAAGTCATTGGTTTTTTGAGTGAGGCGGGTAGAGCAACCACCAAATGTGGTGCGCCGGACGAGACTACTCTTTCATTAATCAAAGAATTTGAATTTGAGTTTTGAATATGGATAAATTATTGGTAATGAGTGTTTTTTTCGAATGGAACCCTAATTCGAATGCGATAGATCTAATGCGGGTATCAGACACTGAGTAGAAAAAAAAACTTCGAGTTGAAAATTTATGAGAAAAAAAGGGCAGCCCGGTGCACTAGGCTCTTGCTATGTGCGGGGTCTGGGGAGGGGCTGGACCACAAGGATTTATTGTACGCAGTTTTGCTCCGCATTTGTGCAAGAGGCTATTTTCGCGGCTTGAACCTGTAACCTCCTAGTCGCATGGCAACAACTTTACGGGTTACGCCTAGGCTCCCGAAAATTTATCAGAAATAATTTCTTATTTTCAAAAGATACAAATAAAATTTGCATAGAAATTATTCTTCCTAACTTCTACTTGGACAAATATATTGAATCAACAACACACCAAGTAAAATTTTATTAATAGGATAAATATCTTGAATATGCTATTAAAATTATTTGAGGGTAGCATAGCTCCAAGTTTAAGTTATATGTATTGTAGATGGAAGAAAATTTTATAGTGTTACATTATTTTTATTTGTTGTAATAGATGACCTATTTTCTTTTTAAAATTCCAAATTCGATAAGGCTTACAAGCAAATACTTTTTGAGTAATCTAATACAAATATTGTTTACGTAAACTGTATATCACTTAGTTTCCGGTTTATTCTCTAAGGAGTATAAAACCTTACTTTAATTCTTTTTGTTTCATTTTATGTCACTTTTTTTAGTTTCTTCAAAAAATATTTTTTTTATATTTAAAAATAATTTAATTTTAAACTCCTCGTTATGCTGGTCACATGTTTTTATAGTTGCACAAAAACTTATCAACTAATTGAGGTCACAAGTTTTAAATTTCTTTTCATTTTTCATAAAAACACGTCACATACAAAAGGAGTATAAGAAGTTTACCTTCTTCGAATAAAACTCGTCTAATTAATAAGGCCAAAATCTTAGATATGCCCTTATACTTGACACGTTTTGTAAACTAAACATATAAACTTTTAAGGTGACCAGATAGACACTTAAACTAGGTCAAAGTGTAATTTTCAAACTCCTCTCTTTTTTTCACTTGCGCGTGAGGTCCAAACGCCAAATACATACACACTTTCAGTTTTCTTAAATTTTTAAAGATTTATTTTTTTAAAAATTTGTTTTTTGTATCAAATGAGTTTTAAATAAAAAACAGAAAAAAATCATTGCTTAACAAAATACTTTTATTTTTTAAAAATTGAAAAAATTATTTTCAACAAAATATTTTTATACTATAGTATTAAAAAAAATAATATTTTTTTTCTATTTTTAAAAAAAATGAAAGTATTTTGTTAAACAAATAAATTTTTTTCTGTTTTTTTTTTTAAATTGAAAAAATTATTTTCAACAAAATATTTTTGTTTTTTTGAAAAAATAATATAAAAAATATTTTGTTGAAATAATTTTTTCAGTTTTTAAAAAACGAAAGTATTTTGTTAAATAATGATTTTTTCTATTTTTATTTAAAACTCAGTTTATACAAAAAAATAGTTTTAAAATAAAATAAAATCTTTAAAAAATTGAAAAAACTGAAAGTGTGTATGTATTTGGCGTTTGGACCTCATGTGCAAGTGTAAACATAGAGAGGGTTTGAAAATAACACTTTGGCCTAGTTTAAGTGTCTATCTGGTCACCTTGAAAGTTTATATATTTAATTTACAAATCATAAAGGGCCTATCTAAGATTTTGACCAATTATATGAATCAGTCATATTAGGACTGAGTTAATTTTATATTTCAAAACAACAAAGCTATAGAATATTTTTTTGTATAAAATGACTGAATTTTACTCGTTATAACAATAAAATTAGAGAGTTTTATCAACATAATCAGAGGCGGAGCCAGAATTTTACGCTTATGGGTTCGGGATTCTAATCGTTTTAGGTTACTGGGTTCTAAATTAATAATTTATACATATTCAATAGACTTTTTAAAATAAATACATGGTTTGAACCAAAACTACTGGGCTCGGCCGAACCCGTTGGCCACACTCTAGCTCCGCCCTTGCACATAATCATGATAAAATCTACCCATCAAAGTTTATTGTTATACATAATATTTTTGTGATAACCCAAAAGGTTTGGGTTATCACTCATTTTAAAAATAAATTCAGTGTTCCGAGGCCTAAAGATCTTCCTTTTACCTCACCTTGATTTCTGTTCGTGGTCCGGACCTATATCCGAAAAACCTTTCATGTGAAAAGATGAGAAATAGAAAATTTCTAGAGTAAAAAATTTAATTTTGGTTGACTTTGGTCAATTTATTTAGCAAACGGACCTGGATCCGTATTATGATGATCCCAAAAGGTCAGCAGTAAAATATGAGACTTGGGCGTATGCCCAAAAATGAATTCCGAGGTCCCAAGCCTTAGAAAATAAATTTTGAAAGAAAATATTTGGCCAAAATCTTAGATAGGCCCTTAAACTTGGCACGTTTTATAAACTAAACATATAAACTTTGAAGGTAACCAGATAGACACTTAAACTAGGCCAAAGTGTAATTTTCAAACTCGACTCTATGTTTACACTTGCGCGTGCGCGTGAGGTCAAAACGCCAAATACATACACACTTTCAGTTTTTTTATAATTTTTTTAAAGATTTTATTTTTTAAAAAACTGAGTTTTTTGTACAAACTGAGTTTTAAATAAAAAAAATAGAAAAAATTATTGTTTAACAAAATACTTCCGTTTATTTAAAAACTGAAAAAATTATTTTCAACAAATTATTTTTATATTATTTGTTTTTAATACTATAATATAAAAATATTTTATTGAAAATAATTTTTTCAATTTTTAAAAATAAAAGTATTTTGTTAAACAATGATTTTTTCTGTTTTTTATTTAAAAGTCAGTTTATACAAAAAAATCAGTTTTAAAAAAAATAAAATCTTTAATAAATTAAAAAAACTGAAAGTGTGTATGTAGTTGACGTTTGGACCTCACGCGCAAGTGTACACATAGAGGGGGGTTTGAAAATTACACTTTGGCCTAATTTAAGTGTCTATATGGTCACCTTGAAGTTTATACGTTTAGTTTACAAAACGTGCCAAATTTAAGGGCATATCTAAGATTTTGGCCAAATAATTTTGCTGAATTATCTAATAAATGGAGAAAATATTAATGTTTTAAACCAATGATATTGGGCACGTATTTTGGTTCCGCAACCCGATGAAATCTTATTATAGTATTTGATTAATAACTGTAAATTTTGGTGAAGAATGGAGTCTATTTGATGTGAGTTGGACTTTCAGATGAATAGTTATGAACTTTAAGTGTTCTTGATGAAAAGGATAAGTTTTGAGGTTTAATTCATGGTATTACATATTATTTAGATGATGTGATCGCGCGAGTAGGTCCATATGATGTTTTTGAGTTAGTATGCATATTTGGTTTTAAGTCCCGAGGGCTCGGGTGAGTTTCGGGCAGGTTCCGAAATATTTTAGGCTTAATACATAGCTGTTGCAGGTTCAAAGATGTTGTAGATATCTGAACCCGCCAGTGCGGTCCGCAGTGGTTTTGTGCTACCGCGGAGGGGCCTTTGCGGTCGCACTCGATTTTGTGCGATCCGCGGTGAAGAAGAATCCGTAGATTCACTGGTCTTACTTCGGAAGACTATATCTTTTGATCTACAAGGAATTTTGAGATGATTCAAAAACAACATTTGTAGCCCTTCTTGTGTACTAAATAACAATTTGGACATTTGTAAAGAAAGTTATGACCAAAATACTAAAGCATATCACTGCAGTCAACATTGTGAGCTCCGCTGTCGCACTCTATTTTGTGCGGTCAACACAAAGGTCTGAGAGGGGTATATTTAAACAGGATTTTCAGTTATTTTTTATTTTTAAAAACCCCAAAAATATAAGATGTAGTTTTTCAAACGACATTTCTTCTCCAAAACATTAATACGGGCGAGTTGGGGGCATAATCAAGAGACAAAGCGATAGTTGAGGCTTGAATTGTGTTCGTAGCATCGAGGTAAGTGTTTGGTCTAACCTTAGTTTGAGGAATTATGAGTTGAATCCTATTTTCTATGTATTATTTATTGAATATGACGTATAGGCATGGTGAGGAGTATCTATACGTTGGTATCAAGCATGCCCGTGAGTCTTATAATATGATTAATGTGACCGTGTTTGTATTGTTCATGCCTTTTGTAATGATTTCTATTGTTGAGCAAGACTTGTGGAAGTAATATTGGTATTTGAATATTGAAGAGCGTTTTTTTTAACCCCCCCCCCCCCCAAATTAGGAGGATCTATAGTGCTTCCACACTTCCCCTCCCTGATGACTCAAACCCAGGACCTAACGGTCGTAGGTGGAGGTGCTTTACCAACTGGGCAAGCCTCACTTGTCTATTAAAGAGCGTTGGCTTAAGTTGTAAAATAAATTGTGAAAGTATAATTGGCAATTGAACCTTATAGAACATTGGCTCAAGTTGTGAAGTGAGTTGTGAAGTAAATGTGAAAAGGAAAAGAGAAGAGGATTTTTGATATTGTTCCCTTTCCGGGATTCGATTGTTGTACTATTGTTCCCTTGCCAGAATTTTATCGTGATTTCATTTATTTCACTGCCCTTATTTCTTGTGATTATTGTTTTGGTAAGAGAGTGTTAAAGTACGAAGAGTGATGTTGTACACTTGTCTTTGATTTTCCTAAATCTTGCTGATAATTGATTTATTTTGTCCTTTACGTTTATTAAATGATTTTCTATTGTTACTTGATTTTATTATGGTGTTATTGATTCCCTTGCCGGGATATTGTTGCTCCCTTATTGTTCCCTTGTGGGGGATCCTTTGTGATTGGTGTTGAATTGTATAGGATCGGTTGCACGCCGCAACAATATTGTATTTGGATCGGGTTGCACGCCGCAATAATATTATATTTGGACCGAGTTGCATAACGCAACAGTGATAAATGATATGGATCAGGTTGCACTCCATAACAGTATTTTTATAGTTTGGATCCGGTTTCGCACCACAACAGTAGATAATATAAGTGTTTATTGGTTGGTTACGATTTCCTTATTCTTTTGGTGTGAATTCTAAATTGTCTTTATGATCTTTCTCTTGAATTACTTTTTTTAAATGATATTTCCCTGCAACATGTCCCCCTTCCATCTTTAGTTGTTTATTTGTGTTTTATTTTCGCTGTATATAATATAACTGCACATGTTTAGTTGGTAGTCTGGTACTAGCCTCGTCACTACTTCGCCGGTGTTAGGCCAGGTACTTACCGGCACATGAGTTCGATTGTGCTGATACTACACTCTGCACTCTTTTGTGCAGATCCCAGTGTTGTAGGCTTCGGACCGTAGTGAGATTGTTGTTTCTTGTTCATCAGGCGATCCCGAGGTAATCCTACAAGCGTCCGCAGGCCTTATCGTCTCATTTTATCTACTATTTTTGTTTCTTTCATGTATTATCGGAGATAGCGTTGTATTTGTTTCTTTTAGAACTTTATTTGAAGTATATCTAGACATTATGTGAAGTTGTAACACCAGTTCTGGGTATTCTTTGTTTAAGAAATCGTATTTGAAATATTAAATGGTTTTAATTGTTTCTTCTGCTTGTTTAAATTTCGTTATCTATAAATTGTTGGTTCACAATTATTAAAGGAGTGAAAATAGAAAAAGAGTAAATTGTTCAAATGGTTGGCTTGCCTAGCTTTCACTAGTAGGCGCCATCGCGATTCCCAAGGGTGAGAATCTGGATCGTGACAATTCTCTTTGTTTCAATTTAGATGCGGTAGTTTGACTCAATACGTAGTTTAAATTTTTTTTTTTTTGAAATTTGTGATTTTAAAAGCTTAAGGGTGGTGACAGATTTATGGGACAGAAGGAGGTTCGGGGAACCACTTCATCGGAAATTTACGCTATATATATAAGATAAAATCTATTTTTTAACTCTATATATTAAGTTTTGAACCCCCTTAGTGGTCAAGGTTCTTTTTAACTTCTTTTTTTGATCCCCTTTAGTGGAGATCCTGCCTCTGCCACTACTTAAGGAGTTGACGCTTTGTGCGGTCATAATATTTGTGTGATTATAAAAGAAAGATAAAATTAGTAAACTAAAAAGTTTAAAGTTGAATTATTTCCAATTATAGAAATGTATTATTTTTTTAAACGGACTAATAAGAAAAATGTGTCATCTAAATTGAAACAGGAGGAATAGGTACTTATAATTTGTAACTTTATTAATATAGTGAGAAACTTTAATTATTTTAAAATAATTAGATATTAATTTTATTATTATTAATAAGTAAAATTTAATTATTTTAACATTAAATTCTTTTTACAACTTTACTATTGGATAAAATTGAGTAACCATACTTCAAGTTAACTCCACCACACATCTGGCGGTTCTTTTTCCTAATTTCTAAAGTAACTTATTATCTTCGTCCTGCCATGTTCCTATTACTGTGTTTATCTTTTTTACTTTACCATGAGTCCAAAAATGACGCAAAAATAGTGCGATTCTGTAATCTGATTTGACGCTGCTCAGCTTTTATTATTTCACGTTCTACGGAATGAATGATGTAAATTTGCAAAGAAATTCTTTCTTTTAACTCTTACCCTCTGCTCTATAATTCTGCAAACTCCATGCTTTCCCCAAGCAATCTCTTTTAACCTTTTCTGTGATAAAATCGATGTACTTCTTTTTCTCTTCCCATGTCTAATTAATTTCTGTGATTTGCTTCGGTACTTGCTTATCTTTTTTTACAGATTAATTAAGCAGTAATATTGCGTCAGCTTAAATATTTATTTCAATAGCAATGATTGAGGGTTTGGTGCTGTTAAAATTTCATAATAAACTATATTATTATATTTTGTACGACTAGTTGTTTTGACATGGAAACAAGTTAACTTCACAAGGTTGTATCTTTTGAGGAAATTTAACATCTCTTGAGCCCGAAAACGAACAATCGTGGATCTTATTTGGATCATGATACAAAAGAAATCATAAACAAATAAGTAAGTGATATTTCTATTATTTGCAGTTAATTTTCATTCTAAAAAATAATTAATTACCCTTCAATTTGGGTGTGGGTCAATCAGATAAACTATTATTGATCATGTCGCTCCATTTAGAATCATTTTAGAACCAATATTATTATTAAAAAATAACATGTAAGCACATTGATTACTAAAAGTTCCCTGTACAAGTCTCATTTTGTACACCGACATAAATTTCATAATACTCACTCACAAGTCAATTTCAAATAAATGTTTATAAATGAATATAAATCAGATAATTTAATTTAAAATTGCTAAAATTGGGTCATATTAACTTAAATGCGTAAGAATCTGTACACTATATGTAGATACAAATTAAATTATTTAATGCAATTAAGTTTTAGATCCTACAGAAGAGCACAGATGCTTTAAATGTAGAAACATGGAGATAATGGACCATTGGAGGAATCAGAAGGCTACCCCAGGGTCATTATCAGTTTATATGAAAACTTAGGAAACGCAGCCGTTCAAAGTTTTTGCCAGTTGTATTTAAATTATTACTATGAATTTTTTTATAAAAAAAATGTGACCTTAATTTAGAAGCTACCATGTCTGTGTTCTAGCTTCTAATTATAACATACGAGAAAAAAATGTCATTTTAAGAATAAGTTACTTAATTCAGAAAATTATCATTATGTATGGGGCCTCGGGACCCAATTGAGGGTTTTGAACTTTTGATTGGTCAAAATTGTATTGGGAACATTTTTTTTGCTTAATATGTTTTTCAAACATAATCTTTAAAGTTTTAGGTAATATTGGAAAGCTGGTCTTAAAGGAAATCTTGCTTTTTATGGCATAAATGGTCTGTAACATCCGTAATTGCAGTAGACAAAGCTAAAGGGAGCCAATAAGGGTTCAATTTAATTTTTCTTCCCCTGAAAATGGTCCTTTGTAGATAGAATAATAAGGTTTCAAAATTCCCCTCAGCTTACAAGTTCAAATTCTAAGTAGAGCATTCTCCATTATAGGTAATAATATACTGGTAGGGGCCGTGACAAATTTCTTTCACTCCATTACAAATCGGGTTGTTAAAAATGGAACCGTAACTGTTAATCGAATTATAATTGTTTATCGAACCTCAAAAACAAATGAAAAGCATGTAAAGTATGAAAAGTACTAATCAGAGCATTTTGTTATCACTTCTTACCGTAAAAGCTATACAAAAATGTGATTCTTTAGGGCCTAATTATAGTCTAATTTACCTATTATCAACACCCCACACTACAATCTTTGCTCGTCCTCGAGCAAGTTGAACCACACTTCTAGACCTAATCATTTGATGCATTAACCTATTTATGTCACACCCGCCATTATGAGAGAACAACCTAAGCAGTGCAACAACCACCCTCAGGTGAAGACTCTAATGCCATGTCATACCCGCACTTACTCTATGTACTTCTAAACAGAGGTGAAGACTTGCTTTTTCTCCTTGAGTTACATGCCCTCACATCACATTTTTTAGATAAGTTCCACACACATAAAATCATATAACAAAGAACTATATATAGAACGAATTCACTTACTCTCAGCAAAGAACATTCACATGCCACACAGATAGACCATAAGCTTGCCCTTAGTGTAATACTCTACTAATCGAGTTGTTCGGTCTATGATCAATATGTCTTTATTTGGTTATAATGTAGGCTAAGGGACGGGTAGGATATATTTGGATATAGTGACTAACCTCCCTAATTCCTTTTAATACAATAGTTCCCGTTATTCCAATTTCCATGTTCAGCCCAGCCATTTTTCCACACTTGTTTCATAAGCTACCCCGCACTTTTTCTCGGTGCAACTGGCTTTTTCTTGCCATTCAATATTTTAGGACCACCTATTTACAAGGTCTTCTTTCTATTATTCAATTTTTTTTAAAGAACAATTGTTCCATTCAAGCATTTTCCTGATTTTCCTTTTCCCACTCCATCACCACCCCACTTTGACTTTTATATGATTAACGTTTCAAGTGCTTCTAGGAGGTAAAGATTCAAAAAGTCACGCTATTCAAACACAAGGATGTAGGTTATTGTAAGGTTATGAAAGAAACATGCTTCAGGATCGAAGAGGCTAACTATGTTAATATGTACAAGTGGATTCATAGTTATATATGCTACATAAAGAAATGCCTAAATAATCTCTAAGACCAAGCAACTTCTATTTCGCTTTACACACATACAAGGAAAGTTCTAGGTATCGTATGCAAGCACAGAATACAAGTATACCTCACACACACTTGGCATGCAACTCTTTTTGAATTAGTTTTTCAACACACTCATGTTAGCGTTCAAGTAAGACAAGGTGTGCAAAATTAAGGCATAAGATTAAGAGTCTACAAGTGAGCCTAGACGTCGCACCTTCAAGTTCGTTTTAGTTATTTGCAGGTATGTACACTACGGGATGCATTCTTGCCTTCCCCCATCTGCCAGCATCGCGATCACGCGGAGACGATCACGATCGCAAAGAGCAAAACTCGCCTGCAACAACTGAAGAGAAATCTGCTATGTTTCTAAGTGTGAAATTACCCCGAACCACCTCCGAATCACTCCCGAGCCCTCGGGGCTCCCAATCAAACACGTATACTAACTCAATGACATCAGGAACTTAGTCGAGCGATCAAATCACCAAAATAATACCAAATTTAAAGAATTAAACCTCAAATTCCTCATTTTTCATTTCAAAGTTCATCAACCCCTAACTTTAGATATTTAGGTCCGAAACACGTCAAAAGACATCCGATTTTGACCAAATTTCACAGGAAGCACGTAACGCATATTTAAGACATGTACCGGGCGTTAGAATCAAAATACGAGCCCGATACCTATATTTTCAAACTCATTGTCATTTTAATTTTTTATATCAATTTCAAATAAACAATTTCTTTTAAAAAAAATCGTATTCGGCCTGGGACCTCAGATTTCAATTCCGGGAATACGCCCGAGTCCCACATTTTCTTACGGACCATCCGGGACCATTACATTATGGGTCCGGGTCCGTTACCCAAAATGTTGACCAAAGTCAACTATATTAATATTATTATTAAAATTCATAGTTTTTAACACACAATTCATATATTTCCACATAAAAACTTTCCAATTTCGCACCCGGACTGCCCACGCAAATCAAGGCAACTAAACAAGAGGTTTTCAAGGCCTCGAAAGCACAGAGAAAGGGAGAACTACGGTGATGATCCTTTGGGTCATCACATCCTCCACCTCTAAAACAACCGTTCGTCCTCAAACGGACAAAAGAAAGGTGTACTTGAGTCGGGGAATAGATGGGGATAACGGCTCCGCATATCAGACTTGGACTCCCACCTCGATGCCCCAGGAGGCTAACCTCTCCACTGAATATGCACTGAAGGAAAACCCCTCAACCTCAACTGTCGAACTTGCCGGTCTAAAATAGCCACCGGCTCCTTCTCATATGGCAGATTCTTGTCCAATTGGACAGTGATGAAATCTAACACGTGAGCGGGATCGCCGTGATACCTCCAAAGCATAGATATATGAAAAACCGGATGTACGAGTGACAAGCTAGCCGGCAAGGCAAGTCTATAAGCCATCTTCCCTACGCGATCAAGAATCTCAAATGGGCTAATAAACCTAGAGCTAAGCTTGCCCTTCTTCCCGAATCTCATCACCCCTTCATAGGCGATACACGGAGCAATACTCGATCACCAACCATGAAAGTGACATCCCTAACCTTGTGATCTGCATAACCTTTCTGCCTAGACTTAGCTGACCAAAGTCTGTCCTGAATGATCTTGACCTTATCCAAGGCCTCCTGTATTAGATGTATACCCACTAACCGTGCCTCTCCCGACTCAAACCATCCTATTGGGGATCGACACCACCTACCATACAACACCTCATACGGAGCCATCTAAATGCTGGACTGGTAGTTGTTGTTGTAGGCAAACTCTGCTAAAGGTAAGAACTAGTCCCACGAGCCTCCAAAATCAATAACACAGGCTCGGAGCATATCTTCATGAATCTGAATAGTCCTCTCAAACTGACCGTCCGTCTAGGGTGAAATGCTGTATTCAACTGAACCTGGGTGCCCAACTCCTGCTGTACCGCTCTTTAGAAATGCGAGGTAAACTGTGGACCTCGGTCCAAAATAATAGATATAGGCACCCCATGAAGGCGAACGATCTCTCTGATATAAATCTCACCATATCTCTCTGACGAATAGGTAGTGGCAACTGGAAAAAAATGCGCTGACTTGGTGAGCCTATCAACAATAACCCATATAGCATCAAACTTCTTCCAATTCATCAGAAGGCCAGTAACGAAATCAATGGTAATTATCTCCTACTTCCACTCGGGAAACTCAATCCTCTGAATTAAACCACCAGGCCTATGGTGCTCATGTGGGCCTCCGCTAAGATCGACTACCGAATACCATCAGCATTGGGAACACAAACTCGCCCCTACAATCCCAATACACCAATCATCTCCAAAGGTCATTTTCTTGTCACCTCCTCGCTGTACCGTCTCTCTCAGGACACACAAATGGGAATCAAGAAACTGCCGCTCCCGAATACGCTCCATCAATGACGAACGAGCAACTGTGCAAGCTAACACCCTGCTGGACTCAGAAATATCCAACCTCACAAATCGATTGGCCAAGGCCTGAACATCCAAAGCAAGTGGTCTCTGGCTGACCGGAATATAGGAAAGACTACCCATGCTGGCAGACTTCCTACTCAATGCATCGACCACCACATTGGCCTTCCCCGTGTGATATAAGATAGAAACATCATAGTCTTTCAACAACTCCAACCACATCCACTGCCTCAAATTCAACTCCTTCTGTTTGAACAAGTACTGAAGGCTCTTGTGATCCGTGCATACCTAACACGTCACACCATATAAATAATGCCTCCAGATCTTCAAGGCATGAACAATGGCTGCCAACTCTACGTCATGAACTGGATAATTGTTCTCATGGATATTCAACTGCCTCTAAGCATATGCTATGACTCTGCCATTCTGCATCAACACTGCGCCAAGCCCGATACAGAAAGCACCACAATAAACAGTATAAGGCCCTGATCCCGTGGGCAAAACCAATACTGATGTCGTAGTCAGGGCTGTCTTGAGCTTCTGGAAGATCGCCTCACACTCATCTGACCCCCTGAACTGGGCACCCTTCTGGGTCAATCTAGTCATTGGGGCTGCAATGGTTGAAAACCCCTCCACGAATCGTCGGTAGTAACCAGCTAACCCCAAGAAATTCCGGATCTCTGTAGCTGAAGCTAGTCGAGGCTAGTTCTTTACTGCCTTTATCTTCTACGGGTCCACCTGAATACCCTCTGCTGATACGGCATGACCCAGGAATGCAACTGAACTCAGCCAAAACTCGCACTTCTAGAACTTGGTGTACAACTGACTTTCCTTCAGAGTCTGAAGAACCTCTACGAGGTGCTGCTCATGCTCCTCCTGACTGCGGGAGTATATCAAAATATCGTCAATGAATACAATCATGAACAAATCCAAATAGGGCCTGAACACTCGGTTTATCAACTCCATAAATGCCACCGTGGCATTGGTCAAACCAAATGACATGACCAAAAACTCATAATGCCCATACCGAGTGCGAAATATTGTCTTAGGGACATCAGACGCCCTAATCCTCAAGTGATGATAACCAGACCTCAATTGTATCATCGAGAACACCCTAGCACCCTGTAGCTGGTCGAATAAACCATCAATCCTCGGTAGTGGATACTCGTTCTTTAACGTCACCTTATTTAACTGCCAGTAATCAATTCACATCCTCAACGACCCATACGTTTTCTTCACAAATAACACTGGTTCACCCCAAGAGATACGCTGGGTCTAATGAAACCTTTATCAAGCAAGTCCTGAAGCCACTCCTTTAACTCTGGGGGGGGGGGGGGTCATGCGATACGGTAAAATGGAAATAGGCTGAGTGCCTGGAGCCAGATAAATTGTCTCTTTTGAAATAAGTCTATTTTTCTCCAAGTTTGACCAGTGAATCGAACGGGGATTCATGTTTTTTATTTCATGAAGTAAAAATGCAGTTCTTATCTTTAAACCTTTCGAGGTATTTTATTGCATGTAAATGAAATGTGGAACCATAAACAGAAATCGAGTATTTTTTGGATTCTTTATTTTATATTTTATTTTTATTAAGTTCAACTAATTTCCTTTGAACATCGGGGAAATCCCGAATAATAGGAACAAAGTCAATAGATGGAACCTCTACGCTGAGTTGCAAACATATGCCAGGTATGCTAGAAACCCTTTCTCGACCATACATCGAGCCTTGACATATGAAATAACACTGCGGGTGGCATGACCTGGGGTCCCTCTCCAGTCAAGTCGGAGCAAATCTGGCAAGGCCAAGGTCATGGTCTTGGCGTGATAATCCATAATAGCATGGTACGAGGACAACCAATCCATCCACAATATAACGTCGAAGTCCACCATATCTAAGAGTAATAAGTCGACACGGTTCTCAAGACCCTCAAATACCACTGTACAAGAACGATGCACTCGGTCGACCACTACAGAATCACCAACCGATGTAGACACATATATAGGAATATCCAAAGCCTCACTAGGCATGGCCAAATAGAGTGCAAAATAGGACGGCACATATGAATACGTAGATCCTGGAACAAATAACACTGAAGCACCTCTATCACAGACCAGAATAGTACCTGTAATCACAACATTTGATTACTCGGCCTCTGGCCTGGATGGCAAGGCATAGAAACGAGGCTGGGCCCCACCTCCATGAACTGCGTCCCTGCGACGATCAACTATTGGCTGACCCCTGCCTTTGGTGGTCCGAGCTCCACCTATACGGTATCTCCCTCCACCTCTATGATCCCTACCCCCACCTCTAGCTGGCTGGGCGACCTGTGGATCACCTGCTACCTGAATCTTAGGGCGAGGACCTTGCTGCTGAGAACTACTTAAGGCTCGAGGGGAAAACCTGACAATGTGACTCGGGTCACCACAACCATAACATGCCCTCGGCTGCTGAGACTGCTGGGCCTGTTGATCTGTATGTCCTCCCCTGAAGCTCTGAAGTGGTGGTGCACTGATGGTGGTTGGAGGTGCGCCGAAGGACTGTTGATCCAATAATACTGTTGAGAACCACCGTCGCCTTGAGTACCATGATCCGATAATACTGTTGAGAACCACCGTTGCCTGGAGTACCATGAGAAACCTGCAGTGCTGACTGAAAGGGCCTCTGATGGTGGCCTCTGCCATATGAATCCCTACCTCCAGATGAGGTACCACTCAACCTACCAGAATGACAAGGCCTCTTATCTGACCCCTGGCCACCTCATCGGGCAAGTGCCATCTCTATCCGGCGGGCCGCATTGGTCGCCTCCTTAAAGGACATATCACTACCGGCCCCCATGGCCATCTGAAGCTGGATCGGCTGAATCAACCCATCAACAAATATCTGCACCCTCTCCCTCTCTGTAGGGAGTATAATAATAGAATGGTGTGCCAAATCGATAAAACGAGTCTCATACTACGTTACTATCATAGTACCCTGATGAAGACGCTCAAACTGCCTGCGTAGAGCATCTCACTCAGTTACCGGGAGAAACTTCTCCAAGAGCAACTCTGCAAACTCATCCCAGGTCAATAATGGCGACCCTGCTGGCCTTGATAGGCAATAGTCCCTCTGCCAAGTCTTGATGGATCCTGCAAGCCGAAAGGTGATGAAGTCGACCCCGTTGGTCTCTATAATACCCATAGTCCTGAGAACCTCATGGCAGCTGAATAAGAATTCTTGGGGGTCCTCTGTAGAAGCACCTCTAAATGTGGTGGTGAAGAGATTGGTGAACCTATCAAGCCTCCACAAAGCATCCACGAACATCGCCGCACCATCGTCGGTCTGAGCTGGAATGACCGGCTGGGCTACCACAGCTGGCTGAGCCACTGGAACCATAGGCTAAGGAGCTACCAGCTCCGGAGTACGCGTAGCGGGTGTCTGGACTCCTCCCCCAGCCTGAGATATGGCTGGTGCTATTGGAAGCAAACCCGCTCTAGAAACACTATCCATGAAGCTTACCAGTCGGACCGAGGTGTCCTGGAGTACTGGAGTGGCTATGAAACCCTCTGGGACCTGAGTTGGGCCCACTGGAGCTGCTGGTGCTGGAACCCCATCATCATAGTCAACATGAGGCTCTACCTCTGGGATGCTGCTCGGGGCTGAGCTCTGCCCCAGCCTCGCTCTATGCCCCTAGTAGGAGCTGTTGTCGGGGGCTCGGGCTGCTGCGTGGTGGAAGAAGAAGCACGTGTTCTCGCCATCTGCGAAAGAACAGAGTAGAACGACAATCAATGAGAAACAAAATCACACGATAAGAATGAACAAAGTGAAATTTTCCTAACTCTGTAGCCTCTAGGAGATAAATACAAACTTCTCCGTACCGATCCCTCAGACTCTACCGAGCTTGTTTGTGAGTTGTGAGACCTAAGTAACCTAGTGCTCTGATACCAACTTGTCACGACCCGTATTCCCCACCACCGGAGTCGTAATGGCGCCTACTGTCAGAGCTACGCAAGCCGAATTAAACATGCATTTCCACCTTTTATTCAACAAGATAATAATAAAAACAGTACATGAAAGCGGAAGTCTCAGTTTAATATTAACTGAAAGAAATATGGAAAAATTAACATCATTTTCTACCCAAGATTTAGTGTCACAATGCTCACAGACTACTATGAAATACTACAAACAGGATTCTGAAAGAAAATATATAAGAAGTCTGTTTCGATACAATTAAAACAAACAGAAATGAAGTAGAAGAGACTTAGGGCCTGCGGACGTCAGCAAACTACCTAGAAGTCTCTAGACTGAAGCCACGCTCCCAATCTACTGCTGCTGCATTCTGTAAGGTGCTCCCGAATATGTGCACAAAAGGGCATAGAAGTATAGCATCAGCACAATTGACCCCATGTGCTGGTAAGTGCCTCACGTATCCCCGGCAAGGTAGTGACGAGGCTACACATGACATACCACATACAAACTATATAGATATATGTGAAATAACGGAAAAATACACATAACTTAAATAGATAATAGGGAGGGCATGCTGCGAGGTGTAACAATTCAGATAAGGATCAACAAATAAAGAGATGGAACTAGATAAATAATCATCAATTAAAGGGAACAGGTAAATCGACAACTGCACGGCACCGGCCTTTGTGCTTTTACTCTCATTCTCACCCAAACAGTCGAATAAAGTGCACGGCATCACCCTTCGTGCTTTTCCTCACATAACCCTCATATCAAGGCACATAATGACCTTCGTGCTCAATTATTCAAAACATGGCACAAAGTGACTCTTCGTGCATAATTATCATCACATAACACAGAATGACCCTTCGTGCATAATCGCTCTTCCTAACCCAATCAACAATCACAACCAACCGGGAGAGAGAATAAACAATAAGATTTAATCATCCCGGCAAGGGAGAACAAATCAACATATAAGTCCCGGCAAGGGAAAAATGCTACACTTCCTCCTTTAACTCATTTACTTCTCAACTACCACTTCATAATTAAATTATCAATTGAACAACTCAATTGTATCACATCTTTCAAATTTAAAAGCAATTACGACTCACGATCATGCTAGACTCCAGTGCATAGATAACCATTACCATGCCTATACACCATACTCCACAGTTAAAACGTAGCAAAATATATCCTAATCCTAGTACCTCAAGCCAAAGTTAGAACATACACTTACCTTAGTCCGAAAATAGCAATCAAGTCTCTAACACCGCCTTTCCTTTAGAATCCAACTCTGAAACAACTATATCTAGCCATAATTAGTTCAATATTATTAATAATGGCTTAAAAAAGCACAATTCCATAGCCTAGAAATGAATTTCCTATCATTCTTCCAAAATACCCAAATCAGACCCCTGGCCCACATGGTCCAAACTCGAGGCTCGGATCAAAACCCAATCACCCATAACCCCACGAGTTCAAATATGCAATTTGTTTTAAGATTCGACCTTAAATTGAGGTTTAATTTCCCGAAGTCCTGAAAGCCCTAGTTCTACCCAAATCCCCTAAATTCTACCTTGATTTTTATGTTCTAGGGCTAGGAAATTGATAATTCGATGAAGTAATAATAGAGAGATGAAGTTAAGATCACTTACCTAAAGAGTTATAGAGAATAGAGAGCTTGAATTTTGTCAATGGAGGATTTTAGGAAGGAGCTCGTGTGAAAAGTGGTGAAAATCCCGTGTACTTTTTCTGTTTTAAGCTTTAAAATATGCTGGGCAAAAATGCCCTTCACGATCGCGGGAATGGGAACACGTCCACAAAGGGTTGGCATTATGCAATCGCGAAGAAGGAAAATGGGGGGCGGGGGGAGGGTTCAAGGTTGGTCTATGCGATCGCTGGGTGTGGGTCGAGAATACGGTGAAGGAGAAGCTGGAACTATGCGAACGAGAAGGAGGGGACCCTGCCAGCATTGCGATCGCATGGAGACGACCGCGATCGCGAAGAGCAAAACTCGCCTGCAACAGTTGAAGAGAAATCTGCTATGTGTCTAAGTGTGAAATTACCACGAACCACCTCCGAATCATTCCTGAGTCCTCGGGGCTCCCAACCAAACACTCACACTAATTCAATGACATCCTACAAACTTAGTCGAGCGATCAAATAGCCAAAATAACATCAAATTCAAAGAATTAAACCTTAAATTCCTATTTTTCATTTCAAATTTCATCAACCCCTAACTTTAGATATTTAGGTCCGAAACACGTCAAATGATGTTTGATTTCGACCAAATTTCACAGGAAACGCTTAACACATATTTAAGACCTGTACCGGATGTCAGAACCAAAATACATGCCCGATACCTATATTTTCCAACTTATTTTCATTTCAATTTTTCATATCAATTTCTGATAAACAATTTCTTTCAAAAATTCCATACTCGGGTCTGGGACCTCGGATTTTGATTCCGGGAATACGCCCGAGTCCTACATTTTCCTAGAGACCCTTCGGGACCGTCACATCGCGGGTCCGGGTCCGTTTACCTAAAATGTGGACCAAGGTCAACTATATCAATGTTATTATCAAAATTCATAGTTTTTAACACAAAATTCATATATTTCCACATAAAAACCTTTTGACTTCACGCCCGGAATGTGCATGCAAAGCGGGGCAACCAAACAAGAGGTTTTCAAGGCCTTAGAAGCACGGAGAAAGGGAGAATTATGGTGATGACCCTTTGGGTCGTCACAAGAGCATTCTCAATTATAGGTAACAATATACTGGTAGGGGTCGTGACAAATTTCCTTCACTCCATTACAAATAGGGTTGTTAAAATGGAACCGTAACCGTTAATCGAATCATAATTGTTTACCGAACCGCAAAAATAGATTATTAGCTTATTAGTCACGCCTTACTATGCCTTACAAAAGGACACACATACATTGCACCTATAATCTGAGTATTCATGCCCAGAGTTAAATCCACAGAGAATTAACCTATCAATCACTTTTGTTGGACTTACTAAATTTTTTAGAATCAACTTCCCCCAAAAGTTGTAAATAACAATTGATGGTGTTTCTAATAGCTAAGATTGAAAGTAAATAAATAACTATAAACTAAATATGCTTGACTTGTAAACAATAATGAGAAGGTTCTAAGGTTGTGGTTTCCCCTATTAATGGAATCCTTTCTGGCTATATTTCATATAGAATCACCAAAACATCTCTATCAATCATGAGCACTCTTTTTACCGTAAATCTCTCCCGTGTAATCGGGATAATTTACTAGATGCCCTCTCCCGAGATACGCTAGATGACTTTGTATATCACAGCTCACTTTAAATGCACCCAAGGCTTCGTTATCCCTAATCCCGCCTTTAAGCCCATAGTTATAGATCCCTCTTATACTTTAAGAGTGATGTAGTTTAACAACTACCTAAATATGCATTCTCTTTCGAGTTATGCACATGGATCCTGTCAATTAACTACAAAAAATACGTAGTTGAAGAAAAGAGATTAAACTGGCAATCTATATAACATAATCAAGAAGTTCATGCTTCAATAGGTTCCATCAAAACCTTAGACTTTATATAAAGCTAATCATAACAACGTAATGATAAACTACGAAAGTATTCATAATGGAAATATCAAGAAAAATAGAAGAGATAATGAATTATGATGTTCTTGGGTGATCTCTAACACTTCTTTATCTTTCCAAAGTAATCTCAAAACAAGCCTGCCTATCCTGGGCGAATTTCCTGATTTAATATAACGCTTAGGGCTTAAAATCCAGTATTTTGCACTTTGGTCCCTCGAGTTTACGCGTACTGCCGTGGTCCTACCGTAGTTATGCCAGGATTGCGACCAGAATAGCCTTCAGAATCCGCAAAAGGATTCTGCTGCGGTCCTACCGCGGTTACGCTCGAACAACGGCAGACTAGCTTCAGTTCTAGTTTTGTCCCTTCGCTTGGTACACTTTGTGGATATTCTATGATTGGACTCCTTTTCTCCTTTTCTCCATAATTGATCCCAAAAGTATCCCATAGAATTTTTGTATTGGATATAGCTTGCAAAGTATGAAAAGCACTAATCAGAGAATTTTGTTATCACTTCTTACCGTAAAAGCTATACAAAAATATGGTTCTTTAGGGCCTAATTATAGTCTAATTTACCTATTATCAACACCCCAGACTTAAATCTTTGCTCTTCCTTGAGCAAGTTGAACCACACATCTAGGCCTAATTGTTTGATGCATAACCCTGTTTATTTCACACCCGCCATTATGAAAGAACAACCTAAGCAGTGCAACAGCCACAGTGAAGAATCTAATGCCATGTCACACTCGTGCTTACTCTATGTACTTCTAATCAAAGGTGAAGACTTGTTTTTTTTTTCTGAGTTACAATTCCTCACATCACTTTTTTTGGAGAAGTTCCATACACATAAAATCAAATAATAAAGAACTATATATATATATATAAGCCTGCCATTTCACTCACTCTCAGCAAAGAACATTCACATGCTACACAGATACACCATAAGCCTGCCCTTAGTGTAATACTCTACTAATTGAGTTGTTCAGTCTAATGTCAATAGGTCTTTATTTGGTTATAATGTAGGCTAAGGGACGAGTATGATATATTTTGATATAGTGACTAATTTCCCTTAGTACTTTTAATACAATAGTTTCCTTTATTCCAATTTCCATGTTCAGCCTAGTCATTCTTCCGCACTTGTTTCATAAGCTACCCCTCACTTTTCCTAGGTGCAACTGGATATTTCATGGCATTCAATATTTTAGGACCACATATTTACAAGGTCCTTCTTCTAATATTCAATTTTTTTTAAAAGAACCATTGCACCATTCAAGCATTTTCCCGATTTTCCTTTTCCCACTCCAGTACCACCCCACCTTTACTTTTATATGATCTTTAACGATTCAAGTGCTTCTAGGATGTAAAGGTTCAAATAGTCAAGCTATTCAAACACAAGGATGTAGGTTATTGTAAGGTTATCAAAGAAACATGTTTCAGGCTCAAAGGGGTTAACTATATTAATATGTACAGGTGGATTCATAATTATATAGGCTACATATAGAAATGCCTAAATAATCTCTAAGACCAAACAACTTCTATTTTGTTTTGCACACATACATGGAAAGTTCTAGGTATCGCATGCAAGCACAAAATACAAGTATTACCTCACACACACTAGGCATGTAACTCTTTCCAAACTTTTTTGTCAACACACTCACGTGAGCGTTCAAGTAATACAAGTTGTGCAAAATTAAGGCATTAGATTAATAGTCTACAAGGGAGCCTAGATGTCGCACCCTCAATTTTGTTTTAGTTATTTGCAGGTATGTACACTACGGGATGCATTCTTGCCCTCCCCCATATTAGCCCAAGAGAGTCCTAAGGGCCATGAAAAAGAAAATATTAAAGAAAAATCTACTTAACCGGGTTCAATAAAAGCCCTTGAAAAAGAACCGTGGTCAAAAGGGGGAATTAGTATACTACCTAAAAAGAAAATATATAAATAAATATCTTTTTGGCCTTTTTTTAGACTACTTTCCTCAAGAATACTGTCTAGGTGATCCGTTATCAGGAAGAGTCTCCTACATTATATATATATATATAAATTTTTTTTAATCCAACCTTAACCCTCAAGAAACCCGCCGACAAGTGTCCGCCGTTGGACTAAGTCGGTGATGTCTAAGATAAGTACAAACAATTATTCACAAAAAACAGAAGCACAGAACTACAACATACTTAATGCATATATACACTAACGATACACAACACTAAATAAAATCTCCCACCCACACAAAAAGAATATGACATGTCCCCATGTCATAAAACAAATAAAGTACAAAAGGGTATGAAGACTTCTCTGGTCATCACTCGGAGTCGGAGACAGTGTTGGAGTCCATTTTACAAGCCCTCCCAGCGCAGAACCAAGCCATCATCCGGCTCTCAGACCTGGCCTGTCGTCTAGACATGCCTTCCAAATGTACACGCAAGCCATCTACCGAGGTGCAAAGGTCGGCCACCTCTTCCTCTAAAGAAGGCAACTGGATCGGCTGGAGTGAGATCTGGAGAACCCCTCCCCGGTCTGGGGTCGCAGAGAGGATCCGGCTCCATCATAAGATATCATGGGTGGTGCCATGGGTGCTGGGTCATCATCCTCGTCGTCAAGGTCAATGGGTGTGGGTGCATCTCTACCCACTGTGATCTTTGAAGCTATGAATGTTGCTTTTGTGGACAAAGTTCCATCCATAGGAATGGTGTGGACATCATCTAGCAGACATATCCTCGTCACCAGTGAGGGGAAGTAAAACCCTTAGACATTTGAGGTGATCGGAGGAATATTTCATCTCCGATGAGTTCCGCTACATCAAAGTCCTTCTTGGTTATAAAACACCAAACCAATAGAGCCCGCAAGCTATTCACATATGACGTGTTGCCTGTGGGCAATAACCTACTGCAAATAATGGTGAACCAACACTTAACCTCATGTGTGAATGACTTAGAATGAAGGGTCATGTACTCATATATCCAGACTGGCCTTCCCCCTGAGCATATTTCCTCAATCAGAGTATCCCAATCGACTCCTGGGAGTTGTGGTAATAATCAGTTTCATCAGTGAACGAAGGCAGCTGCAAGACCTGGCGAATCTTCACTAGTGAGGCATCTACCACTTTGCCCCGCACAATCATAGAACGACACAGATGTTCCGGGCAGTTCGCATAGAACTCCCTAACCATCATTGGGTTGGCCATTTCAAGTTCCTCGAACAAGAACTCTATCTCCCTCCGTCTGATTTCCTCGTACATGTCCGATTTTTCCACACGGAGGGCAGCCCTTTAAATAGCAATCTCAGGGATAAAGATTTTTGTAGCTTTAGCATAAAACCTGTCCTCTGCCTCGTGTGACTGGAACCGGGTGACATCATACGTCGGCAATTGAGAAGTGACTGCTATGTTCCTACACTTCTTTCGGGCCATAGTACTTACAATCAATTTAGCATAACGATCAGGTGAAGCTTTAACATGTGCCAGTCGGATGGGTATTCAGACTTCGCCACCCGCTGGCACCAAACAGTTCCCTTTTGTCAAACATGGCCAGTATAACCATCTAGTAAGGTATCAAAGTTAACAACATCCACTATTTCCCCCACACCACTATCAATGCTACAATTCCTCCTTATAAGACCCCACACAAGCTTCCACAAATTAATAACTATTAAGTGCTACCACCACCCACCAACATGGCCTTTCATAATCGAGTAATTTGACAAAATAGACTACTCCCAAGCAACATGCTGCATTTAACCCCACACAAAAATTTTCAACAAAGAACACATAACCACTTCTACACAAATCAACGCCAAACACCAGCTACAACACCAAACTATAAGTCTAAGACCCCATTGCAACCAAAATCAAGAATCTACACACTAACTACTACATAATGCAAAGTACACAATATAAAAGAAAAAGTTGAACAACTTACTTAAAGGAATGATGGAGGAGCGGGTTTTTGAAGAGGTAAAGGAATGGGGTGTATGGGTCAGTAGGGTGGTGGTTTTGGTTGAAGGAAAGGAATAAAAAGAAGGAATAAAAATGGGGGTTAAGATTTTGGGAAGACGACGAAAGAAGAAAGAAGAAAGAAGATGAGAAAAGAAAGAGGGATAGGCTGGAGTTATGAGTTATGAGGAGGGTGGAGTTAGGTTACGTTAATTAAAGGAGGAAAAACTAAAAACTAAAAATATAATTCTTCAGATGTACCTGGGCCCGTTATGACCTACCTCGTTTACACTAGGACCACAATGAATTTTTATCAGAGAGGATTTTTGACCGCGGTCCTACTGCGATTACACCGGGATAGCGGTGAATTCTTATCAGAGAGGATTACTTACCGTGGTCCTATCACAGTTACGCTATGATCGCGGTGAATTATTATCAGAAAGGGTATCTGTCCACGGTCCTACTGTGGTAACATCGTGACCGCGGTCCAGGCCTATTCCTGCATGCCAATTTCGGGGTTCTTTTCATTGTTTTGCCCCTTAGATACTATTTTTACCTCTTTTAGAGCTTACATTACCCCTGTTATGCCCAAGCTCGTGATGCAAAGTCCTCCGCACTATCCTGCATATATACAAACAGAACAATTTTGTTTTTATATATGAAGTTACACATTACACTTACATCACATTCATGGGTTGCCTCCCATGCAGCGCCTGATTTAACATCGTGGTACGACGCAAGTGAGCTCATTTAAGGCTCACTCGAACTCTGGTGTTTAGTCAGATGGGTCTTAGACACTTCCTTTGGTTCGTGCATGCCCACATATACTTTCAATCTCTGCACATTAACTCTAAATGACGAGAGTCTTTCTTTGTGGCAATCTCTACAGCACCTGAAAGGAATACTTCAATCACTCAAAACGGACCAGACCATCTTGACTTAAGCTTACCAGGGTACAACCTTAATCTTGAGTTATAGAGCAATACCATGACCCCGGGTTTGAACTGTTGCTCAACGGTGTTCTGATCGTGTAACCTCTTCATTCTTTCCTTGTATAATCTTGTGCTCTCAAAAGTAAAATGTCTGAACTCGTCAAGCTCATGCAATTCAGTGATTCTAGTTGTGCCTGCATTCTCAATATCTAAGTTCAGCTGCTTCAATACCCACCACGCTTTATGTTCAAGTTCCACTGGTAGGTGACAGGCCTTTACAAACACCAACTTATATGATGACATACCAATTGGTGTTTTAAAAGCAGTTGTGTTGGCCTAGAGTGCATCATCTATCTTTCTTGACCAATCATTTTTTGTGGCGTTCACAGTCTTGGTTAACACACTCTTTATCTCTCTGTTGGACAGTTCAACATGCCCACTAGTTTGCGGGTGGTAAGAGGTAGCCACCTTATGGCATACATCATACATTGCAAGCAACATTTCGTATGCTCTATTACAGAAGTGAGTGCCTCTGTCACTGATAATCACTCTTGGTGTCCCAAATCTGGTGAATATGTTCTTCTTTAAAAATCCCACCACCACTCTTCCATCATTAGTGGGAAACGCAGTATATTCTACCCACTTGGACACGTAATCCACAGTAACAAGTATGTATTTATTGCCAAAGGAGCTGACGAAGGGACCCACAAAGTCAATCCCCAGACATCAAAAACTTCTACTTCTTGAATCGGGTTCATGGGCAGCTCGTGGCGACGGGAAATGTTCCCAGTCCGCTGACATTCATTGCAGCCCTTCACCCATAGGTGCTCATCTTTAAACACTATTGGCCAAAAGAATTCGGCCTCAAGAACTTTTGCAGTTGTCCTGACCCCTCTAAAATGTCCTCCACATGCCGATGCGTGACAAGCTTGCAAAATAGAAGTTTGTTCTATCTTTGGGACACACTTACGGATCATATTGTCAACACATATTTTAAATAGATAAGGCTCATCTCAATAATACATACGGCTATCATGATAAAACATTTTTCTTTGGTTAGATGAAAGGTCATAAGGAACTAAACGACTGGCCAGATTATTAGCAAAGTCTGCATACCATGGTGCTTCTTCAAGACTACTAGTGAGAAGCCGCTTGTCCGGAAAGGTTTCAAGGATCTCTTCGACCTCGACTGATTTTTCAGTTCCTTTAAGTCATGATAGATGATCGGCGACTTGATTTTTTGTGCCTATACGGTCAAGAATTTTGAGTTCGAATTCTTACAACAATAGCACCCAACGAATCAGGCACGACTTAGACTCCTTCTCAATTAGGTACCTGAGAACTGCATGGTCAGTATATACGACTACCTTGTAACCAATTAGATATGATCGAAACTTGTCAAAAGCTAACACCACAGCCAACATCTCCTTCTCAGTCACAGTGTAGTTCATCTGGGCTCCACTCAAAATTCTACTAGCATAGTATATGGGATGCATCAGCTTGTCTTTCCCCTGTCCCAACACTGCCCCCACTGCATAGTCACTAGCATCACACATGAGTTCGAACGGTTGCTCCCAGTCGGGGGCAACTATGATAGCTTTTGTGACCAGCCTCTTTTTCAGCTCCTCGAATGCTACCCTACAATCATCAAAAAACAAGAAAGGGTGATATTTTTCTAACAACTTACAAATAGGGTTGGCAATTTTTGAGAAGTCTTTTATGAATCTCTGGTAGAAACCGGCATGCCCGAGGAAGCTTCTGATTGCTTTGAGTGAAGTTGGAGGGGGTAGCTTTGCTACATCTACCTTAGCATGATCCACCTTCATTCCTTTGCTTGACACCTGTGTCCCAAGACTTTGCCCTCTTGTACCATAAAGTGGCACTTCTTTCAATCAGAACCAGATTAGTCTCAATACACCGTTTCAACACACGAGTAAGATTTATCAGGCACTCATCAAATGAGTTCCCTACCACTAAAAAGTCATCCATGAACATCTCCATTATATCATCTACCATGTCAGTGAATATGGCCATCATTCATCGTTGGAATATGGCGGGTGCATTGCATAGGTCAAAGGGCATCCTCCAAAAGGCATAAATGCCATACGAGCAAGTGAAAGAGGACTTCTGTCTGTCTCTAGTGCAATAGAGATTTGATTGTACCCTGATACCCATCCAAAAAATAGAAATGTGACCTCCATGCCAATCTTTCTAACATCTGATCAATGAAGGGAAGTGGGAAGTGGTCTTTCCGGGTGGAAAGATTTAACTTTCGATAGTCCATGCAAATTATCCAACCCGTGACGGTTCTTGTAAAGATCAATTCATTGTTATCATTCTTAATTACCATCATGCCACCCTTTTTAGGAACACATTAAACTGGGCTAACCTAGCTGCTGTCAGAGATTGGAAAAATGATTCCTGCATCTATCCACTTGATTACTTCTTTCTTCACCACTTCCTTCATATTAGGATTTAGCCTTCTTTGGTGTTCCCTGGAAGGTTTGAGTCCCTCTTCCAAAAGAATTTTGTGCATGCAGTAGGCGGGGCTGATCCCGTTTATGTCTGCCATGGTCCACCCAATGGAAGTCTTGCACTCCTTAAGTACCTGCAATAGTTGTGAGCCTGCACATCTAACAAACTAGATGAGATAATAACAAATAATGTGTAGTTAGGTCCAAGAAATTCATGCCTGAGATGGGTGGGAAATGGCTTTAATTCTAGCTTTGGTGGTTCTTCGATGGATGACTTGGCTAGAGGAGTTTCTCGATTTTTCAAGTGCAAGAGCTCAAACTCTAGAGTTCTATCCCAGAAACCTCTACCCTCTAACGCCAACACCCATTCCGTCAGATCCTCTCCATTTACCTAATCCACATTTATTAAACATGCAACAAGGGGGTCCTCAATAGTTAGCTTTTCATCATCAGTCTCTACAATTACATCCATGACATCAATAAGAGAGCAATTGGTAAATTCACTTGGTCACCTCATGGATTTCTGCACATTGAATGTTATTTCTTCATTGTTTAGTCTTATCTTGAGCTCCCCAGTCTCACAATCAATTAGAGCTCTCCCCGTGGCTAGGAATGGTCTTCCCAAAATTATGGGAATCTATTCACCCACCTTGCAGTCTAGGATCACAAAATCTGCAGGGAACATAAATTTCGCTACCTGAATCAACACATCATCCAGGATACAGAGGGTCGTTTCATAGTCATGTCAGCCAGCTGCAAAAACATAGAGGTGGTCTAGATCTCACAATTCCCAACCTCTTATAAATCGCCAGGGCATAAGATTGACGCTGGTCCCTAGATCACACAGTGCCTTAGCAAAGGAAAAATTACCAATATTGCATGGAATTGTAAAGTTCCCGGGGTTAGACAACTTTTCCGCAATTGTTCTGGTCACCACTGCACTGCATGTTTGAGTAAGAGTAACTATGGCCAAGTATTGAAAATCAAACTTTAGGAACATCAAGTCCATCATCATTTTTGCATACCCATGCATCTCCTTCAAAGCTTCAATCAATGGTATATTTACTTGGATTTGTTTCAGCATGTCAAAGAACTTCTTGTATTGCTCCTCTTTATGGTACTTAGCCAGCTTCTGAGGAAACGGTGCAGGATGTATCTTCTTTCCAATCAATTGGGATTGTTCTTTATTAGCTGATACATCAACTACTAGCTCCTAGACTTTTTCAGCTTCTTTCTCGGTCTCATTCTTAAGGGTATTTTCTTCTTGAGCAGGCTGGACTGTCACCTCTATCAATTTCATTAATTCATCCAGCTCAATGGGCACTGGTATGAGTGTCTCAGCCTGTCTAGCTTCTCGAGCCCTTTCTTGCTCTACATCCAGATCTCTGCCATTATGTAGACTCACCACCATCATCTGCTTTGGTCCCTGATCTTTTGGATTTATTTTGGCGCCTGCGGGTAGTGTCCCATGAGGACGATTGTTCAGGGACATAGAAATTTGGCCCACCTGCACCTCAATATTTTTGAGTGTTGCATCATGTGCATCTACTCTCTCATTTATTTTTTATTAGACCCAATAACCTTCTGCATCATTGCTTCGAGTCTAGCAAACCCTTCTTCTCGCCTTCCACAATGCTGTTGCTGAGGCGGGTGATACCCCTGCTGTTGATTATGATTATTGTATCCCTATGAGTAAGGTGCCATATTGTTAGGGCGTCTCATACCTCCCATGTTCCCAGTGGTTAATTGTGGTTGTGCTAGCCTGTACTATTGATTCAGTTGACCCCAATTCTGACCACCCTATCTATGGCCTCCATAATAAGACACATAGTTCATGTCTTCTAGGAAGTGATGATGCTCTTGTTCTGCATTCCACTGGTTACCAACTAGCTGACTAATGCAAGATGTGAAAAACCCCTATTAATAGTATCAACAATATGTACCTGCTATTTTTGCCCTGACTCTTCCACCTTTTTGGTGAGTACACTCATTTGTGTCAATAAGGTGGCCATATTTTCAGCCATAGAATTGGATGGATCTAAAGGCACTGAGTGCACCACTGGAGTGATAGGTGCATTTCTTGTTATCCATCCCGAATTCTGTGCCATCTTGTCAAGAAGACTCTGACCATTTCCCTATGTTTTGCTCAAGAATGCCTCACCAGCTGAAGCATCAACAATGTTATTTACGGTATCTGACAATCCTATGTAAAACTGGTGCCCCAACATTAAATCAAGAATACCACGGTGTGGACATATGACTAGAATCCCTTTAAAATGCTCCCATGTTTCATGCAGTGTCTCCATCGATCTCTGTTTAATGCTCAAAATCTCATCAGTTTGTTGAGCAGTCTTGTTGGGTGGGTGGAACTTGATGTGGAATTGCTTGACTAGTTTATCCCACGTTGCTATAGTATTGTGGGGAGTGAATTTAGCTAGGTCTGGGTAGCTCCAATCATCGAGAATGGAAACAATAACAGCTTGATTGTTTCCGAGTTACATTGGGCTACCTTTGGGTTTTGCAGATAGGCAAAAAATTCATCAAGTGCTGTTGAGGATCTTCAACTTGTAACCCCTAAAATAGTCCCTTATTCTGCAACAAATGCAGCATGTTATTTGTGATTTGGAATGACTCAGCCTGTATCTGCGGCACTACTATCGCTGTGGATAGATTCCTAGCTGTGGGTTGTGCACAGTCATAGAGAGCAGCCTTTGGCACTATTGGTACTTCTAGGTTTACCGCGTGGTCTCCCATGATTCGAATAGCGCAGTTGTTGGTTGTTGTTTGTTTTTCTGGTTGGCCTGATTCAAAGCTTTGAAAACTTTCTCGGGATCTGATAATGCTTCAAATACTTCACCAAAGAAGAGATAATGAATTATGATGTTCTTGGGTTGTCTCTTACACTTGTTTGTCTTGCCAAAGTAATCTCAAAACAAGCCTGCCTCTCTTGGGCCAATTTCCTGGTTTAATATAAGGTTTAGGGCTTAAAATCCCGTGTTTTACACTTTGGTCCCTCGAGTTTACGTGTACTGCTGCGATCCTACCGTAGTTACGGAAGGACCATGGCAAAAGTAGCCTTCAAAATATGTAACAGTGTTCTGCCGTGGTCCTACCGTGGTTACACTCGAACAGCGGCAGACCAGCTTCAGTTCTCGTTTTTCCCTTCGCTTGGAACACTTTGTGGATATTGTAAGATTGACCTCCTTTAATCCGTAATTGATCCCAAAAGTACTCCACAGACTTCATGTATTGGATATATCCTGCAAATCATGAAAAGCACTAATCAGAGTATTTTATTATCACTCCTTACCGTAAAAGCTATAAAAAAATATGGTTCTTTAGGGCCTTATTATAATCTAATTTACCTATATCACTTATTGGAATCGGGTATCGATGTATGGGTCAAAATCTGAACACAAATAAATTATCATTAAAAAGAGTGGTAAAGAGTCGATCAAGCTCTTGTCATGCCCATAAGGCATAATGGCGACGAATGTCTCGGTCACGACCGAGATCGAGCCATCGAAAGGCTTGCATGACAGAATATATGACATAACACTTGATTGAGTAAAGAATAATATAGTCAAGAAGGGATATGCTTGTTAAAAACCTTTGGATAAAGGGGAAGATTTGGAGGAGGCCTTCAACAACAAAGGAGAAAGCAAGAAGGGGGGTTTCAGGGGAGAAAAAGGAATAGAACAATTTGGAGGAGACCTTCAAAAACAGAGTAGAAGCATAGATTTGGGTTGTAAACCTTTGTAATTATCATTGCTGAATCAATAAAGACAGATCTCGTAGTTATTAACGACATTCTTTCCTTATCTTCTTTGCTCTTATATGTGTGGAACAATGTATCAAAGATATAAGCTTATCATTTATGTTTGATGTCTTTTAATCATTCTACAAAGTGTTATATAACTTAGTCTCATTCGATTCTCATACTGAATACCCTTAAATCTAGATTTAATTATGTTTGACTAAGATTTACCTCTATTTTTATTATTAATTGGCTTAACAAAAAGATTAGCACTTTTGGTCAAACAATTTGGCGTCGTCTATGGGGATTTCTTAGCCAAATTTTTACTTTCCTTTAGATCTAGAACCAACTAAATAATACTTCGAGGCTGTTATAACTTCACCATCTCGGTACAAACACCAACTCGAAAAGAATAATAAATAAGCTTTTGAGGTAACCGTACCAATCTAGGCCAAATCTCCAGATATAATAGAAATTGTGATCGATACCTATGCAAAACCCAAACTTCACCTGTAGTGACCGTGATTCTACTTTAAACATGCATATGACATATTCACCTTATATACCAACCTATACCTCTACCCCTTACGAAGGGATGATAGACTACAATGTGACCCTTTGAAATAGCGGGCATATCCTGCTTTATTTTCGTACCTTTACGCATATGATGATTTGTGAACAAATTATAATATATTTGCTTTATTGTTTGCATATATCAGATAGGGTCGAACTTGGAGTCGGTCTCGATACCCCAACAGGCAAGGTAAGTCCCACCTATGAAGCCTAGACACAAATAACGATGAAGCTAAACACAGCTACCAAATCTGAAACCATCATTCGGGTATGAGGTGAAGCAAGCGACCCTACAACACCGCTCCTCCTTTCACCGACTTCCCAGGCCAAGGTAAGGCAATTTCGTTTGGGTTTAAGTTATCACAGTCTCGTGTTGGTTCAAAATAAGAACACGAGCACTCTCACAGGAATGCGAACATGGAACGAACACTACCAAAACACCCCAAAAAAAGGTTCCCTACCATGCTATCTCGCAAACAACAACCGAGCAAAGCCCTCTAAGTCGTATTATACTAAAAATAATAGAAATGGTAGGGGTCAAATATTGAAAACAATCTCCAAAACAAGGGACTTACCCACGAAATGCACAACATTCTCCAATGAAAGCAAAGTTAGGCAAATTGAGACTCACCCCTGAAATGCGCAATATTCTCCAATGAAAGCAAAATTGAGCAAATCGAGATTTTCCCCGACGAAAGTGTAAACAATGCGGTGGCGAGTTCTCCAGTATAAATAATACAATGTGTTATAATTTTGACCTCACTCGAACTAACACCCTTACGGCCATCGCCAAACAAAAGGAAATTTCAATCTTGCTCGAATTTACAACGGTCTACAATTCTGACCTCGCTTGAATTAACACCCTTACAGCCATCGGCCATCACCAAACAAAAGGAAAGTTTGACCTCTCTTTAATTTACAACGGGTTATGATTTTGACCTCGCTTGAATTAACACCCTTACAATTCTCCCACTCGAATCAATAGATTGAAGTTCGACCTCATTCGAATATATAAGTCAGCAATTGACTTCAAGATAACGACCTTAAGATCAACCTCGTTCGAATATATAATTCAAAAGTTGACTTTGTTCAATATGGACACCCTAAGATCGGCCTCGTTCGAACATATAAGTTAGAAGTTGACTTCACCCATGATGGCGACCCCAAGATCGACGTCGTTCGAATATATGAGTTAAAACATTCGCCCAAGATAGCAACTCCGATTTCAACCTCGCTCAAATATTTATGGAAAAATTGAATTTGCCTAGATAGTAAGTCGAAATTCAATCCCACTCAAGTGTACAAGTCGAAACTAACTTCGCCCAAGTTGGCATGTCTAAATTTGACCTTGTTTGAATTAAGGTTGGTTCCGCCTAAGTTAGCAAATCAAAAGTCAACCATGCCCGAACACACAAGGTCGGATTCACAATCAAAAAGATCAGGGACTCATCATAAAAAAAATCAAAAGATACACAAACAAAGGTGAAACAACTATTTCATTCAAATATACATGCACGACAGCCACACCCAACAATAGGCTAAAACAGACCCTCAGAAAACGATGAAAATAAACAACAAAAAAAACCAAAAAACTAAGTACAAAGGTAGCGGCAAAAGCTTCACTCAGCGTCATCCCCACCACCGTTCTCCCTAACATCATCACTACCATCAGAAGGGAGCCCATTCACGACATCAACACCCTTACCGGCCTTCGGTGTTGCGGGGTCATAACCGCAAGCAGTGCGAGCCTCGCGAGCCTTTGCCCGAACATCTTCAAAATCTACCTCGAAATCATTCCCCACCTCGCATAAACCCTTGTATATATCATGTTAGTATTCGATATGGACCCATAGCTCATACAGTCTGTGGGGAACAGTGGACAAAGTAGACTCTTGAGGGGGAGCTTGAGTCAATAACTGCACCTTCTCAGCTTTGAAAGTCACAAATCGGTCTCCCAAGATTGAAGTGTCCCGATCAAGTTCACCAATTTGCTCCTCAAGTCGTCCCTTCCTTAGAGTGGTTGTCACTCTCTCAGACTCCAGCTCGGATTTGAGGATGCAGATAGTATCCTGTAGTGTCGACGCCCTCGCAAATGCTGACACTCAAGCATTATTGGCAATCTTTTAATTGGCCACTTTCTTTTCTAGCTCAGGCTACAGAGATGATACCATCGCTTGAAAGACCTCGCACTCTTAGCAACCCCTTTCCACACCTCAAGCTTTTCATCCTTGGCATAAATTTTCTCCTTAAGCTCACTACATCTGCGGATAGACTACATCAGTTCCTCATCTCTTCTCTCAAACTTGAGAAGCATTCTCGACTTGAGAGAGAATTCTTGGCTCTCTAAAAATCTGCCACTTTCTTTTCTATCTTGGCCACAGCCTCCATCCATTTCGCACTCAAAGCGTCAAACATAGTAGTGTTTAGCTCAAGATCAAATCGTAGAGACGATACCTTCGCCTGAAGGTCCTCGTACTCCGTAGAAACCCATTTTCCCACCTAAAGCTTTTCATCCTTGGCATGAAGTTTCCCCTCAAGCTCGCTATATATGCAGATAGACTGCATCAGTTTCTCATCTCATCTCTCCAACTCCACCTTGATAGATTGGTTTCACGTACCCGCTCTGAGCTGCTCATGCATCTCCCGCCATCTATTGCGATATCATCGATACTTTTGGCCATTTTCAAATAGATCTTGGCCTGTGTCTCGGTAACTCTAAAAAACCAAGAAAGAGTCAGCATAGAATAAAAGGTGACAAAACTAAGAACACAATGGGGAACTTACCCTTAGGCTATCGCAGCTGCACCACGTGATAGCTCAAAGTCAATGATATCCTGAAGAGCTCCACTTATAGTATCAGAGCACATAAGATCAAACTACGACACCAAATCTACTGTGTCTTGCAGCAGATTGAGGTCCGATGAAATTTCAAGTATTCGGAAAGAGCCTTTCACTCTTACCACAGTTTCGACAAAGCCCTCGTAGAATATACTTATTTCTTTAGGGTCTATGTCGGATTCGGATTCATAATCCTCAACCATGAAATCTTTCCCCCTCTCATTGTCCGAAGAAGGGGCGCGGTTCTGACAAGATGTTAAAGGGCCACCTGAAACAGCAACGGCAGCCTTGAAACTCCATCTCTCCGTCACACTAGCCCCTTGATAGCTCACAACAAGTATCCTCTCCGTAGTTGGGTTGGCACCACCACCACGTTCGGGCACCGCCGAGGCAAGCTTGCCCTTCGAAGATGTTTCGGTTGGAAAACCCTCTTCCAAGACTATCATTCTCTCTTTGGTAGGGCCTCCCCACTACAAATACGGGAAGAGTTTTCGTTGAACGGATTGCGGGAATCGGAGTCTCCAGATGAGGAGTAGCCTCCGCAAGTATGACTTCAGCCTCAGGCTTAGATCAAGCAGTAGCTCTTGGAGTAGGCCAGGCAGCAACCCTTGACGCAGGTCGGGCAGGGGCTGTCGGCTGACAAAATGCAAGCAGAGGAGCCATCATCTTTCGCACTATCCAACCTATCAATAAGGAGAAACCATATAACAACAAGGTTAAACTATGAAGCAGAGAACAAAGCGAAGCTACAACAAACCGACTCTCCAGTAAGAGGCTTGCAGCCAAACTTCTCATAGAAGGGAAACCACACACAAATCCCCACCATGTGGGGGAGAAATCGCACTCACCCACTCACGGATATTGGCAACTAGGCGGGGAGGTAGTCTATTGACTGTAAAAGCAAGAAAAAAAAGTCCTCAACAAAGTCGCTAAAAGAAAGACAATAGACGACCATTATAAGAAGAATTTCAAAGTAAACATGGGCAAAACATATGAGCGAAGTTCCACGTCTATGGAAACCCTGCCTAGTTTGCCACAAGGTTCATGACCACACATAGACGTAGCTTTCCTAAAAACTGCGATCGGACTTATCATCCATATTTACAACAAAACTCTTGGTTCCTCGATGGTGCATGTGGATCATCGCACCTGAAAGAAAATGAGGGGCAAAGATATGAATCATGTGCCCCAAGAAAATTCCTTTGCCGGCCAGCTCTGCGTACTTGATGAGCATAAGAAAGAGCTGGTACGCATACAGAGAGAGTTTAGTCAGGCACACTTCATAGTAGAGGTAGAAGTCTACCACCAGAGAGGGAAGGAGAAGCGTGTATCTAATAACGAAGGGATATGCGTAAAATGTGCGGTATCTCCAACAGTGCAATTGTATAATATCCTTCTCCCCCGTTACCATTTCAATATGGGCATGGATTACCCACTTGGCCTTGAGCAAATGGATCTTTGCATTATTCATAATGGAAGGAATGGGCTGCGATTCATTTCTAGCATGGCTCCTAAAATCAATCCTCGTCTTCCACAGACGGGGGACTATCTCATCCACCGTCGGAAACCCCTCGTTTTCCACCACTCCCATTTCCTTTTCAAGTAGGGACACGTCAGTTTTCGACAACGGTGTTTCAATAGATTTATTAGTCTAGGAAGAAGCACTAGCCATTTGTCTTCTTTGATCGAAATAAACAAGAATTATGAAGGAACAATGGGTAATGATCACAGTGAATTCGAGTGGAAGTAGAAGAATGAAAAACTATAGAAGGGGAAGGAAGTTTGCAAAGTTCTTGAATAATTGAAAAGTAAAACAATCAAATAATGGGTTTATCCCGTATTTATAGAGACATGAAGGCCTTGAGCAGGAAAACCAAGAGCCTCCAATTGGAAAATGGAAGGAGCACAAAACGTACGGCATGATTACATATTGTTGATACCCAGTTTTTTCTTTTATATTTTTAATATGCAAAATAATTTCAAAATTGAATATGTATACACATATAAGTATGTCCAAATATTTTATTATTTTTTCTTAATTTTTTAAATAAATTTAAATTAGTTTATTGCCCTAGTTTATCCAGAAAAACCAAATAATTATTCTCAAAATTATTATTTTTGGTGATTCGTTTATTGGATTCTCATATTTATGCCAACATATAGCTAATGTAATTTTTCCATATTTTTATAAATTTATTTAGTATTTGTAAAGCTAAATTGCATAAAATTGCAATATTAATCTCTCTTAAGATTTAATTATGTTTATACTTATTAAAATTAAGCCCAATATTTTTAAATTAATAATTATAGATTATAAATCTTTTTAATACTTTTAATTCTTTTTTAGAAATTAACTTGCTATTTTTATCAAATAAATAGGGAAAATTGCCTATTTAAAATCTAGACCATTTTATTTATAATGTAGCCTGATTTTGAGCCCCAAATTAGATACAATTTGAAGCCCAATTACCCTTACCCAATCCCCGTTCAAACCGACCCTCCACCCACTTAAATAACCCAACCCGGATCCCCTACATAACCCTTTCAATCCCGCCCGTTGATCATTTAGCTCAACGGCCAATATCTGTCCTTTCCTCTTTTAACCTGAATTAACCCCTAAACCTAAATAATTTCTTGCCCACTGCCACCCCAGAATCCCCTTCTCTCTCAATTCCGTCTCAAATCCTCTCGAACCCTAGCACCGCCCTCAACTACAACCTTAATATCTCCCAAATCAATGGCTTCCAAGGTTATCGGGGTCTGTATCCACCTCCCATGGCTTCTACGTGCTCGATTATTATGGTCTTGAGGCTAGATCTTGAAAGAGCTTGGTCGAGACCTTGTTCAATTTCAGTTTACGGCCGCTCTCTGGTAGGGGTGGGCATATATCGGGTAAAATCGATAACCCGGACCGTTAATTCTTTATTAGGTTATTGGGTTAATAGTTCTGTAACGGGTTAAATATTTATTATTGGGTTATTGGTTCGGGATCAGTTTGTATTTTTTATTAGTAAAAATCGATAACCCATTAAGAATGAAATAATTTACTTATTTACCCTTAAGTATATCCTAGGGTTTTATTTTCCTAATTTCCTCTTCACTCTTCAGTCTTCAATCGTCTGTGTCTGAGTTCTCATTCTTGTTTTCGCCGTAGCCCCCAAAAGTCAAGATACAAGACTCACCACCAATTCTCTGCCAGACGCCAGTGCCTCACCAGTTCTCTACCAGTCACGACGGCTCACTCCCTCACACGTCAATCGCATCATGTAAGTTTTTGGCTTAAGATTTTTCTATTTGCTTCTTGTTAATTGTTTTGAATTTTCTAACCTTCACATTACCCATTAATATATATCAGTCTATCAATTATATATGTGAGTCTTGTAGTGGGAATCTTGAAGTGTTAAGTTATTTTTGAGAATGATCTTGTAGTATTTGGTATATCAGATTTTCTCTTTGATTGGATTTGTTCGAGAAGGTTGTGAAACTGTTATGCAATGTCATTACTGTGACTTTTCAGAGTGATGTGGTGTCTTCTCAACTCATGTGAAATTATCATTCCAAGAATGAGGATGGTTCCACCACAATTGGTGATGTTGCTCTACCATTATTATTGCAATTATTTGGACAGAGGAGCTAACAATTATTACAAAATATTTCCATCAGTATCTTGTAAAGTTGGCTGTTTACAGTTTACACGTTCTGGCGGTTGTATTTATTTATTTTGTATATTATAAAACCTTTTAGTTATTTTATCTTATCGAGTAAATCGATAACCAAATCGATAACAATATATAACCGATTAACCGATAACCGATTCCAATATCTTATCGATTTGGTTATCAGGTTATGATATTTGTAAACCGATAACCGATAGGAAAAACTGATAATGTTCAAAACCGAACCGAACCGAACGATACCCACCCATACTCTCCGATCATCTCTGACCTTTCTCTGGTCGGTCGTGGCAATTCGAGTCCGACTATTAACTCTCCTGCTTATCGATGGTTTTCAAAGTCTTTCTCACCACTTGGGGTTCTTCTTAAACCCTAATCTTTAAGGTTCTCTCGATTTCTATTAGATCTATGTCTACTGTGAACTTTTAATCACTTTTTCTCGAAGTTTCTTTTAAAACTCTACTTTCAAAACTCCTTATCTTTTGGTTAAGATTCTGTTAAGTTATTTTGAAACCTTTTTTTGATTTTTTTTTATATGTTTTGCTGTGTTTATTTGTATTATCCTTCTGTCTGAGTTTGCATGTTAAAACCCCTGATTTCTTTTAATCGTTTATTAGACAATTGTTTGTTTGCCTGAGTTTTTGTCCGATGTTTTTGTTTATACTCTTTTTAAGACTCTTCTGTTGTTGAAAATCATATAGTTTTGAATCTGAGATTGTCCGTTTAAGTGCATGACTCAATTTGAATTTCTTTATTTCGAAATCTCTTATTCCCTTTGCGTGATTCTTCTGATCTGGGTTTTTATCTTCTCAAAAACTCAAATATGCTCGAAATTCTTATTTTTTCTAAAGGGTTTTCCTAACCTGCTATCCTGTGCATGCCTTTAATATTCTATGTTATTTCACTACTAACTCAATGTGATTTCACTTACTGTACTATCATGCTTCGAGTGTTGATGTCTACTAAATTTTCGTGCTACTGTTGTATGCTATTTCCTCTTGCCAACAGACCTGGCCTCGTATGTATACTTTTTATGCACCCTATTTATATGCTAAAATTCCTTCTTTCTTTGCTATTCAAACTTGTGACTGATTTCAAATTTTCCTTTATGAATTTCTGATTTCACACGCCTATTAATGTTAATTGATTTCTTTTCCCGTTTTACCTTACTAAATCCTTTCCAAAAATTAAAATTTCTCTTCGCCTAGACTTGATTTCTTACTTGTTATTTTATTACTTCATTTATGGAAACTATCATCCAGCTTTTTAATTGATTGTTTTCCTTATTTTGAACCTGTCATTGCCCGTTAAGCAATTGACCCCTTAATTAAGGGCAATCACTTGTATAATGGATTCTGAACAGGATTGTTTCCATGTTTGTAATTTATCTCTCTTTCACTTGTTTTTATAAACTATAAATATCCTATGCTTCTTTTCTTAAAAAAAACATGAACTTTTTTAGCTTTGACTCTCACTTACACTAAAACACTCTCTCTTGCTTTACTACTACTTGTGCTACTGCATGTTTAGATCCAAGGCTATATTTTGAAGTCTTGTTACTTTTCTTTACTGCACTTTGCTTCTTTGACTAGTATGTTCTAATTAAGTTTTCAACATAAAAACGACATGCTTACTTAATTTTCTTGCATTCATATCTGCCTACTGCTTGTATTTAATGCAGTACCATAATTTAGCGTGTTGTAGTTTCATTTCTCCTCTTCTGAATCAATGTATTCTGAATCCCAATTCCCTACCCCAATGTGTTTAGTACTTGTGGTTGGTTTTGGGAATGACAACATTGAATATTGTTGCCCATGATTCAAACTTAGTCCTTCTAGGACCATAACCTTTATGTTCCCTCTGTTTGTTGTGTATTTTAGTTGGCACCTAGGTATGCCAGCATCTTCTATTGATGTGCATGCCCAAAGCTAACTTTTGATCAATTACATATGCTCCTTGCACTTTATTCCCAATCCTCTGCCCCTTTGTGCGAAGTTATCAACTATTTGAAGTGTTAATGGATGTCTCCCATCATTTCCCTCTCCTTTATTCCCTCAATTTGTAATACTCAGTTTCTGCACTTTCACTCTCTTCTTAGACTTAAGTTCTGCTTCCTCATGTGAGCCTTGCCTTGGGATCCATGAGCTCCATTTGAACTTGGACATATTAGGGTTGTCATTTCCACACTGCACTTGTCTCTATTCTGGTTATGAAACTTGGGTGTGAGCACTGCCTAGGGTCCTATTGAGGTCCTTAGGGAACCCAGACATACTAAGTCTGATAAAGGCTTTGGATCAATGGTCTTTGAGTTGGTTTATCTGATAACTTAGACAGGAAGCAAGAATCGTGCTTCCTCTGGTTATAATTTTTTTCTTCGTATTTTTCTGATGTAATTCAGTATTCTTGATTTGTAATAATTTGTAATTGACATTTGGGGATGGAAAGTGAAAAGGGTTGGATAATTATGCATGCAAGGGTACAATATATGCCTATAGGACTACTTCCAATTATGCACTTAGAAACCTCGTCTATATGACTACTCTTAATTTTTCATTTTCCAACTGCATTAAAAAACCATGTCTGTACGACTACTTTTAATTCTGCATTCTCAAACTACATTTAGAAACCATGTCTCTAGGACTTACTTCAAATCATGCTTGTACAACTTCACATCTAGATAACCTGCCCATAGGGATTATCTAAAGTTCTGCACATTTGTCACATTTTAGATATCAAGTTCTAGGGTCCAAGTAGTTATAACCTAGTAACATGTTGAAATAAGTAACGTATAGAAATAATGCCTCTAGGGATTCCTAAATAAATCTAATTCTATTCAATATTAGATATCACGTTCATAGGAATTAAAATCAGTAATCGAAGATACTATCCATATGTAGAATCTGTACCCAGTCTAATCTAAAACTCGTCTATTTTGAATCTTGGCCCAATTTCCCTTTTCTAAACAAGGTTTAGCAAGAATGCTTATAGGATTTCAAACAAATTATTTTGAGTTTTTTTTACAGTTTCACCACCTTCTGAATTAAGTAGATATCATGTCTATCGGACCCCGTCTAGACACTTAGGCAAGCCTTTGAGTAATAACTGTAAACTGGATCCATTTTATTAATTGCTACAACCAGCAGACAGGTCTGATTCAGACTTCTTATCTGAGTTATGTAATAAACTATTCTTCACCAATAATTTACTTCCCTTGTATTTAGTACTTTAATCAGACATAAAAATATGGGGCAAGTCATGCTAGTTATGTGCTTTTGTTAATAGAGGTGTATATGAGCCCTTTCCTGTTTATATGCTTCGCCAACATGCAGTATGTGGTTTTTGTATGTCGCCTTAGATTTTTTACCCCTGAAACCAATCAGCCTAATATCCTTCCCGTCTAGGAATAATAGTCCTAAATGCCTCCGAGACTGATAGGAATGGGACGGGTAATAACATGCAATACTAATCGAGAACGATCTGTACTGTAATACCTTTAACGGGGTGGGAAGGGTAGATATGGATATGATAACTACGTCATAATGTCACGTGTAGCCCCTCGGAGGAGTGTTTACCCGATATTGTATGGGGTGATCCATATTAAATATAAACCTAGGACCCCCTTTCCCTTTATTTGCAAACCTTTTAAAACTCTTCTTTCAATTATTCTTTCTTTTGTGTGTTTAAATTTAAATCCCCCAATATTTGAGCCTATACTTGTCTATTTGCTAAATTCACAATAACTGCCTGGCCGGGAACCATGCTAGTGGATCCCGAGGGATGCCTAACACCTTCCCCTTAGGATAATTTAAAGCCCTTGCCCAATCTCTCGTTATCCAAATAAACTTAGAGTTGAATCTCTATTGGTGTCCTAATGCACCTTAACTCATTAGGTAATAGCTCTTCAAAAATCCAAAACCCAATTCCAAAAGGAACGAGTTGTCCCTCCAAATGCCATAAATCTGATTTTGCGAGAAAAATGGGGTGCGACAGCATGACGACTATGCTGGGGATTTTTAGGCTTTTACCATTTCAAACTATTATTGCAAATTTATACTTCGTTATGTGCAATTACTTGTTTAATTCCTTTAAGTATTCAATTCCTTTTTTAATTGCAAACTTGACTTTTCCTTTTGTTTCTTTCCTTTACTACCGCTTTAAATTATGAAACTGTTGTATTTACCGCTTTCTTAACATGCAAATATGTGACAAAATGTCTTTAATTATCACATAACTATGCTCAACGTCATATTCCACCCGTTCCAAACAAATATCATTGCAACGCTTATAATGAGTAGTTTCGCTCTTTTGATATTATCACCCCTAAATCCAGAAAAGAAATATTTACGATAAAAATAGTTGATCAACGGTGTAGTCGACGGTTCCGTGCCTTTCCCCTTGAGTTGTCTGCTCAAGGGTACCAGTCTAAAACCTCATAGAAACCTTACTCTGTTTAATTTGTGCATGAATCGTGGTCAAGTCTAGTCGGGTCAGTTATGTTGGCCGCATATTGACTCTTTAAGATAGCCTTGTCCAAAGTGCATTTGGTTTTCCTAAATCCAAACGGACACTACCACGGTTTTACATTTATTTGGAGAACTAAATGCTTTATGGCAATTGTTGATATCAAATAGTCGAGTCCGATAGAAGTAAGGGCCTAACTTTATTTGTCTTGCAGAAATATGTGGCACGAAGTCCCAAGATTCGGCATGGTCACCAACTTCCACCCAAAACTACTAAGTTGGTAGGAGGATCTTCACTCCAATGATCAAACTCTTGCACAAAAATATTTGGGAAACCTACATTCCCTCCTGGAAATCCAACCCAATAACAAGATCATAGAAGCTGCTACTTTGTTCTAGGACCGTGAGAGGTCCGTATTCTTCTTCGAGGATATTGAAATGACACCCTTGCTAGAGGAAATAGGAGGATTGGCCGATATAGCATGGGAATCTCCGGGTTTGTTGATGCCTGAAACCCGTAAAGGCAGGGGCTTGCTCAAAAGGATGGGTTTAAAGAAGAATCAAGATCTGCATGTCTAAAAGAATCCTACATCACTTTTAATTATTTGTACGAGAGTTACAGTCAAAGCAAATCCGACCATACCTATCCTGACGAGTTTGCCATCACATCATTAGAGCATATTCACCGAAGGGACTTTGTATTCATGTTTTGTTTCCTGGGGATGATCGTGTTTCCTATAAAGAAAGCTAGGATCCATGCCAGGCTAGCTATGATAACCAAAACTCTATGGGAAGCAATTGGTGGACAACCTTTCAGCATTGTGCCTATGATCATTGCGGAGATATCTCGAGCCTTGGAAAAGTGTCAATAAGGAGCCAACGCTTCGAAGGTTGTATTTACTACTTCAGCTTTGGCTTACGGAGCATCTCCAAAGGGATGAATACCGACAAGAGATTCAACGAAGAGACAATGATGATCATATGGACTTCCATCATCCAAGACGTTCGCTCAGCCGGAAGACGCCAAGGGATGGTAGAGCTATTTGATAATCTAACTGAGGGTCAGGTAAAATGGATTTTTGAGTGGTTCCCTACTGAGGAGTTCATCGCCCGATCCAGGGATGCACCATTTCTGATACTGGTCGGTCTGAGAGGAACAAACTTTTAAGTCCTTCTCCGGGTTATGAGGCAAGATGATAGGAAGCAGGTTGTATGAGTCATTTCCGGGCCGACTTCTAGGATGATGATAGTCCATACAAGTGCCAAGATCAATATATTTGGCACTGCGTGATTGCAATGGGGAGGGATACCATCGAACCAGATAGATATCACGGTGGTTGTGCTCCCTACTATTCAGGCTGGTTAGAGTATAATCATAATAGTCTAGGCAACCATGGGTTTGTTCAAGATCACAGGATTATAGATGAAAAGGCTGAGGCATAGGTCAAATACAATCAACTGCACAAGAGGATCCGGGAAAGAGAAAACGAGCACAGTGAGATATAAGCAGCCAACCAAAAGCTGATCGAGGGGTGGAAACACATGGCTGTCAATTCCAACCAGCGACTAGGATACTTGGAGTGCGGCATAGTGGATCTAGAAAGGAAATTCCTCAAAAGGATCGAGGATGGCGAAAATGCTGAAGGAAACAAGGGAAGACATTTACCCAGAGCCTACCTATTGCTGGGACTTCGTGAGTTAGGAAAGTTGTTTGACGGAGCCAAGGATGTCGAATATGGTGAAGGTCTTTCTGGACCAAATAGATAGGAGTTTTTCTTTTTTGCTTTATGAAATATAATAAGGCCAATAGCCACTAGTGACTTTATTTCTTGTTATTTAGTGATGATTTCAGATTCGTATACCTTTTATCAAAAAGTGAGGTATTTATCATTCTAAGTTCTCCAAATCAATTTGTCGCTAGGCCTACCTCGGGCACAAAGAGGTTCCCAAATTAGGACACGGTTTACATTCTGCACTATGTGTTTAAATATCTCAATGCTTTTTAAAATCCTCACTAACTTGTTACCTTTTTGTTTTATTCCCCTCCCTAAAGGTTAGTTCGTGCACTCTGGAAACATCATGCCATTCGACGAGATCCAAGGGACATCCACCCACTCCTCCTCTTAGTCCTGTCAAAAACAAGAACAAAGGGAAGATGGAAGATTTGAACAACACCTGACAGGAGAACTCAACTTAATGGGTAGAGGTCACTCACGGTTATGGTACTCAGGTTTCCAAAGATAATGCATCCCAAATAGAACAAAAGTTGCTGAAATTCCAAGAAGAACATGATAAGGTTCGGAATCTGGCAAATGTCATTTTCCCTCACCAATCCAGATATCAATTTCCCAAATGCTTAGAACCCTACACCTCCACAATATATCCCAAAGTAACAAAACCATCCCGCTCATTACCGCCACTTTAACACCTGCCATACTTCAAACAATACTCTAGTGCTCATCCTAGAACCCTTGAACTCCACAAATGACCACTTCCACACCAATCATAACACCCTCAACTACGAGGAGACCATACCACACTCCACCTAACCTATCTCAAGCACACCTGAGTCTAATGATAAAGACTTGCTTATCAGGATCGTGGTTGAAGAACTTAACAAATTGACTAGCCGGATTCAAGGCGTTGAAGGAAGTAAGGGAATTGAAGGGCTGAATTGTGAAAATCATTGCATACAGCTCGATGTCGAACTGACTGAGGGGTTAAAATCTCCCAAGTTTGAAATTTTTGATGGTACAGGGGAACTGAAGGTCCTTTTGAGAACGTATTGTGACAAACTGGCTGGAATAGAAAGACGAGAGAATCCGCATGAAGCTTTTCATAAGGAACTTGAAAGGAGATGCTATGTCTTGGTACATTAGCCAAGATCCAAAGAAGTGGTAGAACAGGGTAAATATGGCATCCGGCTTTATAAAGAAGAAGCCTACAGAAACATTCCCAGAGTATGCTGCTCGCTAGAGGTCCGAAACTACCAAGGCTAGGCCTGCGTTAGAAGAGGAACAAATGAACAAATTCTTCGTCTGACTCAAGACCCACAATATTATGAAAGGCTAATGATGATTGCGAGCCACAAATGTTTTGACATTATCAAGATGGGTGAAGTAATCGAAGAGGGCATCAAGAGTGGCATGGTTACAAACTTTGAGGCCTTGCAAGCTACGAATAAGGTCTTACGGTTTGGTGGTTTGTCCAAGAGAAGGGACGTAGGGGCTGTAATGGCAGCAAAGAGAACCAAATCCCCTATCAAATACCTCACATATAAACCTACCCCGAACTACCAAGAACTCTCACCCTCCAACCAAACTCCATCACCCACTTATCAATCAACTCCACCTCCCACATATTAGCCTACTTCTCCCAGATACTCCCAACCTGCACATGTTTACCAAGCCTACAATGCTCAACCATCCAACTATCAATCACCCCCTACACGCTAAAACTTCCCTAGACCTCGACCAAATTTTGATAGTAGACCTCCAAAACAATACACAGCCATTGCCGAACCTATTGACCAGTTGTACGAAAGACTCAAGGTTGCTGGTTATGTCACCCCTATATTTGCTGCAACTCCTAAGAACCCTTATCAGTGGGTTAACCCAAACAAATCCTGTGCATACCACTCCGGCATGAAGGGAAACACCATCAATGAATGTCGTTCTTTGAAGGACAAGATCCAGGCTTTGATTGACAACAAGGTTATAATTGCGAAGGAACCCGCTCCAAATAGGCAAAAATCTTTTGGGAGACCATAAAGGTGGAGGTATAAACATGATTGAAATAGAGGATGATTGGGATCCAGATGGATCAATCGGTTTGATTGCAGAAGGTAATAACCCAAAGAAGCTAGTAGTTATGCTTAATCCAATCATAGTCCAGATTCACCCATCTGAGGACACTGAGGTAAATATGTCCACGTCACCTGAGTTTGAAGCAACGTCATCTGCAAAGACACCAACACCAATTGAAGTCGAATTCGAGTTTTCAGCAAGTGCATCTACACTGTTTGAAGTTGCAGTTTTACCACCCAAGGCACATGCTCCGTTAGGAGTAAAGATACCCACGCTGATCCCAGTGGCAATATCGACCATGATACCATTCCATACAAAGGCTATACCATGGGACTATACAGCCGAGGTAAGGAGGAAAGGCAAAGTCAGGTTCGAAGAAACTATTGCCGCACATGGGTATGACGAGATCTGGTAGGTCTATACCTCGGAACAGCTAGCTGAGTCAAGCAAGAAAGCCTCCAATTGGTCACCCATAACTGAGATAGGTCCAGACGGTATTTGGAGAAATATACAGGCCATGTAATACTTGGTCATCGACTAGTTTAACAAAACACCAGCCTAGATCTCCATACTTGCTTTGCTACAAAATTCTGAGGCACGCAAGAATGCTCTGTTGAGGGTGCTGAGTGAAGCATACGTGCCCAACAACATCACTGGCGGGGAAATGGCTAATATGGTAGTACATGTATCAGAAAGTCATAAGACCACTTTTATGAGGACGAGCCACCACCTGAAGGGTTGGGTCACAAAAAAGCACTAGACATCATTGTGCAATACGAGGACTACTTCATGACCAGAATCATGATCGATGGAGGATCCGACCTCAACATTTGTCTGATGGTTACAGTCAAGAAATTTGGTAAGGGACTGTATGAGATAAAAGACAGGGTCATCAATATGAAATCCTTCGACGGTTCCTAGAGGTTCAATATTGGGGAGATTAGTCTGTGTTTGAAAATGGGGCCAACTTAGTTCGATGTTGATTTCCAAGTGATAGACGTGCCAGCATCTTACAATCTGTTGTTGGGACGACCATGGATTCATGCTGCAGGGGCTATAGCATAAACTTTGTATCAGGCAGTAAAGTTCGTATGGAACCACCAGGAAGTAATTATTCACGGCGACAGTAGGAACCTTATATACAGCCACCAGACTATTACATCAATCGAGGGGAGAGACTTACCATCACATCAAACGGGTGAATGTTGTTGACAAAGACAAATGATAGAATAACAAGATCGAGAGTATACTGAATTGGCTGGGTACGAAGCTGGCAAAAGGCTCGGCAAGAACCTCCAAGGAATCACTAAGCCCATAAAACTCAAGAAACATGGCACCACTTTTGGTCTGAGATATGAGTACACCTGGGAAGTATTCAACAACAGGTCACACCATAGCACGGTCCTTACTATCCGCTGGAGCGTCCAATACCCTATTAGGAGCAGACTTTCCAACCGATCGATGTTATGTATGGGTCAGAAGAAGATGAAGCACTGGCAGTGATGAAGAACTTGTTCCTAGAAGATAATGACATGGACTGCTACCTTGTTCTCTCTAATAGGAGGGGGAAAGAGGCCCTTCCATATAGTCTGTAAGTAGAGGAGCACGCCTTAATAACTGGACCATCAGGACAACCAGAGCCCGACGAGCCTCATGGTAGCAAGGCTAAAACAAGCACTGTTTTATTTACTAAAAGATTTTATTTCTAGTATGTTTTGAATTCCTGCAATAAGATCTCCAATTTTCAAAACGATATGAAATATATTAAAGCATTTTAACTTTTATCATGATTCAATGACCATTATTATTTTTCTCTCATTACTTTACTTATACTGCATTACTATTACTTATCTTGATGAACCAATGACTGTGACATGCAACGAGACAACGCAACAAACGGACATAGACTCAAAGGAAGATGACATACCAGAAGAGATTGTTAAAGAAATTGAGAATTTCGAGAATAGACTTAAGTCCAACCTGGATGAAACTGACATTGTTAACCATAGAGATGCAAAAAAGTCAAAGAAACACGAATCAATGTTCATTTATCACCGTTAGAAAAGAAGTAATACAGAGTATTTCTAAGAGAATATAAGGACATATTTGCCGGGACGTATGATGATATGACTGGCCTGAGCACGTCCATTGTGGCTCACAAACTGCCAACCGATCCAACATGTCCGCCGGTAAAGCAAATGCTCAAAACGTTCAAGCCCGATATGAGTTCGAAAATCAAGGAAGAAGTCACTAAGCAGGTCAAAGTTAAGGTTCTCAGGGTAGTAGGATAGCTGACATGGTTAGCCAATATCATGCCAGTACCAAAGAAGGACGGGAAGGTTAGAGTCTGTGTCGAATACCGTGATCTCCACCGGGCGAGTCCAAAGGATGACTTCCCCTTGCCAAACATACGCATCCCGATTGACAATTTCGCCAAGCATAAGTTACAGTCATTTATGGAATGTTTCGCTGGTTATCATCAGATCTGGATGGACGAAGAAGATGCTGAGAAAATGGCTTTCATTACATCGTGGGGAATGTATTTTTAGAAGATGATGCCTTTTGGGTTAATAATGCAGGGGCCACCTACACGAGGGCCATGACCACCATTTTGCATGATATGATACACAAGAAGGTAGAGGTGTACTTAGATAATGTTATCGTCAAGTCCAAGAAGGCCACTGATCATGGAAGATTTGAGGAAGTTCTTAAATAGACTGCAAATGTACAACCTAAAATTGAATCTCGCTAAATGTGCATTTGGAGTTCCTACTGGAAAATTACTTGGGTTTATTGTGAGTCACCGAGGAATAGAACTTGACCCTTCAAAAGTCAAAGCCATCTAGGAATTGCCACCGCCGAAGAACAAGAAGGATGATGCTACCAAATGGACAGATGACTGCCAAAAGGCTTTTGACAGAATCAAAAAATATATGTCAATGCCACCAGTCTTAGTCCTGCCTTAGCCAGGTAGACCCTTATTAGTCTACCTTGCAGTATCAGATGGAGCGTTCAATTGTGTTCTGAGGCAGCATGATGAAACGAGGAGGAAGGAGCATGCCATCTATTGCTTCAATAAGAAGTTCACCTCGTACGAGGTCCAGTCTCTTAGAGCGCACCTATTGTGCTTTGACTTCGGTAGCTCAGAAGCTGAGTCATTACTTCTGCGCCTATACCATATATCTCATATCAAGGATGGATCCTTTAAAGTACATCTTCAAAATCCCATGCCAAAGGGTAAGCTAGCCAAGTGGCAAATCTTGTTGAGTGAATTTGACATTGTCTACGTAACTCAGAAGGCAATCAAGGGGAAAACACTAGCAGAACACCTTGTTGAAAATCCAGTGGGAGGAGAATACGGACCCCCAAAAATGTATTTTCCTGATGAAGACGTATCATTCATAGGAGAAGACATTGCAGTATCCTATGATGGTTGCAGAATGTTTTTTTGGTGGAGAAACAAATTTCGAAGGAGTTGGCATAGGAGTAGTCGTACTATCAGAAGCCGGTCAGCATTATCCGGTGTCTACCAAACTCAGGTTCTCGTACACTAACAATATGGTCGAATACGAAGCTTGCATCCTAGGGCTCAAAATGGCCATTGACATGAACATTCAAGAGATATACTGGTTGGAGATCCAGACCTACTCATACATCAGATCCAAGAAGAATAGGCAACCAAGAACTCCAAGATACTCCCATATCTGCATAATGTATAGGAATTGAGAAAGAGGTTCACAAAGACGAGATTAAAATATGTGCCTAGAATCCAGAATGAGTTCGCCAATGCATTGCTACCTTATCATCTATGATACAACATCCAGACAAGAGTTTCATTGATCCCATTCCAATAAAGATCCATGACCAGCCAGTTTACAATGCCCACATTGAAGATGAAGCAGATGGAAAGCCTTGGTTTCATGACATCAAGGAGTATTTGGAAAAAGGAGAGTACCTAGAGCTTGCAAATCCAACTCAGAAATGCACACTTTGGAGGTTGTCCAATAATTTCTTTTACAGCGAAGGAATCCAGTATATGAGGACTCCTGGTTTAGGGTTATTAAGGTGCGTCGACGCAAAGGAAGCATCTAGACTAGTAGAGGAAGTTAACGATGGGACCTACGGTCCACATATGAATAGTTTTTTCTTAGCAAAGAAGATACTCTAAGTTGGTTACTTTTGGATGACTATGGAAACGGAGTCCAAAAATGACATCGCTGTCAAATACATCCAGACATGATAAGGGTGCCTCCAAATGAGCTTAATGCAAAAAGCTCAACATGGTCGTTTGTTGCTTGGGGAATGGACATTATTGGACCAATCGAGCTCGCCAGTTCTAATGGTACAGATTTATCTTGGTAGTAATCAACTATTTTACCAAATGGGTCGAAGCAGCGTCTTATAGAGCAGTAACGAAGAAAGTCGTGGCATACTTTGTCCGTGACTGCATCATTTGTAAATTTGGGATTCCAGAATCAATCATTATTGAGAATGGCTCCAACATCAACATTGACTTGATGAACCCTATGTGTGAAAATTTCAAGATCAGAAACAAGAATTCAACAGCCTACAAACCTAAGATGAATGAAGCTGTAAAGGCCTCCAATAAGAATATCAAGAAGATACTAAGGAAAATGATAGAGAAGCATAAGCAGTGGCACAAGAAGCTATCATTTGCTTTATTGGGGTATTGCACCACAATCCGCACATCAATTGGGGTAATCCCTTATATCGTGGTTTATGGTACAGAAGTTGTCATCCCCACCAAAGTGGGAATTCCTTCCTTAAGAGTCATACATGAAACTGAGCTCGACGATGCAGAATGGGTGAATAGTCGTTACGAGCAGTTAGCTCTTATAGATGAAAAGAGAATGAATATAGTTTTCCATGGTCAGCTTTATCAAAACAGAATGTCCAGAGCCTTCAACAAAAGAGTCAAAATAAGAGAGTTTGCACCGGGGCAGCTAGTGATAAAGAAAATTTTCCCACATCAAGTTGAAGCCAAAGAGAAGTTCTCTCTCAACTGGCAGGGTCCATACATGGTTATTTGGGTTCTGACATGAGGAGCCCTAATACTTGCCGAAATGGACGGAGAAGTCTGGCCAAAACCAATTAATTCAGATGCAGTCAAGTGCTACTATGTGTAATTTTCATGCTTTCCTTAGATGATGTAAATTAAACAACGCCTGACCTGATTCCCATTTAAGATGGAATACATAGGAAGCCCTATGCGTTCGGTCACAATTAAATAAAATTTTCATTTTTCCCTACAATAGGAAACTAAGGTAGAATTTTGAGGAGGACCCTCAAAATTCCAGAGCAATTTTAGCCAATCATCGCAAGCAACAGTCAAAAATGTCAACCTATTAAACTGGGGCGGATTTAGAGGACCCTCAAAATTCGGTAGCAAGAAAGGTTGCAATGTCTTTAATCACATCCCAGTAGTCGGTTCATCTATAAATAATTCTTAATTATGTACTTCTGTCATATTTTTACTAAACCATGCATGTTTATTACTGAAATTGCTGTTGGCCCAAGTTTCAGTTGAGGTTTTGAAGATTGACAAATGAACTAAGTACCTGGCCCATCTAGTGAGACACAGTGTTTATCAACCATTGCATATGATATGCACGTGGGGAAGATATGTCGTAGAGATCAAGCAACAATATCTTCTGAACTTTTCAAAAAGATTGCATTTGGGATAAGGAGAACAATCTCCTTATGAGAAGAGAACACGATCCTAATCAAGGATAAGGGTTGGATTTTGTATTGTTCAAGGACTCAAATTCGTCTAAGGATAAGAAATTGACTCTCAATCAAACTCTGGTTACTAACTCAATAAATATCTGAGTTTGTTCTCTTTTACAGATACGCACCTACGCTGGAGTAAGAAAAATTGAGAGCAAAATAGCAAGGCTAATTTTCAAGCTATTTATGTGAGATTGAGTGTGCACGCTACATGAACAAGATAGATGAACCAGTTCCATTGTGTTTAGTCTTATTCTAGTTCAATTCTAGTAGGTGTTTTTATTTGTACCTTTCAGCTTATTTAGAAGCAATTGTATTAGGCACTTTGAGTATTCAAGTTAGAGTTAACTTGAAAGTATGGAAATAATTGAGGCCGTGTGCCACACTGGGATTAGATTTAATCCTTAGGTTTACAAAGAGTTTTTGTAAATGCTATTTTGGCTCAGTGATTTTAGTAAAAGTTTGGTAAAATCCTACTGAGTAGTAGGTCGTGGTTTTTTCACCTTTTGAGCCAGGTGTTTTCCACGTAAAAATCTATGTGTTCTTTATTTTATGTACTTATTATTTCGCAAACTGTAGTAGTTAGAACATCTAGAAGAACTAGGTTCTTCTAGAGCGGAAACTGCGTACCACACAAATCCCCCCCCCCCCTCCACTTGTGTGGTATTGACGTTTATAACATCAATTGGTATCAGAGTATGTTATCCTTGAAGAGGCTAACACCTTAGGAAAAGATCAACATGAGTGCACTACCTGGGAACTGGAAAGAGCAATCCACTGCTAGGCCTCCACTGTTCAATGTACAGTATTACTCATGGTGGAAGAGCAGGATAAAAGATCTCATCATAGGTGAAGACTATGAACTCTGGGACATAGTCACTGATGGTCCTTTGGCAACTACAATGAAAAATGAGAAAGGAGTGGAAGTGCCAAAGACAAGGGCTGACTGCACTGCTGAAGATCTGAAAAAATGGGAGAAAAATACTAAGTCCAAGAAATGGCTTGTGTGTGGAGTGGGTCCAGATGAATATCGCAGGATCCAAAGTGGTACTACTACAAAAGAGATATGGGACACTTTGCAAGTGGCTCATGAAGGAACACCTCAAGTGAAGAGATCCAGAGGAACTTTGCTATATTCTCAATATGAGAATTTCACTATGACATATGGAGAAACCATTCAATAGATGTACACTAGGTTCACTACTATGACAAATGAATTTAAGTCTCTTGGAAAAGTTATTCTTGAAGAAGACAAGGTTGAGAAGATCTTGACAATAGTTCTTCCAGTTGCTTGGGAAAGCAAAATCACTGCCATTCAGGAATCCAAGAATATGGCCACTTTTAGGCTAGATGATTTGATTTGGTATCTTACTGCCTATGAACTAAGAAGGAAAACTAGGAAGACAGATACACCCAAGAAGGAGAGATGTTTGGCTCTCAAAATTTAGACCTGGAAGATAATGAGATGGATATGATCACTAGAGACTTCAAAAATACCTGATGAGAGGAAATGGTTCATCAAGAGGGACAATTTTCAACAAGACAAGAGCTCCTGAGAAACAGAAAAATGATGGCCACTATAAGTGTGTAAGATAGACCATATGATCAGGAATTACCCTCAATGGGAGGTTGAGTGGAAGAAAGAAAGAGTTGAACGGAGAAACATAAAGAAGGGTAAGGTTCAACCCAAGAAAAACAAAGGTTCAACCAAGGCTATGGTTGTTGCTTGGGGTGAAACCTATGATTAAGACGCAGAAGCTGAAGCTGAAAAAGAGCAAGCTCTTATGGCCATTGGAGAATCAGATAATGAGCAGCGGGTAAGTATTCTGCATCTCAAGGACAAAATTAAATTTCTGTCCAAAGAGAGGTTGGCTGAGCTATTATTAGACTTCATTGATGAGTCTGAAATAGTTAACAATGAAAAGGAAGTTCTGTCTAGGGAATGTGCTACCCTAATAGCAATATGCAAAAGTCTAGGATCTAGGGCTGATGAGAGTGATAACGAAAATGCTGAGTTGAAGAACCATGTTCTTGAACTTGGCAATAAAATTCTAGAACTTTGGTCAAAAAATATATAACTGAAACTAGAAACAAGAAAGAAAAATGCTAATCACTCATTTATTACTTGTCACACTTCCTTTTTCACTACACCCGCAAAGGCGTAAAGGAGTTTTTCAATAAAAGGATAATCGAAATGGGATTTATTATTAAGATTCAGAGTCTCCACTTGGGAGATTAATGGTATCCAAAGTCACCGATTGAATCCCGAATTGAGGAAAAGTATGACTTTGTTAACAGCCTGCGAACCAGAAATCCAAGTAAGGAATTCTATTAAACCGGGAGAAGGTGTTAGGCATTCTCGGGTTTCGTGGTTCTAGCACGATCACTCAACTATTACATATGGATTTATCTGATTTCAAAACATGTTTTAGATTATGTGCATTTTAATTATAAACTGCCTTTATTATAATTTTTCATGATAATTGCAACGTCGTAGGAACGTGTCTCAAACCACGTCACATCAACACACCCGTGGTTGCCGACACATTTTGACTTCATCGATATTTGAATTTGGGTCACATAAATGTGCACCCGAATTTAGGAAGGTAATGTTATTAATGTGATCGGCTAAAGAGAGTAACGCATTATTATTTGGGAAAGGCCATGAAACTCGCTAAACGGCCTATCCCAAATTCTATGTACAACAATTTATTGAGGGCCCCGCAATTTTTCCTTTTAATTTGGCGAGGCTCATATCATTTTTATTTAAAACACAAAACCTAAAGTAACTATGATTTTCTAATTATTTGTCTCTAAAAAGAAGTGGTTCTTGTTAATTTAGTTACCGGGCTTATTCAATGAAAGGAAAAAATTCCGCACCAATGATCAACCACTGGGATCCGAGTCGAGCCCCAACAAAGGGAAATTACACTGTTCTACACCAACACATTGGTCAGTCACAAAATTTGGCCCATGCCCAATTAAAGAGGAAATCAGTAACCGGACCTGGGCCTGCATCAGGTGAGATAAATTTCAATTCGTGGAAAGTAGGCTGTTGAGCCTTGCACCAAAACGAAAATCCAACTCAAAATGAGAATATGCTGAATTGGTATCAAGCTACTCCAAATATGTTTAAACAACTTACAACAGGGCAGGCACTAATCAAATTGTTTATGGTGAAAATGAACTAGGAACACAAACTGGAGTCGTGTGATTTTATATACTGTATATGAGTCAACCATTGCCCCAATCCCAAAGTCTTCCATTATTCAAACTACCTCTACTGGACTAGCATTCAAGCAATGTGGTATTTTAAAATTAGATGAACTACGGAGGTGAACTATATGAAACACGGAACTATTATACAACTATTGAAATGAATCAGTGCTTGAGAGCTGACTAACATTAATCACTAACATTGTTTATAACTATTTGAACCTATTTATAACTAGTGAAACCATTTGAACCTATTTATTACTACTGAAACTAGACTAGGCATTCAACCTATACGTGAGTCTGAAGATAAGTCATATAGTCCAACTTATTACAGACAGTACAAATTATATATGCATGACTGATCCATCTCAATACCAAGCAGAAACTAAATTATTCAACAATCAATTAGAACTCTTCATCATTTAGCTTCCAAGTCAGTAAATCCACATGGATCCTTTTAGTTCAAATGAGGCCAAGGAAAAATACCTGGAATTCAGAAATAGGAAGAAGCAAAATCAGCCAGCAACAACAGCTATGAGCAGAAATAAATCATCATAAATCACTTCAATGACTAAGGGAGTTTGAAACCAAACAAAATCCAAGCAATCAAAACACAAACTTGACCCAGAAACTATAGGATTTCTCCAGTAATCAAAATCGACCAACGATCAGTCGAATGAAGCCAGATATGCTTGTAAATGCCCCAGAATATTTCACAGAAGCATAAAACCCAAGAGCTGACCCCACAATAACTCTGTTGAGACCAAAACCAATCAAAACCAAATAGTAGATCTCTGAAACCAGAGCAATAAAAAACTAAACTGGAAAATCAACAAATAAACAACCAAAAGCTGAAATTAACCTAAAATTCTAATAGAACAGTATTTTTGGATTTTTCGAAGGTTTTTTATTGTTTTTGTTTTTATTGAATTTGAATTTCTATTATCAGATCTAGAACTAGGGAGAAACATTTTTGGGGGGCATTTTTGGGCACTCCAAACTTATCTATTAAGGCAAAGAGGCATGCCTTTTATAGGCAAACTTAAAGGAGAAGCTTCTAGATCTTGTTCACACTCCCCCCCCCCCCTCCCCCTTTTATTTCAGATTTTGTTTAATAGTCCCTCATTTACTGACTTGTTACTCAAAAATTCCTAAAATTCTATCTTGAACATTGTCCAGAATGTTCCAGAAGTTTCCACTAGTTGTTACCAAGATTCTTTCTATCTAAAGCCTACACTACCCTTGAATTTAAATCTAAATTACTCACCTACTACAGCCATAGCCAAACAGCACATTTAACTAGATTTAAACAAACAAAAACTAATATAAATCAAACAAAATCCCTAAATGATCAAATTAATTTGATATGAACATAAATCCAATGGCCATGACCAATTAACTAAAACACATCATCAAGCTTATTAGACTAGACTATAACTGTATATGGAAAACTTAACCTATCACTGAGCAAAACAGAAAAAATGATGTTAACTAGTCATGATACACTTAATTTCAAATAGAGCACAGTTGAATCGACGAACCAATACCCAATGTGAATCAAAAGAGAATGAAGAACAAACAATGAACTAATCTAAATTAAACACCAGTTAATACGAACTGACAAAAAAATGAAGAAAACTAAAACAAGTCCTAAATTGACTAATTGGCAGAAATATCTATTAACAAGAGAAAAATGATGAAGAAGGACCAATAGGCCTTACCTACATAGCTCGGAATAGAGACTGGAGAACTCGATTCGAGCCTTGGAATAATGTAAGCATTTGTTCTTATCAAAGAACAAACGGACACATTTTTCGTGACTCGAATATAACACTGAACTGAGAGAATCAAAAAATTTGAGCCAATCCGAATTCCTAAGGTTCTGCCATCTCCATGGTTGAAATTCGAACAATTCCGCTAAATTCGAATGAAAACAATGAGGGATTAGGGATGAGAGAGGTCAGGGGAAGGTAGGGTGTGAGTTTGGACGAGTTTTGATGAATTAGGATTTTCACCGGAGACTTCGATCTAATATTCGAGAAGTTGGTTTAAAATTCGAGGGAGATGGTTATGGGGGTTGGAAAGAGGAGGGGAAGGGGAGTTTGTGGTGAAAATTTTAGGTCTTTCGGAGCTTCGCCCCTGCCGGCGGACGGTGGAGGACGACGGAGACATGGTGGTCTTACGATGGGCGGCAGTGAGTACGAGGATTAAGGGTTTGGTCTCTAAATTTGTAAAGTGTATTATTACACATTTATTTAAAATGATGGAACAAATCTGGACGGTTGGATTGAGCGGTATGGACGGTCCAGATTTCCACACACCAAAATGGCATTGTTTGGTGGTCACAGGGGCGGACAGGGCCAGCGTTCGAAATGGCCTGGATTGGGGAAAAATCCGCTTGGTCCTAGCATTACGTGAATAAATGGCCCAACATTGGGTCTTCAATTATGACCACTCTTTTTTATTGTTTATCTTTTATTTCTTTTTTACTTACTTTGTTTTTATCTTGTATTTTTTTAATTTTTTCTGATTTTAAAAAAATGCTAAAATAAAATTAAAGACCTAATATATTTCCAAAGTTAAACTAATTAATTGCAAAACTGTTTAAAATCTATTTTGTGAAAAATTCAATAATTAACATCTAAAAATGCAAAAGTGGACTATTTTTGTTGTTTTCTTTATATTTTGTTGTAATAACAAATTAACCCTTAATTAATCCTAAAATATGAAGTTAAATCCTAAATGCAAATGAGAAATGTATTTTTTGTATTTTTCATATGAATGAAAATGCAAAAATAAAATGCAAACAATTCACAAAAAATGACACAAAATTCACAAAATTGTAAAATAATGAAAAAAAGATTATTTTGTTTGATTTTTGGGAATAATTCATATATGGGGAAAAAATCACGTGCTCACAGCTGCCCCTCTTTACTCGGAAACATGAAAGGTTTTCGGGCAAAGATAAGTGAGCAAATACGAACGATTTTTGCCCGTTTGAATTTTTCGTGTGATGCATTTTTTGAAAGAGTTGACAGCACCCTGCTTCCGAGGTTGCCTACATATCCTGGGCTAAACAGGAATTATGTCAGTGTAGTTCAAGAATGTCTGGTAGCTGGGACTACCAGGAGCTGTGATTTCACTGCGATTTCTGCTGCTGCTACTTGCTGGCCTCCCTTACTACACCATGTCAAAATAAAAGAAGCTAGAATAAGCTATGAACTACGAATTACAAAATTCATATCTAAAGTCTTCAAACTTGCTCTTGTACTTCCTCCTTGTCTTGTTGTTTTGTGTTCTCTTGGTAAAATACCTTATTGCCACTCCAAACTACAAACTGAGATGTTGTTCCTTCTCTCCAAATTGCTGAACTTGAATGTATTCCCTTGTTGTACGGGTGGCTCCCGACGTCAAAACTTGAATTGTATTCCTCTGTTCTCCAGGAGGGCTTCTAATTTCATAAAAATAGACAAAACAAAGAAACGTTTCTGCCCCGGTTTGGAAATTGGGTACATGTAACCGGATATTAATAATAACTAAAACTAAACTTGAATTATAATACCTCTATTCTCCAGGCGGGCTCCTAACTTTAAAACTTGAACTGTATTCCTCTGTTCTCTAGGCGGGATCCTGACTTCAAAATTTGAACTGTATTCCTCTGTTCTCCAGGCGGGCTCCTGACTTCACAAAATAAACAAAACAAAGAAAACTATCTGCCCCAGTTTGGAAAACGGAGTACATGTTATCTGATATTAATGAAATTTTGAAAACTAAAACTTGAATTGTGATACCTTTGTTCTCCAGGCGGGCTCCTCTGTTCTCCAGGCGGGCTCCTGACATCAAGACTTTAAAATATACTCCTCTGTTCTCCAGGCGGGCTCGTAGCTACTGACTTGAAAATGTTTTCCTCTGTTCTTTAAGTGGTCTCCTGACTTCAAAACTTGAAATGTATGCCTCTGTTATACGGGCGGTCTTCCGACTTCAAACTTGAAAATGTATTCCTCTGTTATACGGGCGGGCTCCCGACTTCAACACTTGAGAATGTATGCCTCTGTTATACGGGCAGGCTCCCGACTTCAAATCTTGAAAATGTATGCCTCTGTTATATGGGTAGGCTCTCGACTTCAAAACTTGAAAATGTATGCCTCTGTTATACGGGCGGGCTCCCGACTTCAACACTTGAAAATGTATACCTCTGTTATCCAGGCTGGTTCCCGACTTCAACACTTGAAAACGTATGCCTATGTTATACGGGCTGGCTCCCGACTTCAAAATTTGAAAATATATGCCTCTGTTATACAGGTGGGCTCCCGACTTCAAAACTTGAAAATATATGCCTCTGTTATACGGGCGGGCTCCCGACTTCAACACTTGAAATTATTCCCATGCTATCCAGGCGGGCTCCTGACTTCAACGTAACGTACGAAAACAAGAAAAATTTTCTGCCCCAGTTTGGTAGTTGGGCACGTGGGTGAGTGTTATTGAATCATAAACCAACTATTACTAAGAATTAAAAGCTAAGTCCTATTATCCAAGGAGGTCCTGACAATTCTTAACAATTATGAACCTAATTTATATTTTCTAAATGTATTACTCCCACGACATTATGCCATTTACAATGTTTTGAACTACATCCTATTATTCAGGAAGGACTTGACCGCTCCTACTTGAATTTTATCCTAAACATGCAAACCTTTATTCCCCATGTTATTCCTGAATATTCCTGTATTTTAATCATACCACACTTTGTGGTGAAACCTGATTACTTCTTGTTTTTTCCCTCATGGAGAGTTCCTCCGGAGCAACGACTTTTCCTACCTTTGTTTTAATCAAAGAAAATTTCATCAGTTTAAACTGGTGGTTAGTTGATGGCCTCCTTGCTGAAAATCCTTCCACTGCATTGTCCAACCAACCAGCTTTCAGTTACCATACGTTTTTGCCACAAAATTTCCATCACTTAACTATTCTACCCAATTCTTGACCTTCTTCATCCTGCAATGCCTCGAAACAGTTTTCCAACAACAGACCTTTCTTAGTTATTCATTTCTCAACTCAATTTCGCCATAAGGTGCCCGTGAGGGTTTCCACCTATAAGACTCTCATTTCTCTAAACTCACGCCGCCTTACGGTGCTCGTGAAGGTTTTCACCAATAAGACTCTCATTTAAATTTTCTCTCAGAACATGTCGCCTTATGGTGCCCGCGAGGGTTTTCACCAATAAGACTCTCATTTTTATTTTTGCTTTTCTTGCTTGAACCAGAGTGTTGCCCCCGTCATGAATTACTTTTACCTGCTTGACCTGGCATTTCTGAAAGACTGATCAGAAGGTCTTTCTTTGGACCGTAATGTGCCTTTGGGATAGGGTTAGAAAGAAAGTGCATAAAAAGCTCAAAAACAATTCGACGTGGATTAACAATTACAACTTTTGGAATCCAATCTTTCACAACAATCACAACATTTGCCCTAGTTTCTTGCTTGGGGACTTTTGAATTTTTATTCTTCTTCTTCTTCTTCTTCTTCCAGACCCCACCTGGTGGGAGTATACTGGGTAGTTGTTGTTGTTGTTCTTCTTCTTCTTCTTCTTCTTCTTCATTTACTTATTTTCGGCACTTGCGTTTCTTAATTGTGCCATTGATTTCGAAAGTTGAGTATGAAAAAAAATAAACATGGCTCAAAAGGGGTGACAAAGGATAAAGTGTTTCAGATAGCAGAACAAAACGGCTTCATCATTCCAATCTTCAAAATATGACGAATATAAAACAAGTACAATAAAAATAAAGAAGTCATACATAGTATCTATTGACAACATCAGAATTGATGGCCATTTCTGCACACTTTCCCTCCACGTCTGTTAGATATAATGCACCATTAGACAATACTCTAGTTATAACGAATAGCTCCTGCCAGTTTGGACACATTTTCCTTTTGCTTCATCCTGATGAGGCAAGATACATCTCAGCACCAACTGTCCGACTTCAAACTTCCTCGTATTCACTCTCCTGTTGCACGCTCTTTCTATTTTTGTTGGTGCAATTGGCCATGATGCACTGATACTAACCTTTTTTCATTAATCAAACTCAAATGTTCAAGGCGGGTGAAACCATCATGATGTTCCAACTCGTTATCACACTCAATTTCTTGTATTATTACTTCAGAATAAGACCGTCTTTCAAGACTAGGCCGAGGATTCTTCATGCATGTCATGTTATTGATATCAACATAAAAAGAACTGTGTAGAGAAGAAAAGTAACTAAAACATAATTAAGAATGCGGAAAGAAAGTCAATTGCATTTAATTGAAGGAAAAGATAACAGGGTTTTAACTCATCCAAATGGAAGGAACATAGTATCTGGACTATAGACCCTGGAATAATCAAGACATCTTAAAGAAAAACAAGACCCACTACCAAGACTTCCAGTCGTTGACTTTTGCCCATGGTCAGACGAACTGCAGATTTGCCTTATTTGACCCTCCCTATACTTCAACCATGTTTACCTTAGTGAATAGACTTCGAACCCCTTTCCCACATCTCCATCCGCACCACTCAATGACCCAATAACCTTTGACGGTAGTGGCTTGTTATCTTTCAACTGAACCACCACTTTCTCATTGGTTGGCTTTTCATTCAAATTGGTTTTGCTAGAATGGATCGTCATTACCATCTGCGAAGGTTTCATAAGCTTCCATCCCCTATGCATCAATTCGATCACATGAGCCTCGTGGTGAGCTGGCAGCGGATTCTGGTTAATGTTTGGTGCCTCTAGGGCCTGAACCTCAATTGGGTTAGTGTCAATAAGCTCTTGTATAACCATTTTCAGTTTCCAGCATTTTTCAGTATCATGCACGGTGGCTCTCGAACAATATTCACAACTTAATGACTGGTCCAGATTTCTAGGAAGGGGATTTGGCACTTTGGGCTCAATCGGGGCCAACAGTCCTAGCTGCCTCAATTTTTGGAAAAGACTAGTATATACTCACCCAGCAAAGTGAATGTTCTCTACTTCTGCACCCTCTCATTCTTGAAAGCTTGATTCCCATGGAAACCAGACCCTGGAGGATTTCTGTAGGCCCTCGGGGGTAGATATGTGTTTTGTGAAGGCGGGTATGCGTTTTGGGGAACCGGTGCATGCCATTGCGCATGAGTAGGAGGCTGGGTATAAGCTTGAGCATGGTGAACGGAGAAATGTGGCTCCGGTGGTGGGTAGTAGGGTTGTGGAGGGCCATATGTGGTGTATGAGTAATTTAAGTGGTGGGGTCTGGGTTGGTAGTAGGGTGAAGGGCCTCTAGATATTGACCATGCTCCGGACTCAATAGTTGCAGCCTCTTCTTTCTTCTTTTGTCCCAACACACCCCTACTGCCGCTTTGGATGGCCTGGGTGGTTGCTTTAATCGCTGAATAGTTCATGATTTTATCAGATTTCAATCCTTCCTCGACCATAGCTCCCATCTTCACCACTTCGTTAAAACATTTGCCAATTGTCTTCACCAGGTGACCAAAGTAAGTTGGCTCCAAAGCCTGCAAAAAGTAGTCCACCATTTCACTTTTCCTCATGGGAGGGTCGGCTTTCGTAGCCTGTTCTCTCCAGCGGAACCCATACTCCCTGAAAGTTTCCCCGAGTTTCTTCTCGAGTTTTATCAACGACATCCGGTCTGGTACGATCTCAAGATTATATTGGAAGTGGCTGGAAAATACTTGTGCTAGATCATCCCACGTATATCACCTTCTAGGATCTTGGTGCATATACCATTCTAATGTAGACTCGTTCAAACTCTGCCCAAAGGTGGAGATGAATTCACAGTAGAAGGCTCATGATACTGAGCTAAAGGTGGGATGTATGTTGAATTGGCGGGATAAACTGGCGCTGGCTGACCCCTAGAACAAGCCTGATGAATTTCAGCCATTTGCTGCCACAAGTTATGTGTTTCTTCCCTCATCACATTAACATCCACCACCTCTACCTCTTTCGTCGGGTTCACAATACTAATATCTGATTCTTGGCCTGTCATTTTTAGTTTGTCTTTTGATTGGGTGTTGTAGGAATAGGTTGTTAGAATGCCAAACAACTAACCACATGCTTTCTCAACATCAACGACAGCATGGTTAATGGTTAGGGCATGAGCAGATTTGATAACCGCACGTTGGGGAATGAATGCACCTAAGTAGTTAACGGATTCTATTATGCATTCGTTCGACTGTGTGCGTCATCCCGGCTTTTATTTCCAATGGTAACTTTCTTTCTTTTTCTTTGTTTGTTTTTTCCTTTTTCTTTTCTTGCTTTTCTATTTCTTTTCTATGTTTCCTTTTAAATTCTTGCCTTTATTTTCTGCTTGTTTCGGTTCTCTCATTCCCTCGATTTCTTATTTTCTCTCTTTTTTTTCTTGTTTTCCGCTCTTTTCTTTTTCCTCTTTTCTGTTTTTTCCTCTCTTATTTTTCTTTTTATTTTCTTTTCCTTTTTCATTTGGTTATGGTCGAATCCTATGAAGATTGCCTACGTATCATGACCCCGCATGAATCAGACTGGGCCTTGTTCGTGCAGATAAGAGGTAAAAAACAATAAACCTATTTTGGGATTTTTCAATTTTTAATAACAAAACAAACTTCGATTGCACTAATTTAAAAATTGACAAACATTAACAAAACTAATAGACTCTGATGAAAAAACGAAATACATACTCGAAAATCAAACAACTCACATACTTTAATCAAAAATACAAACTCAAGAACCAACTGACAGATTCTTTCCCCTACATGCAAATTTTAACCAAATGATTTTTTTTTTGCAAACGTGGCCCCTTCTCAATTTCACATGAATTTTATGCCGGGGGGGATTGTTTTATGACACTTCACAAACTTGTCCATTCTTTTACGTAAAAAATTTTCGACATCTGAAAGTTTTCTAAGGCTATCTCGGCAGAAACGGTTTAAGACGCTGCTGAAGCTGGCTCAGCTTATTTTGACCGAAAATCCAAGTGGCATTCGTTTGACCACTGTCTCTTTTTCTATTTTTTCAAATTAATATAAAACACATGAGGTTTGCAAACACGGCCTTTCAGCTCCTCGGGGACGAAGATTTTAAGACTATGTTGGCTAAACGGACAAAACCTTGAAAATTGACTAAAAGATGGTTGTTCTTGCAAAAGCAGCCTTCCGACGCCCTTTTAAGGACATTCGGCAATTTCTGATAAGAACGGCTTCACCTGACTTATTCATGCCAAAATTATAAACATAGATATTTTTTGGCTATTTTGCAAAGGGGAGGTTGGACCCGCTGATGGTTGCCTACGTATCTCACATTCGGTGAGAATCAAATCTGCATAGTTCGGGTAGAGCGGAAATAAAGTAAACAAAGTAACATTCTTTTTTTTTTTTTGCTTTTTTTTTTCATCTTATCTTAGTGACTACTACCATGAGAAAAGAGGAATAAAAGAAATCAATCCCTTTATTTTTTGAATTTTCTAGACTTGATGCTTTATAACCTATTCTAAACTTGAGCTTGCTTTTTTTTTTCTTTTCTTTTTGACACAAATACTTTATTAAGGAAAATCCTAGAAGAAAAAATATTTTTGACCCATTTTTTTAGGAAGAAGATCTAAAGAATAAACCACAGAGAAATATTCATTTGATATGTTGAACGCATGATTTCGAAACGAGCAATAAAAAAGATAAAACAAAATATTTTTGAATTTTAATTTGATTGCCTAAAGAAGGCATTCTAATGATAAACAAAAGGTAAAATACGCTTCTTTTCTATGTAGGATATCCTAAAGGTCTAATAAACACAAAAGAAAAAATTATTTTTTCCCGTTAATTCCCTGAAAAAGAGCCTCAAACATAAAATCTTTCTTTGGATTTTTTTTGAATTAATATCTTAAAAGAAAAATTCTTAGAGAAGTACTAAATGAAAATTTTCTTCTTTTTTTTTGATTTATTTTTTAGTCTTAATGTACTAAAAGGAAATATAAAAGCAAAATTTTTTTTTCTTTTGTTTTTTAGTTTCTAGGAGTAGTATTTTCTTTATGAAAATATAAAAATGCAAAATTTTCTTTTTTTTTATTTTGACTCGTTACATATCTTTTTTTTCAAATACAAAATAAGAAATATCATAACAAAAGACTCGATAAATGTAATTAACTTATGAGACTCTAATATCACTTAAAAGACTTGTCATTATTATACAAAACTAAAAGGTAAAAGACGACATAAAAAAAAATAGAACATACTCTAACATAAGAAAAAATCTCCTTAGGCAACTTCTTGTAAGTAGACCCACACCTAATAAATGAAAATACTCTCTCATCATAACAATTGTTGCCCCACACAGCAGAAGCCTGCTTGTTTCCTCCGCTGAACCAACCACCTGACAATTGGTGCAAAATTTTGTGAAATCTTCAGACAATTCGTGAAGATACACAAAAGGTTTGGCAAAAGATTAATACAAGCTTCTTTCTATGGGGTCCTGAACTAATTTTTGTTGGTGGCTGATTTGCCTCATCAAACTTCATGAAATTTTGAGTGTCAAGATCATCATTGACTTCTAGCTTATATGATGCCTCCATATCATAAAGTTTATCCCACTTTACGTCTTTGAACCAGGGATGAGCCTTTATTTGCTCTGCTCCTCGACAACCAAGGCGATTTTCAGCATCACAAAGCAATCTACAGATCAGGTCTTTGGTTTTAGGACTCAATCTTGTTTCCTCTGGGAATTTTAAGTGATTTCTCCAATGAACAACCATCCTACATGTTGTTATTGGATCTTCAGAGTAGGAAGGGGGACCGACGAGCATCTCATACATGATGGCGCCAAGTGACCACCAATCACATTCTTCCATAGCCTTCTTCAGTAAAACCTCAGGAGCAATATAGTCAGGAGTGCCCACTGTTGAAAATGCTGATTTTCTCCTATTTATTTGCCAATGCTGCAGTTGTTCGAGGGAGCTATTCCAACAGCTTCCAGTTCCCTTGTTAGCAGATCCCCTTGAATTTTCATCATCCATCACTTCATTTTCATTTATAGGAGACAAATTGGAACAGTCAAGAGGTTTGCATAGACCAAAGTCAGACAGTCTCATGTGGCCATTTTTGTCCAAAAGAAGATTATCAGGTTTAATATCCCTGTGAATGTAATTGTGCTTATGAATAGACTCTATGGCCACAACACTTTGAGCAATGTAAAATCTTGCGACTTTCTTGGTTAATGTCTCCTCCCTCATCAGCAACGTCATCAAATCACTACCGGGTAGATATTCCATTACTAGATACAAGTAATCAGCATCTTGGAAAGAATAATAAAGCTTTACAATAAAGTGGCTTGCTACCTCAGCAAGCAAATTCCTTTCGGCCCGAACATATTCAACCTGCCCTCTACTTAGCATTTCAGACTTCTTCAACTTTTCCATTGCATATATATTACCAGATAGTTTATCCCGGCACAACCTGACCTCTCCAAAAGCTCCTCTTCCAATGATCGTCAAAAGCTCAAAATCATCAACAGAAATCTGGTGACGCTTTAGTCGGATATACTGTCTCTTTTCTCTCCAATTCCTTTAGAAAGTTCATCTGTTCCTCTTTTGATACACCAGAGCTTTCCAGTTTCTTTTTCTAGCAGTAAATCGCATGCTTTTTGCATGTCTCTTTCCCTCCTTCAAGGGAATGAGCACATGGTGCTGATACCACCCATAGAAGTTGTAATAGGAGGCACGGCATGAATATACTAGCATTTCCTGCAAAAAAAGAAAACAAGGTCAGCGCAAGTTTCAGTCGAGACCATCTCCTCCTGTGAGCTTTGATGTTCCTACTTATGCCATAGTTCCCTTGCCTACTTTTGATCTCTCTCACCTCCCTCCTTGTAACTTCTGATGAGAGCACTCCTATGAGCTCCCTTATATCCATTCTTAACTTCACCTCCATCTCTCCTCTTAGCTTATTGACCAACACCATCACCTCCAAGATAATCCGAAAGTTCTGAACCTGCTTGTAAGCCATTTGCCCCATCAGTCTCCTTTCCCTTTCCTGAGTCTCATGTGCCACCTTACTCCTCCCATATTTTACCTTCCAGCTCAAGTAATGAGCCTCCCTTGTACCAGATTTGTCCCCAAGAATTTAGTTCCTAACTTCTCTTGAAAATTTTCAACATGAATTAAACTCAGAATATGGCTCCTGAATTTTAACCCTTTTAGGCTCCTGTCCAGTTGTTGTATAGACTCCCTGTATTCCTTAAGATCACATCACCTTTCCCAATATCCTTTAGACCATATTGCCCATGTCACTTAGAAGTTCTGGGTATAAGATCCATTGTTATTGTTGTGATTAGCCAATAAAACCTGCTGCTGAATATAATGACCAACAGTGTACCATGCTTTGCATCCACATCTATGCCTACCCTTGACTTTCCTTTCATGGACTTTGCCTCAGCTTCTGAGTTTGTTATTTCCTCTTAACACCTTACCTACAGCTCATACAATATCACCCCTAACCAAAAATAAAATATTAACCTATGTGCTAAAAATGCAAGATTTGGCTAGGACCCACGAAACTAAGAACCTAAGATTTACTGGGAAGACCGTACCCTATGTGGGTTGCCTACGTATCACGCCCCAAAAGACGAGAATCAGATATGCGTAGTTCGGGCCGATTGGATACATGCGAGAGTTAAAAAATAACTAATTTAGAGAAACAATATATTTTGGCTTTTTCTTGGAAAATTATGAAACATGCAAGATCTTTTTGAATTTTCTTTTTCTCTCCTTTTTGATTTTCTGATTTTACAGAAAATGATAACAAATGCAAAATCTTTTTGAATTTTTCATGCTTTTTCTTAATAAAAAAAAGTAAAAAACATAAATAGGTCCTCATTGCTTTATTTTCACACTTCACCCTTTTTTTTCTTTTTCTTTCTTTTTATTTTTCTCTGTTTTTCATTTTAATCTTTCAACAATCATTGGTCCGTCAAATGACCCTTTTATCCTTGAATAAATGCAACATGTAACACATAGGATGCATCAAGATGGACTGTTATTTTGGGTTCCTTGTCCTAGATAGATCCAACCTCTGTGTTGAGTCCCCTAAGCTAAATGCACATGATTCAAATAAGCGTTTCTAGGGATGCAGCATGAAGTCAAGTTATTCTAGGTTCAAAACCTGGGTATGTGTTCTAAACAGTGTACCCGAGCGGATAACTCAAGTCGAGGAGGGGGCAACATACCGGGAACCAAAAGTCCATCCGACTTAGTAACTTGTCCGGCCTCTTTCTTATTTTAAGGTATGACACTAATGGAATACGGAGTCTCAACCTGTAAGCACATCCCCGGAGGTGAAAAGAGAAGGTTTTCGGCACAGTTTATATACAGTTCAGATAAAATTAAAGTGTAAAGCATTTAGCACATTTAGCATGAAACATGTAGGAAAATCAGATAAAGCCAAACACAATAATTATTCTAAGCTCGAATTCTTAAACTCTGAACCAAAGTTCTGGGTTTGGCTCCCAGCAGACTCGCCAGAGCTGTCACACCTCCTTTTTCACTACACCCGCAAGGGAATAAAGGAGTTTTCCAATTAAAGGACCATCAGAATGGAATTTATTATTAAGATTCAGAATAGCCACTTGGGAGATTAATAGTGTCCCAAGTCACCGATTGAATACCGAACCGAGGAAAAGTATGACTCTGTTAACAGTTTGTGAACAAGAAATTCGAGTAAGGAATTCTGTTAACTCGGGAGAAGGTGTTAGGCATTCCCGGGTTCCATGGTTCTAGCACGGTCACTCAATTGTTGTATTTGGATTTATCTGATTTCAAAACATGTGTTTAGATTATGTGCATTTTAATTATAAACCTCCTTTATTATTATTTTTTAATGAGAATTGTAACGTCGTGGAAACGTGTCTGAACACACGTCACATCAATGCACCCGTGGTTGTCGATATATTTCAACTTCGTCGAGATTTGGATTAGGGTCATATAAATGTGCACCTGAATTTAGGAAAGTAATGTTATTAAAGTGCGCGCCTAAAGAGACTAACACATTATCATTTGGGAAAGGCCGTGAAATTCGCTAAACGGCCTATCCCTAATTCTATGTACAACTATTTATTGAGGGCCCCACAATATTTCCTTATTATTTAGCGAGGCTCATCTCATTTTTATTTAAAAGGACAAACCCAAAGTAACTATGATTTTCTAATTATTTGTCTCTAAAAAGAAGAGGTCCTTAATAATTTTGTTACTGGGCTAATTGAATGAAAGGAAATAATTCTGCACCAAGGCACAACCACTGGGCTCCGAGTCAAGCCCCAACAAAGGAAAATTACGCAGGTCTACACCAACACATTGGTCAGTCACAAACTTTGGCCCAGGCCCAATTAAAGAGGAAATCAGTTATCGGACCCAGGCCTGCATCAGGTGAGATAAATTTCATTCGTGGAAAGTAGGTTGTTGAGCCTTGCACCAAAACGAAACTCCAACTCAAAATGAGAATATGCTGAATTGGTATCAAGATACTCCAAATGTGTTTAAACAACTTACAACAGGGCTGGCACTAATTAAATTGTTTATGGTGAAAATGAACTAGGAACACAAACTGAGTTATGTGATTTTATATATTGTATATGAGTCAACCATTGCCCCAATCCCAAAGTCGTCCATTATTCAAACTACCTCTACTGGACTAGCATTCAAGTAATGTGGTATTTTAAAATTAGAGGAACTACGGAGTGAACTATAAGAAACACGGAACAGTTTTACAATTATTGAAACGAATAAGTGCTTGAGAGCTGACTAACATTAATCACTAACATTGTTTATAACTATTTGAACCTATTTATAACTACTAAAACCATTTGAACCTATTTATAACTACTGAAACTAGACTAGGCATTCAACCTATTACGTGAGTCTGAAGATAAGTCATATAGTCCAACTTATTACAGACAGTACAAATTACATAAGCATGACTGCTCCATCTCAATACCAAGCAGAAACTAAATTATTCAACAATCAATTCGAACTCTTCATCATTTAGCCTCCAAATCAGTAAATCTACATGGATCTTTTTAGTTTAAATGAGGCCAAGGAAAAATACCTGGAATTTAGAAATAGGAAGAAGCAAAATCAGTCAGCAACAACACCTATGAGCAGAAATCAATCATCCATAAATCACTTCAATGACCAAGGGGAGTTTGAAACCAAACAAAATCCAAGCAATCAAACACAAACTTGACCCAGAAACTACAGGATTTCTCCAGTAATCAAAATCGACCAACGATCAGTCGAATGAAGCCAGATATGCTTGTAAATGCCCCAGAATATTTCACAGAAGCATAAAACCCAAGAGCTGATCCCACAATAACCCTGTTGAGACCAAAACCAAATAGTAGATCTCTGAAACCAGAGCAATAAAAAACTGAACTGGAAATTCAACAAATAAACAGCCAAAAGCTGAAATTAACCTAAAATTCTAATAGAACAATATATTTGGATTTTTCGAAGGTCTTTTATTGTTTTTGTTTTTATTGAATTTGAATTTCTATTCTCAGATCTGAACTAGGGAGAAACTATTTTGGGGGGCATTTTTGGGCACTCCAAACTTGTCTATTAAGGCAAAGAGGCATGCCTTTTATAGGCAAACTTAAAGGAGAAGCTTCTAGATCTTGTTCACACTTTTTCCCCCTCTTTTATTTCAGATTTTGTTTAATAGTCCCTAATTTACTTACTTGTTACTCAAGTAAGTATACTAACTTCCTAAAATTCTATCTTGAACATTGTCCAGAATGTTCCAGAAGTTTTCACTAGTTGCTACCAAGATTCTTTCTATCTAAATCCTACGTTACCCTTGAATTTTAATCTAAATTACTAACCTACTACAGCCATAACCAAACAGCCCATTTACTAGATTTAAATAAATAAAAACTAAAATCAATCAAACAAAACCCCTTAAATAATCAAATTTAACTGATATGAACCTAAATCCAATGGCCGTGACTAATTAACTAAAACACAAAATCAAGCGTATTAGAATAGACTATAACAATATATGGAAAACTTAACCTATCACTAAACAAAACAGAAAAAATGATGTTAACTAGTCATGATACACTTAATTCCAAATCGAGCACAGTTGAATCGATGAACCAATACCCAATGTGAATCAAAAGAGAATGAATAACAAACAACAAACTAATCTAATTAAAGACCAGTTAATACGAACTGATAAAAAATGAAGAAAAATAAAACAAAGTCCTAAATTGACTAATTGGCAGAAATAACAGTTAACAAGAGGAAAATGATGTAGAAGGAACAAAATGCCTTACCTACATAGCCCGGAAAGGAGATTGGAGAACTCGATTCGAGCCTCGGAATAATGTAATCGTTTGTTCTTTGATAAGAACAAACGAACGCGTTATTTCGTGACTCAAATCTAACACTGAATTCAAGGAATCAAAACAATTGAGCCGATCCAAATTCCTAAGGTTCTGCCATCTCCATGGTTGAAATTCGAACAATTCTGCTAACATTCGAACGAAAACAACGAGAGATTAGGGTTGAGAGAGGTTAGGTGAAGGTAGGGTGTGAATTTTATCGAGTTTGGATGAAATTGGGTTTTCACCAGAGACTTCAATATAATATTTGAGAAGTTGGGTTATGATTTGAGGGAGATGGTTATGGAGGTTGGAAAGAGGAGGGGAAGGTGAGTTTGTGGTGAAATTTGGAGGTCTTTTGGAGCTTCGCTGGCGCCGCCGCCGGTGATTTCTGGCTTGCGGCGGAGGACCACAGAGACATGGTGGTCTGACGGTGGGTGGCGGTGAGTATGAGGATGGAAAGTTTGGTCTCTGATTTGTGAAGTGTATTATTACACTTTTCTTTCAAATGATAGAACAAATCTGTACCGTTGGATTGAGGGTATGGACGGTCCAGATTTCCTCACGCCAAAACGACGTCATTTGTGTCTACTGGAGCTGACCGGGTCAGGGGGGCCTGGATTGGGGAAAGGGAATTTTAGATATAAATCTCATATAGCAAACCTTATAACCACTCATGATTAAGGTTAGTGTTTATTATATTTAAGTATACCACCTTTTAATTTATATATCAAAATTTATCTTTAAGGTTTAAGGATCAACTATTAAGTAGAAGCTTGATTTGTGGAACAATTAGAGACTTAATTTATGGAACAAGATCTTTTCATATATTTTTTTACACGTTTATAATGGAAGATATACTCCTTGTCATCTGTCGTTCAAGCCTCTCACTTTTCATAATTTCTTTTTAATTAGTTTATTCCAGTTATTCACAATAATGTTTTTAAATAATTTTAGAAAGTAAAATAGAAAATATTGATTTTAATAATTCAAAAAATAAAAAAAAAAGTCGAAATAAGATTTTGAATTTTTGAAGATGGAGTTTATATACTCAAAGTTCGACGTCGGGTTTCAAAATTGCATTCTTTGTGGAATGCATTTTTTCAATTATTTTTCTTAACATTATAATATTTGGCCAAAACTTTTAGAAGGGAAAAACTGATTTTGAATAGAAATAAAAATAATTTTCTAAAGCTGAAAAACTTAATTTTTAAAAATTTTATTTTTATGAAAAATACATTGAGAAATAATTTTTAAAAGTTTGGCCAAATACTGATTGTTGCTCAAAAGTATATTTTAAATTAATTAATTAAACACAAATAACTTTTCATCAAAAATACTTTTTGAAAATTGTTTCATCAAAAAATACAAATTGTAGTTAATTGTAGTTTTTTGGAGTTAATTGGCAAAATGTACTGTTGAATCAAATTTGTAGTTAATTGTAGTGTTTGTAATTTAATGTAGTTTAATGTACTTTTTTTTTGGAACTGTGACTGTTGACTCAAATTTGTAGTTAATTATAGTTTTTGTAGTTTAATGTAGTTAATTATAGTTTTTGTAGTTTAATGTAGTTTAATGTAATGTATATTTGGAACTGTCACTGTTGACTCAAATTTGATTGGCAAATTATACTACTAAATCAAATTTGTAGTTAGTTGTATTTTTTGTAGTTTAATGTAGTTTCATGTAATTTTTATTTGGAACTGTCACTGTTGACTCAAATTTGTGTATTTGTCTATACCAAAGGAAGATCTTACTGATGTTGACAAACATCGTAGACGCTATGGAGCTCTGTTGTGGGACTACGCCACAAAGAAGCTAAATGATTGTTCAATCAGTGAGACTGAGGTTATCGGCAGGGCTTGCAAGGAGGAAGGGTCCACCGGCAAAGAATGAGAGAAATAAAGTTGAACGAAAGAAGAAGTATAGTGTACTGTTGTAATGAACTTTGGTTGTACTGAACAATTTTTCATGAATACTGAACAATTTTTCATGAAGTGGAGAATTATGTCAGTTTGGTTGTACTGAACAATTTTTCATGAATACATTAGACATGAGTATTCGATCTATCTAATAGCATATTTGTCGTAACAGCTATCTAATAGCATATATAATAGCTTCAGTTGCCATTCTATATAACTGTCAGTTCTTATATAATTGTGGGAATAAATTACTAATGTAGTGACTACAATTACCTACAATTGCATATAACTACACATCTATACTACATATAACTACAATTGCATAACTACAAATTGTTGGAAGTCCAATGCTACATGTACTGTTGCAGTACATTTGCGCTGTTATGTTTTCGGATAAAACTTCTTGTCTTGAACAATGAAGAATAATGAGTTGACGTTGCATAGAAATGTCATTTGTAGTTTTCAGCAACTCATACCATCCAGTAGATACAAAAAAATACGTTATTCAGACATATTTTTCAACTGACTACGATTAACTACAAGTAACTACAATTAACTACAAAGTTCATATAACTACAAAAAATTGACTACATTTTAAAAACACACTGGAAACACTGCATACAACCTTAACTACATTTACCTACATTTTAAAAACTCACTGGAAACACTTCATATAAATTTAACTACATTTACCTACATTTGACTATATTTTAAAAAACACACTGGAAACAGTGCATATAACCTTAACTACATTTGACTACATTTTAAAAGCTTCTTCCTTTATTGTGTTAGTTGAATAGGATTGCCAAATCATAATTTCATGATTTTGTTTAATATAATGTTTTAAGAATGAGAATTGCATAATTTCCAAGAAGTTATAAGTTATACCGTTGCTAATTATCCAATTTCAGTATTAAAACTAACACTGGAATAATTAATAGCTGATTTACTAATAGCTGATTATCCAATTCAACCGGCTTGCCCAGTTCATGCACCTTCCATATGTAAATCAAACACTCAAAGACTAGTTTATACTTGAAATAACGTTCACCTAGTTCATGCACCTTCCATATGTAAATGAGAACCTACTGCCAAACTTGGAAATAACGTCAAGCTTGGAAGGGATTTTTGAGTGTTTGATTTACATAAGATATATATATATATATTGATTAGATAGAAATGGTAATACAAGAAATAATAAGTTTCCTTTTCCCTTTTGTGATATACTTTGTTAAGATGTTGTTTTCTATGAGTTCTGACAGCAACATTTCCACAGGTATTGATTTGAAGGCAGTAGAAGAGAGTTTGGATATCAATAAAGATTCAGAAAACTCAATGGAAGTGGAAGTTGGTGTTCAAGAAGTAAGTGCCGATAGCCTTGTAGTTGATGTCTTGAACAAAGAAGCAGAAAAGGGCTTGGAGGTAGAAGTAGCGTATCACAGTAACAACGGTGTGTGTTATTCTCAGGGTATTAATTGAAGGGGTTTTTACCTTAACTGAATTAGTATTTATTTGGTACAAAATTAAAGATCAATTAGGAGCTATAAATACAGGCGTTATTTTAGGCTACAAATTATTTAACATAGATTTGAGCCTTAATAAATGATTTTAGGGTGCAACATCAGCAAAGATTTCGTTTGGTACATATTTTGTAACAAAAACATGGGATATGAGGGTAATAACCAAACAAGGCACAATAATGGTAATAAGGTTTGCTATATGTGATGTATAGGTAAAAATCCCATTGGGGAAAAATCCACTTGGGCCTGGCATTACATGAATCAATGGCCCAACATTAGGTCTTCAATTAAGACCACTCTTTTTTATTGTTTTTTTATTTCTTTTTTACTTACTTTATTTTCATTTTGTATTTTATTTATTTTTTCTAATTTAGAAAAATTCTAAAATAAAACTAAAGACCTATTATATTTCCAAAGTTAAACAAATTAATTTCTAAAACTGTTTAAAATCTATTTTGTGACAAATTCAAAAATTAACAATTAAAAATGCAAAAGTAGATTATTTTTGTTGTTTTCTTTATATTTTGTTCTAAAAACAAATTAACCCCTAATTAATCCTAAATATGAAGTTAAATCCTAAATACAAATGCCAAATGTATTTTTTTATATTTTTTAGATGAATTAAAATGCAAAAATAAAATGCAAATAATTAACGAAAAATGACACAATATTCATAAAATTGTAAAATAATGAAAAAAGATCATTTTGTTTAATTTTTGGGAATAATTCATATGTGGGGCAAAATCACGTGCTCACATTACTCTAGAAGAAAACCTATGAAAAATTAAAGATGGACTGTATAAGAAAGATAAATTGGTTAAGGTTTTAGAAGATTTAGGAAAGGTGAAACATGACTAGATAGAACTTGCATATAGAACAAAGCTTCTGATGCTCTCTCATGGTTGCAAGAGCATCACAGTAGCAATAAAAGAGGACTAGACTATGGGACTCAAGCTCCAAAATGGGACCCCGAAAATAAGTACCTCACTCTTCCTGAAAATAAGATCTGCACGCACGTGGTAAGACTGGCCATTACAAAAATGAATGCAATGCAAAAGAAAATGTCAGTCAAAGAAACAAAATTTTTGTTCAAGAAAACACAAACTACCTAGCTGGGCAAGAAAGAATCTTATTCACCCTTTTTCCCATATAAAGGGACCCAAACTAGTTTGGGTTCCTAAGACTAACCCCTGATTTCCATTTGCAGGTTCAAGTGAAAGGAAGTAGCCAAATATGGTACATGGATAGTGGCTGCTCAAAACATATGACTGGGACAAGAACCAGTTCCTTTCACTAGAGGACCTAAACGGAAGTAATGTCTCCTTTGGAAACTTAAAGAAAGGTGAGATAATTGGGGTTGGAAAGGTAGGTAAGACAGATTCTCATTCCATTGAGAATGTCTACTTGATAGATGGCTTGAAATATAGCCTAATCGGTGTGTCACAACTATATGACAGAGGCAACCTTATAGCTTTAACCTCTACCAAATGTTTTGTGATTAACCTTATCACTGACAAGATTGTTTTGCAAGGAAAAAGGTTAAAAATATTTACATTGTAGATTTGTCAACTCTTTCAGAAAATGAACTCACTTGTCTATGTGTGCTAATCAATGATCCCCTCTTGTGGCACAAAAGACTTGGCCATGGCAGTCTAAATCAGCTAAACAAATTAGTCTCCAAGGACTTGGTGATAGGGTTACGTAATATCAAGTTTAAGAAAGGGGGAAGCAGGTAAGGTCATCCTTCAAATCCAAGAAAATGGTAAGTACACCCAAGACGTTTGAATTGGTTTATATGGATCTTTGTGGTCCAATGAGAACTATGAGTAGAGATTGAAAGAAATATGTGATGGTGCTTGTTGATGATTATTCTAGATTTACCTGGGTACTTTTCTAACATCCAAAGATGAGGCATTTGAAATGTTCACTGCCTTTGTTAGAAAAATTCAGAAACAATTAGGAAATCAACTTGCTTCCATCAGTTCTGATCATAGAGCTGAATTTGAAAATGTAAAATTTGCTGAATATTGTGATGAAAATGATATAGATCACAACTTCTCTTCCCCAAGAACTCCTCAACAAAATAGTGTAGTTGAAAAAAAGAACAGGACCCTTGAGGATATAGAAAGGACCATGCTTCTCTCTAGAAAATTACCCCACAGCTTCTGCGCAGAGGCTGTAAACACTGCATGTTACATAATAAATAGATGCATGACCATGCCTCTTGTTGAGAAAACTCCATATGAGTTACTTAAAGGGAGAAAACCAAACATATCCCACCTTAGGGCATTTGGTTGCAAGTGCTATGTGCACAATAATGGAAAAGACTCCCTTCGTAAGTTTGATCCCATAAGTGATGAGAGAGTATTCATGGGATATTCTTCACATACTAAAGCATATAAAGTAATTAGTAAAAGAACTCTGTGTGTAGAAGAAAGTGGGCATGTTATTTTTTATGAAACTAACATTCTTTCTAAGAGACAGGTACATGAAGATGAAGCCATTGGCTTGGAAAGAGAATTGACTGAAGCAACATCAAAAGAAGGAACGGGTGATGGAATAGGTTCTTCTAGTTTGGCAAACTGACAGGGGAAATAATCAGGGAGAACATGAAATAAACTCTTTACAAGAACTCGTTCATGAACTTGTTCATCATCAATAGAACACGGGAGAATCATCTAGTAGAAACCAATTGTTGGTGAAATCTCACAAATATCAAATTTCTCATCCCATTGAGAACATCATTAATGATCCAACATCTGGAGTCAAAATTAGATCACAGTTCAAGAATCGGTGTGCATTCGATGCTTTTCTATCTCTTAAACTAAAAATGTTGTTGAGTCTTTACAAGATGCAGACTGGGTTAATGTTGTGCAGGTGGTACTCAATCAATTTGAAAGAAGTTAAGGTTGGCATCTAAATTCCTAGACCCGAGGACAGGTCAGTCATTGGCACCAAATGGGTCTTCAGGAAGATGGAACTGTTATAAGAAATAAGGCAAGGCTGGTGGTTTAGGGCTACAGCCAAGAAGAAGGCATTGAGTATGATGAGACCTTTGATCCAGTTGCAAGAATATAGGTAATCAGACTCCTCATTGCCTTTGCAGCACATATGGAATTCACTCCCATCAGATGGATATCAAAAGTGCCTTCCTAAATAGCTACCTCAAGAAGGAAGTGCTTGTGAAACAACCTCCAGGATTTGAAAGCAAGAATGTCCTGAGCATGTGTACAAGCTGGACAAAGCTATATATAGGCTCAAACTAGCCCCAAGATCTTGGTATGAACAACTATAAAAATTCCTACTGGAGCATGGGTACAAAAGAGGCAAAATTGACAGCACAATGTTCATAAGGGAAAAAGGTAACGACCTCCTTATTGTACAAATATATGTTTATGACATAACATTTGGGGCCACTACTGATTGGTTGAGAAACGACTTTGCAAAATTAATCGGAAGTGAGTTTGAAATAAGTATGATGGGTGAACTAAATTTCTTCCTAGGGCTGTAGATCAAACAAAGTCCAAATGGGAACAGGATCCATCAATAGAAGTATACAAAAGAACTAATCAAAAAGTTTAAAATGGATGATTCCAAATAAATAGATACACCCATTGCAACTGCTACTAAATTAGATGTTGATGAACCTGGTTCATCAATTGATCAAAAGTTGTATAGGGGTATGATTGGTTCACTTCTGTATCTTACTGCCAGCAGACCTGGCATTGTTTTCAGTGTAGGGCTTTGTGCTCATTTCTAAGAAAATCCAAAGGAGTCACATTTGACTGTTGTCAAGAGGATACTGAGATATCTAAAAGGCACCACAGATTTGTGTCTTTAATATCCCAAAGATAGTAATGCTAATGCTGATTATGCAGGTTTCTTAGTGGACAGGAAGAGTAATTCAGGTATGGCACATTTGTTGGGGTCATGTCTTGTATCATGGGCTACGAAAAATCAAAACTCAGTAGCCCTCTCCAATGCTGAAGATGAATATGTTGTTGCTGCCTCTTGTTGTGCTCAACTGCTATAGATTAAACAACAGGTGGTAGACTTTGGAATTGAATTAGGGTGTATTCAAATATTTTGTGATAATACTAGTCCTATAAGTATGCAAAGAACATTGTTCATCATAAAAGGACCAAGCACATAGATATTAGACACCACTTCTTAAGAGATAACTATGAGAAAGGGCTAATCTCCATAGAATTTTGTGCTACTGATAAGAAAATAGCTGACATCTTCACTAAAGCACTGAGTAGAGAAAACTTTGAAAGGAACAAGTTGGAATTAGGGATGATTCAGATCACCTAAAAGGTCCAGTTTAGAAAGCACAAAGAAAAAAAATGAATTTTTTTGGTTAGGAGTTCTTAATCCATGTAAATTTCTAGACTTATTCTTACTCAATCTCATACTTTAATTACATATGTTTATATGACTCACTGATCTCTTACAAAAGTTTCTTTTTTGACATTTGAGGTATAATCGAGAGAAGTCCTACTTGAAGAACCTGGTTCATCAATATATGCTCTTGAGAAAGTTCAGGTATGTTTCTATACTTTGCACAATTAGAAAGATAAAATTATCAATCATGAGCAGAAGCCTAGTTACACCAAACGTCCAGAAAATTTTATCCGTTGAGCATTTGAACCAGTTTCATTAACCTAGGAGTCTAACTATAACGGGTTTCTTTCCTAAAAAGTAGCGATTTTCATTATTCACTAAGGAAACTGGAATTCTAACTTGATTAGACTCCTAATTGACCTCTGAAAAAGATATCATTACTACCATAATCATGACTCTTCTTTAAATACCCACCACATTAACTCTCATTACTCATAACCGCCAATCTAGTATCCCTAATTTCTGATCATCTACTTTATTCTCCAAAAATTCCCAAAACTCTCAGAAATTATCCGCCATGACTAATCCTCAAAACAACCCCGGAACTACCCTACCAGTCTTCCCCAACACCACATCTTCAACACCTCCTAGTGAACCCCCAAACTCATATTTCATCGCCAGAAAAGGTTAGCTAGATAAACAGTTGCATCTGGTCCTTTGAGGAAGGTCTTGAATGAAAAATTACAGGCTAGTCAAAGGAAGGAAGTTACAACCAAAGAAAGTGATTCAAGCTCTGAATTTGAGAAATTCATCTCTGCCAGTAAAGGTTCTTCTGAAAATGACAAGAGTCAAGGAACCCCGAGAGAGGTAAAAACTTGTTTATTGTTTTCTGATGTATTATAAAGGGAGAACAGTAGGTTTATTTTGGTGGGTTCTATTAAAAATATTGAAGGGGCTGAATTTAGTAGAAGGAGAAAGAAAAAGAAAGGGGAAGTGTTAGCCATATGTGGTAATGAAAGGAGGGAGGCATGAAGTTAGGGGGAAGCGGGTCAGGTAAAGTTGCCAAGGGACTGGTAAATTTGATTGAACAACAAGATGAACCTGGTTTATTATCTGTGGAGGAGACTTTGGTAGATATGCTAAAGAAGGTTGAAGCCAGTTATGATCCCAAAAAATGCAAGGCCTCCTCACAAAGGACCCCTGTTGCGTCTAAACCAACTAAGAAGAGTAAAGTTTCATCTACCAAGTCTGCTACACCTTCTGTTCCTAAGGGCAGAGCTACAAGAAGTTGAGTTGGGCAAAGTAAAGCAGAATTGCAAAAAACACTAGAGGAAAGCAAGAAAAAGAAGAAAGAAAAGGGAAAAGCAAAAATGGTTGAATGTTCTAAGGTTGATGAAGAAGAGGAGGAGGAAGAGATGGAACTGGTCCATCAAGAGATGGGTACGACTGTAAAGGTTCCCACTGCTAAATCAAAGGGAGCCAAGTCTTTTGCAAAGAAGCCCTCCAAGTCTGTACCTGCTGAATTCTCTCTAGCTAAAAGAACTAGGTCAGTTGCAAAGGGAAAACAAGTACAAGTTAAGGAAGAAGAAGATGAAGAGTGGAGTGTAGAAGAGGGAGAAGAGGAGTGTGAACAAGAACAATACAGGTTTGCCATATTTGCAGAAGAAAAATTTTGAAGGGTAGATTTCTGAAAAACCTGGAGGAGCCAGGCATGATCAGATTGGTAGCTGCACTGGATTTACAAGGATGGAAGGACATGGTCCTTCGATCGAATAGAAGACTAGCCAGAAGAGAATTGAAAGAATTCATGGCTAATGTTACTGTAAAGAATGGGCTGGTAACCATGATGGTAAAAGGAGTGAAGGTAAAATTTGATGTACCTGAGCTGAGCAAAATTTTAGTCATTCCAAGTGAAGGTTATAATGACTACACCACGAAAAGGTGACCTAGTCTAGATGATTTGCCTACTGCACTCCAAATCACCAGGAACTTCTTTGACATACAAGCTACTTAGGATGTTCCTAAGGCAAGGGCTGTTCAAAATAGTGAGATGAGTCCAAAGCATAAAGTGCTCTTTGAAATTGTGAAAAAATGCCTCCTGCCTAATCAGGATAGGAGGCATACAGCAAACTGCATGGACCTAGTCCTCATGGAATGCTTAGTGAAGGGAAAGCAGATTAACTAGCCTACTTTCATTGTTAAGTTGCTTGACAGAGTGCTCAATGGTTCAAAAGCTCATGCATACCTTATGGATTTATTCTGACAACTGTACTGAAGAGGCTGGACGTCTCTTTGAAGTAATAGGAAATGGCCTCCAGTAAAGAGCACTTTGGCATTAAGACCATCCAGGCTTGTGATTATCTCCTCAGTGTAGGCCATGTTGAACCTGGTTCATAAGTGAAGACTCCAGTTAATAGCAAGGTAAGAGACTTGGTTCAAGAGTGTGGGACAAGGAATGCTGAGATTGCAAGGCTTCAAGCTCGAGTCGCTGAACTGGAAGATGAGAGGAATGGGTTGAGAGCTGAACTTGTACGAGAAAAGGAAAAGAGTGGAGGGATTCTCCAAACAATGCTTAGTCTGCTGCAAACACAACCCCCTAGCTCCCCAAAGCCTTAGGCCTCCTTCTCCTATTTTGAACCAGCTTAAGAAAAACCCCAGTGACCCAGATTAGGGATTTTTCTTATATTTGCTCATGGTTGGTGTTTTTGTTCTTTCTTTTTGTGGACTATTATATAGAAGCACTGCTTATCAATGATAATGTGCATTTCTCTTGCTTTATGTTAATTTTGATCTTCATAGTTGTTTTTGTCAAGTTGATTTTTGATTAACTAAAGCATGCTTTCACTTGCAGTTGCCCCAGTGGCCATGAGTAATAATTGATATTTTGGGCTTCACATTAGTTATGCAATTTTTCGATGATATCAAAAGGGGGAAGATATTGTGCTTAATCTTTATTATCTGAACATTGATGTTTCTGACCTATTTTAAATCTGGCCCTTAATGATAAGTTAAAATTTTAAGTGTTGATAAGTGTTGATATTATTGCTGAGTTCTACAGATTCTCTTATCAGTAAAAGCACATAGTTTGTCATCATCAAAAAGGGGAAATTTGTTATCGTAAGTTTTCGTTAAGGTTTTGAAGATTGACAAATGAACTAAGTGATGGACCTAGTCCATCTGGTGAAACACGGTGTTTATGACCCATTGCATATGAGATGTACGTGAGGAAGATATGCCGTAGAGATCAATCAGCAATATTTTCTGAACTGATCAAAAAGATTGCATTTGGGATAAGGAGAACGATCTCCTTATGAGAAGAGAACGTGATCCTAATCAAGGATAAGGGTTGGAGTTTGTATTGTTCGAGGACTCAAATTCATCTAAGGATAAGAAATTGAGTCTCAATCAAACTCCGATTACTAACTCAATAAATATTTGAGTTTGTTCTCTTTTACATGTATGCACATACACTGAAGTTAAGCAAAATTGAGAGCAAAAGAGTAAGTCTAATTTGCAACAAATTTATGTGAGATTGAGTGTGCACGCCTATAGCTACTTGAACAAGATAGAAGAATCAGTTCCATTGTGTTTATTCTTATTCTTGTTCAATTGTAGTCGGTAATTTTATTTGTACCTTTCAGCTTATTTAGAAGTAATTGTATTGGGTACTTTGAGTATTCAAGTTAGAGTTAACTTGAAGGTGTCCCAGCGGTTGAGGTTGTGTGCCACACTGGGATTCGAGTTAATCCTTAGGTTTACAAATAGTTTTTGTAAATGTTGTTTTGGCTCAGTGATTTTAGTGGAAGTTTGGGAAAATCCTACTAAGTAGTAGGCCGTGGATTTTTTAACCTTTTGAGCCAGGTGTTTTCCACGTAAACATCTCTGTATTCTTTATTTTATGTATTTATTATTCTGCAAACTGCAGTAGTGAGAACATCTAGAAGAACCAGGTTCTTCTAGAGCGAAAATTGGGTACCACACAAATCACCTCTCCACCTCTTATATGGTATTGATGTATATAACATTGATTGCCTTGTTTAGCAACGCTACCCCAAAGATACGCACAGTATCACCAGATAAAAGCCGAGAAGGCCAAGTAGAGCCAGTGGGCGAACTAACCTCCCTCCTTTTACAAAACTCACGATTTTTCTTCGGATACAGGCACTGGGATTACGAAAGCATCAGACATTTTATATACTCACGAGACAAAAATTGTTCAGGAATATAATGTTTCGTGTGTCACAATATCCCCAACAGTCACAACATCGCAATCTGTTATCATCTAAGAAAGCTCTGTTACCACTTGCCATTTTATTTCTTGCATAAGGCTATCATTCTACCTTCTGAGACTAAATGATGTCTCCACCTGAATTTTTTGCATTGCATAAGGCTACCATTCTGCCTCCTGAGACTAAACGATGTCTCCATCTGTATTTTCTGCATTGCATAAGGCTACCATTCTCTCTTCTGAGACTAAACGTTGTCTCCATATGCATTTTCTGCATTGCATAAGGCTACCATCCTGCCTACCAAGGTTAAGCTCTACCTCCATCTGCATTTACATGGCTGAAATATCGCCACCTGCTATATTTGCATGGCTAAAAGATCACCACTTCTATATATGCATGGCTGAAAGATCACCACCTTATTTACATTCTGCATGGCTGAAAGATCACCACCTACTGCAATAGATGGGTTGAAAGATTACCAAATACTGCATCTAATGGGCTGAAAGATCGCCAATTCGTCCGAAGGCATCATTTTTTCGGAGGCCCCATTTTTATAGCCCGAGAATGCCATGCCATGGCCCTAGGATCCCCTTTAATCTCTTGTATATCATTCTTCAAAGTCATCATGGTTCGGAGGCACCATCCCCATAGTCAGAGAGCATAATTTCATGGCATCCGAATCCTTCATTATATGTTTCATGGCCCAAGACATCTTGATCTATGGACGTCATTCTAACTGTCCGGAGAAAATACTCATGGCCCGACGAGATATTTTATCATTTTTAAATTTATGCACAATATATGCTTGTATTGCTTATTTGCAGGTGAACCAGTGAGCAACGTCTCTATAGGCAGAAGAAATCCCACTCCAGTTCCCGCAGCCATATCAAACCTAAACATTCCACACATCCGACCATAGATATTGCATCCGTTATTGAAAAGTCTCCGTTCGCATACTCCACAAAAGGATCCTTAACTACATATGACTTGATTCCTATAAAACCAAGGATATGTAGGTAGCTCAGAAGCCAGGGCACGACCTATGCCTCCTCGAACCATTTTGTTCAGTCAAAAATGGCCATTATATCTTTACCCGACAACTCTTTCATCCTTCCCGGGTAAAGAGGGGTAGTTGTTGATACCCAATTTTTTCTTGTATTTTTTTAATATTTAAAATATTTTCAAAATAGCATATGTATACATTTATAAGTATGTCCAAATGTTTTATTATTTTTCTTAATTTTTTATAGACTTTTAAACCAGTTTATTGCCTTATTGTATATTGAAAAATTCAATAAGTTTTCCAAAAATTATCATTTTTGGTGATTAATTTATTGGATTCTCATATTTATACTAAAATATAGTGAAGATAATTGTTTTATATTTTTACAAATTTATTTAGTATTTTTAAAACTTTTTTTTGAGCAACAAGGACCTAGTAATTATTATAGCTAAGCAATATTAGAGTTCATACATCCAGTTTCACCCGTAGGGGTATTTTCTACTTGGCCATTACAAACCATGTCATTCAGGACATTATGGTTACCAAAATAGACTAGATTGTGGCATACTGTCTTGGTTAACCTTTTTGTTATCAATGGCCTTTCTTCCAAATCAGATATAAGAGTTTCATAAACATAGGGTGTGGGTAATACAAAATAATATAGTCCTTGTTGCTTTGATTGCCCTTGATTGCATTCTTCGCCACTAAGTGTGCTACCTTGTTGGCCTCCCTAAATGTGTGGTGGATTACTTGGACCTCCAGTCGCAGCATTAACGACCAGCAATCAATAATAATGGTATCAAATAGTGGTAATCCATTCATAATATGGTTCATAGCATCAGTGGAATCCATCTCCACTTCAATATTATGGGGTCCTTGATTAATAACCATCTCCAATCCTACCTTTAGCGCGAGAAGCTCTCCATGGATTTGTGATAAACCCTTAGCAACTCCCTGAAAGCCAACAACCCAATAGTCATTTGAATCCCTTATTATCCCACCCGGCCCACATAGGGAATTAGGTTTGTAGAAGGAGCTGTCAGTATTGAGTTTAAAATTACACTCCTTGGGTTTAGTCCAACAGACCCTAACATTAATGGGGAGGTGTTTGCTGGATTCATTATGAGTTAGAAGTTTGTATTGGACTGTTTGGTTAATAGCAGTTTTGAGATAAGATTTACTAAGGAAGTTATTGAAATGATTATTATTCCTGTTTATCCAAATGTCCCAAATAATAAAGGGAAGAAGCTTCTTCCAAATAAGGATATTTTTTTTTAGGGGAGGGCCTTTATTCTTAAGTAGGTTAATCCAGTTTGGTTGACTGAGCATAGAGGTAGTATCAATGTAAAGTAAAGAGCATAAATCACATACCGCATGGCAACCTAAAAAGATATGATCAATGGTTTCCTAATCGATTTTAAAAAAGAAACATACTGGGTCAATATTTATTCCTATGTGACATAGATAGCTTCTGGTAGGAAGTTTATTATGATAACATTTCCATAAGAGATATCTTATTTTATTGGGGCACTCTAATTTCCAACTCTAGGAGAAATCTTCCTTAGTCTCAATCTGTTTATCAATTAGGGAGTTGCAAGATTTGGACGTGAAGAGGCCATTTATGTTAAAGAACCAAATAGGAACAACGTAGTTTTAACTAGATGGAGAAGTAGCTATTATTTTATTGGTAATGGAATCTTGAAGATTGAAAGGGAGCCTAGAGAGATCCCAGTTATTATTGTTGCGAAAATCTCTGATAGTAAGAGTAGTATCCGCTTTGGATAGGGGACCAATAAAACATTGTCTGAGGGGGGTGTATTGTGAATCTAACTACTATACCACACACTCAATTTAGAGTTTTTATGGGGAATTCAATTAATGCTTTTAGTACAAATTTCCCACCCTTTAAGGATGCTAGACCAAATAAAAGAGGAGTTACTCACATTTTTCTTATGACTATAGACTTGGAAGAGAAGTGGTGCCCAAGGGGCTATGGGGCTATTTAGGAGCCTCCGGGAGAGGTTAGAAAGATTAGCAAGATTTTTGGTCTTCGCTTTACGGATGCCTAAGCCACCTTCATTCTTAGTTCTAGTGATGGTTCCCAATTTATAAGGTGTAGATTTTTCTTTTCGTTGTTAGTACCCCAAATGAAATTTCTATGGATCTTGTCTATTGTACTTAGGATTTTCCCTGGGAGAAGAGTATATTGCATTGTGTGATTTGCTATAGAATTTAGGCAAGAATTGGCTACCACGATTCTACCTGCCATATTGAGGCGGTTTGCTTTCCAATTGTCTAGTCTTGACATTATGTTTTCAATAATAAATTGGAAGTCTTTGGCCTTAGGTTTCAAGTTGGTTAGAGGGAAGCCTAAGTATTTCCCAGAAAAATTTGTAATCTTAATATGAAAAGCACTATCGATTTTTTCGATGAGCTATGGGGGACAGTTTTTTTATACGATTATTTTATACTTGGTCATGTTAATGGATTGGCCAGATAATAAGCAAAATTGATCAAGACAAGCTTTGATCATTTTAATAGACTTATCATTAATTTTGCTAGGAGGGTAAGACCATCAGCATAGAAAAGATGAGATAATTGGAGGTTACCATTACCAATTGAGATGGGGCTCCATTCCCCTATGTATACCTTATGATTGATGAGTGTAGAGAGCATTTCAATACATAGTGTGAATATAAAAGGGGACAAAGGATCTCATTGTCTTATTCATCGCTAGGTTTGAAGTAAGGGGTCCTATTGCCATTTACTAGGACTTCTATTCTAGAGGTAGTAATGCAATTCATTATGAGCTTAGTAATTTTAGGAGGAAAATTAAAGAAGGTTAAAGCTCTATGGATAAAGGACCATTCAAGACAATCGAAGGCTTTTTCTAGATCGGTTTTAAAGAGCATGTTATGACTCTTACCTTTGTACTTGTTTAATTTTAGAATAATCTCTTGGATAATCAGAGCATTATCACTAGCTTTCCTATTTTTAAGAAAGCTATTATGGTAAGGACTAATAATGTTGTCCAGGAAGGGTTTTAGGCAATTGCCGATTATTTTAGAGATAATCTTATAAATTGCATTGCATAAACCAATTGGTCTAAAATTCTTAAGGTTATTTGCGTTCGGAAATTTTAAGATAGGCAAAGGAGAGTGTCATTAATTCCTTCTAGCATTTTCCCAAAATTGAAAACATCCTTACAAAGGCTAATCACCGAATGGCCTATGGTGTTCCAATATTTTTGAAAAAAGAAGGGATGTAAACCATTGGGGCCTGGGGAGTTGAAGGGTTTGAACAAGAAACGGGCTTGCTTGATTTCGGATATTGTAACAGGGTTATCTAGAGACAAGAGTTTAGAGTTGGAGCATGTGTTTGTGGTTATATGCCATGCCCCAATTACTATGAGTGGTAACTTCTTTGAAGTGGTATAAACGCCTTTGAAGTAATTTATGGTATGAGAAATTACTTCTGAGGGATCATTAATCCACTTATTTTGATCATTTTTAAAAGACACAATTTTGTTAATTCTCTTCCTATTAGTAGCCGAAATGTGAAAAAATTTAGTATTTGCGTCGCCTTCATTAAGCCATAAAATTCTGGACCTAAGTTTCCAATAATCTTCTTCAATTTTCAAAATGGTATTAAAGTCATCAATAAGAGATTTTTCCTGGGATTGAAGGAAGGGACTATGAAAATAGTATAAAGAATTTTGGATACCATTCAACCTAGCTAAGATTTTCCTCTTTTTGTTAAAGGAATCCCCAAATGTATTTTGTTTTTAAAGAGTTACATTGCTCCTAAAATTTTCAATTGATTCCTCAAAGGAGTTTGTTTTGCAGGAGTCTTTAACCACCTTAGGGAAGGTGGAGTGCTTACATCAAAAGGCCTCTAATCTAAAAGGTTTAGGGTAAGAGGTGGACCGTTCGGGTGTGATATTAATAAGAAGGGGGTTGATCTGAATGAGTCTTTGGGAGGTGAAATATTGAGACATTAGGGAAGGATGTACCCAAAGATCATTACCAAATACTTTATCAAGACGTTCAAGGATTAATTTATTATTTTTGAACCTATGATTTGACCAAGTATATTTTCTACCCTTAAAACCAAGATCAAGAAGATTATAAAAATTTAAATAAGACCAAAGTTTTAGGGCACGGTTCCTGTTCAAGGTTCTCCCACCAATTTTATCATTTGTGCTAAATATGTCATTAAAATCACCACACATTAGCCAAGGTCCTATATAATTTTTCGAGGGCTTCTTAATGTTTTCCCACATTAAATCACGCATATTAGTATCTGTACTAGCATAGATACATGAAAAGAGTCATTTGATGTTATTTGGATGTACCTCTATAGTGGCGTGGATCTCATGGTTGCTTCTATTAAAATTGTGCACTGTTACCTTTGAGTTATCCCAAAGTACCACCATTCCTCCACTCTGACCATCAAAAGGAACTTCAATGAGTTCCGAAAACCCAAACTCATTCATTAAGTTGCCATGGTTTTGGATCCTAGTTTCTAGCAAAGCCACCATACATGGCCTATGGGTTACCATTAGATCTCTAAAATTCCTTCAAAATTCCTCATTGTTACCACCCCTTATATTCCAAATTGCAAAGTTGATAGGGCTAAACATATTATTCATCTGGAGTAGGTTGTGTCCATTCTCCATGGACAGGTTGGAAAGTCTCCTCACGGTTGGTACTAGGATCATAGCTTTGTTTCCGCGGTGGGGTCTTGAGGAACACGAATGTCCGTTGCACATTTGAAGAAGTCTGGGGGGACAAAAGAGAATGTGTCTTTTCTCCTAGTTCTCTTTGAAAAAGAATACTTTTACCTCGTTTAGACTTCTTAATTCCACCACTGTCCCCCCAAGAAGGTCTGCTGGGAGGGTTCATTTACTCTTCTGCCTGGTTTCCTAGGTTTTGAATTTGATCTACTAGAGGATCTGGCACTAGATTATGCATGTTCATTTGCATGTTGTGGGGAGGGGGTAGGTTTTGAGGTGGTTGATGAGTCCTCCACTACATTAGGATAGGGTTCAGGGCAGTTAGTGCTTCTAGGGGGAAGACTGGCAGATCTAATCGTAGATTTTGAGGGAGAACTGGGACTGGATTGAATGGTGGAGGTAAGTTCCATTGGTTTCTCGTTTCCTAGGCTATTTATTGGTTTAGGGCGGGGGCTAAAGGTTGCAATATATTGTTGATCCAAACATGATTTGGGTAGTTGATCACTGCAAGATGAAGACCCTCGGAGATCAACTGAGCTAAGTATCGAGGGTTTTGAATCAGAATAATACTTTCCTATCTGCTTACTGTTGCATTGAACGTCAATCCCCTCCCCATTAACCCTAGTTCTATCCAAGAGAGGAGGTGGTTATCTTGTAGAAGTGATGGTTGAGCATATATGATCGGAGGGTTTGGAATTTATTGTGGAGGGGGAAGGAGGTTTTCCATCTTTGGAGGGTTGTTTTGCCGAGTTATCTGGATTAGTTGATATCTTCTTCGACTGGATAGAGGAAGTCTTGGAATTTTATTGTGGAGATTGTGAGCTTAAATCTGAAGATGAGAGGGAGTTAGCAATGATTGCATCTAATTGCATGCAATCCGTAGGGTTTGGCGTGGGGGATTTAACTAGAGATTTTTTGTTTCCTGCATGGGAAATTTTGGCCACTTGGCCAGATTGTTCTTCCATTTGTACATCTTCCAAAGGAGGGGTGGCCAAATGTATGGGTGGTTTGCCTTGTATTTTGTCTTTTGTGTTGGGAGATGGAGGGTTTGGTACGAGCCCACCAAGGGGTACTTGGGTTATAGGGTCATAAACTAACTTAGATGGATAGTTTGTAGGGTCATTATCTCCCTGGGTAATGGAATGGTTGTTATTGATAAAAAAAATTTGTAAATTATTTTCAGTGAAGGAGTCGTTGTCATTTAATGAACAACAAAGGTTCTTAGTATTAGCATTTTACCAAGAACTAACTCTGCAGAGGCAGTTTGAGTATAGTTTGTTATCAAATTTATTTTACGGCGACGTTCAATATTGCAAATTTTCTGGACAAATTTAAGTTTTGAGATTGGATATACTTACCTGTAACGGCATTAAAAATAGTTACTTCTATACCTGTGCTTGGAGATTTTTTTGGGGGCTCTATTTGGACCTACTTCTGCACTGTTTTAGAGCTTTTGAAAGATACTGTGTGTCAACCTTCATCTTCTTTGGATTGACGATCATACTGTCCATTTGTTTCTTTGCTAACTTCCTTTGTTTGGACTGGAGGAGATTTGTTAACCAAACATTTGAACACTGTGTGACCCACCAAACCGTGATTTTTGCATAGGATTTTATCACCTTCATATTCAATCAGTTGCTTATGATTCTCAAAAGTGATAGATTTTTCTACTGGGTGATCTATTGGTATTGCACTGCACAGACGAGCATAGCAACCTCTTAGGGTGGCGGAGGTGCAAAATACACCTTTTGAAGTCTACCAATTGAGTTTCTAATTTTTTGTAGTATAATACCATCATAAAATTCTATAGGAAGGTTTGGAAGGCGAATCCAAACAGCTGTGAAGTTTTGGTTTTCATTAGTGGCTATAAATTTTGGTTTCCAACGTTGGCAGGATAGAAAGTGGCCGAAGATAAACCACGGTCCATTTTGAAGTACTGATATCATACTCTCTTGTTTTTGAAATTTTGCAACATAGTAATCTGAGCCTATATCTATTAAAGGAGTTGTTTTCTTTGTAGTTTATTATGATGGAGTATTGCCATGGCATATATATTCTGCTTTTATCTTCTTGTGAGAGAGATATTACCATGTCCTCCATGGAAAATTCCTTTAAAGGTGTAGGCTAGGAAGAGTGTTTGAGGATTTCACCTAGTGGCAACAACTTTGGAGTTATATGTAGTGTTTCTCCATTGATTATTAGAATGTCTTTAAAGGAGATTTTTGGATTACTGAGGGTTAAGGGATTGCAATTGACATAGTTAGCTGGAGGTTTTGGGGGATGAACGATGGTTCAGTGTCCATGTTCATAGAACGAGGGAAGATGAAGAGTTTGATAACAAACTCCTAGAGAGAGAAATTTTATCAAATACCAACTTCAAATTGCATATAATTGCAATAGTAGCCTCTATTAAGATTTAATTGTGTTAATACTTATACAAATTAAGCCCAGTATTTTTAAATTAATAATTATCGATTATAAATATTTTTAATACGTTTAATTTATTTTCAGAAATTAACCTGCTATTTTTATAAAATAAATAAGGGAAAATTGGCTATTTAAAATCTAGCCCATTTTATTTCAAATGTAGCCTGATTTTGAGCCCCAAATTACACCCAATATGAAGCCCAATCCGTTCAAACCGACCCACAAGCCACTTAAATAACCCAACCCAGATCCTCTACCTAACCCTTTCAGTCCCGATCGTTTATCATTTATATCAACGCCTAATATCTTCTCTTTCCTTTTCTTTGACCTGAACTAACCCCTAAAACTAAGTCATTTATTACCCACTGCGGCCCTTGAATCCTTTCTCTCTCAATTTCCTCTCAAATCCTCTCAAACCCAAGCCGCCGCCCTCAACTACAACCCCAGTATCTCCAAAATCAATGGCTTCCAAGGTCATCGGAGCCTGTATCCACCTCCCATGGCTTCTATGCGCTCGATTATTATGGTCTCGAGGATAGATCTTGAAAGAACTTGGTCCAGACCTTGTTCGATTTTAGTTTGTGGTTGGTCCCCGACCGTCCTTAACCATTCTCTGGTCAGCCATGGTTATCCGAGTCCGATTCTTGACTCTCCTACTTAGATCGATGGTTTTCAAAGCCTTCTCACCACATGGGGTTCTTCTGAAAACCTAATCTTTAAGGTTCTCTCGATTTCTCTTAGATCTGTTTCGAATCTATGTTTGCTCCGAACTTTTAAGCGCTTTTCTCAACAAAAAAATTGAAAACTCCGCTTTCAAAACTCCTTATCTTTCTGAATAAGGTTCTATTAAGTTATTTCAAAACCTTTCTTTGATTTTTTTTATATGTTTTTCTGTGTTTGCTCGTATCTTCCTTCTACCTGAGTTTGCATGTTAAAACCCCTGATTATTTTTACCCGTTTAATAGATGAATATTTGTTTGCTAGAGTTTTTTTCCGATATGTTTGTTTATCCTCTTTTTAAGACTTTTCTATTGTTGAAAATCCTATGTTTTTGGGTCTGAGACTGTTTGTTTAAGTGCATGACTCGATTTGAAGTTCTTTATTTCAAAATCTCTTATCCCTTTGCGTGATTTTTCTGATTCTAGGATTCTATCTTCTCTAAAACTCAAATATGCTCGAAACCCTAATTTTTTCTAAAGGGGGTTTCCTTACCTACTATACTAAGATCTTCGCATGCCTTTAACATTCTATGGTTTCTTCACTACTAACTCAATGTGATTTTACTTATTGTACTATCATGCTTCGAGTGTTTCTGTCTACTGAATTTTTTTGCTACTGTTGTATGCTATTTCCTCTTGCCAACAGACCTGGCCTCGCATGTATAATGTTTATGCACCTTATTTATATGTTGAAATTCCTTCTTTGTTTTCTTTTCAAACTTTTGACTGATTTTAAACTTTTCCTTTGTGAAATTCTGATTTCACATGCCTATTAAGGTTAATTGATCTCTTTTCCCATTTTACCTTACTGAATCCTTTCCAAAAATTTAAAATTTCTCTGCACCTAGACTCTATTGCTTACTTTTTATTTTACTACTTCTTTTATGGCAACTGTCAGCCTGCTTTTTAATTGATTGCTTTCCTTATTTTGAACATGTCATTGCTCGTTAAGCAAGTGACCCGTTAAATAAAGGAAATCACTTGTATAATTAATTTTGAATACGATTGTTTCTATGTTTGTAATTTATTACCTGTCTTTCACTCATTTTCAAAAACTATAAATACCCTATGCTTCTTTTCTTTCAAAAAACACGAACACTTTTCTAAAAGCCAAGGCTATATTTCGAACTCCTGCTACTTTTTTTACTACACTTTGCTTATTTGACCGGTATGTTATAATTAAGTTTTCAGCATCAACAACGACATGCTTACTTAATATTTTTGCATTCTTGTCTGCCTACTGTTGTATTTAATTCAGTACCATAATTTAGCATGTTGTAGTTTCGTTTCTCCTCTTCTAAATCAATGTACTATGAATCCCAAATCCCTACCTCAATGTGTTTAATACTTGTGGTTGGTTTACATTATTGAACATTGTTGCCCATGACTCAAACTTGGTCCTTCCGGGACCATAACCTTCATGATCCCCCTGTTTGTTGTGTGTTTTGGTTGCCTCATAGGCATGCCAACATCTTCTCTTGATGTGCATGCCCAAAGCTGGCTTTTGCCTAATTGCACAGGCTCCTTGAATTGGATTCCCAATCCCCTGCCCCTTTGTGCGAAGTTATCAACTATTTGAAGTGTTAATGGTTGTCTCCCATCATTCTTTCCCTCTCCTTTATTCCCTTAGTTTTTAAAACTCAGTTTCTGCACTTTCACTCTCTTCTTAGACTTAAGTTATGCCCCCTCATGCGACCTTGCCTTGGGACCCATAAGTTCCCTTTGAACTTGGACATATGAGGGCTGGCATTTTTACACTGCACTTGTCCCTATTCTGGTTATGAAACTTGGGTATGAGCATTGCCCGGGGTCTTATTGAGGCCCTTAGGGAACTCTAACACACTCAAGTCTGAGAAATGCTTTGGAATAGTGGTCTTTGGGCTGGTTTATCTCATAACTCAGACATGAAGTCATGAATCAGGCTTCCTCTAGTTGTAATTCTTTTCTTTGTATTTCTCTGATGTAATTCAGTATTCTTGCTTTGTAATAATATGTAATGGAAATATGGGGGCTGGCTAGTGAAAAGGGTTGGGTAACTATGCATGCAAGGGTAGAAACTATGCCTATAGGACTACTTTTAATTCTGCATTTTTCAAAATGCATTTAGAAACCACGTCTATAGGACTTCATTTAATTTTGCATTTTTCAAATTGCATTTAGACAAACTGCATTTAGAAACCATGCCCGTAGGACTACTTTTAATGTTGCATCTCAAACTGTATTAAGAAACCATGTATCTAGGACTTACTTTAAATCCTGCTTGTTCAACTTCACATCTCGATAACCTGCCCAAGTGGTTATAACCCAGTAACGTGTTGAAATTAGTAACATATATAAATCATGCCTATAGGGATTCTTAAATAAATCTGATTCGCTTTATTGTTAGATATCATGTTCATAGTGATTAAAATTAGTAATGGTAGATACTATCACCTGCAGAATTTGTAACTAGTCTAATCTAAAACTCGTTTATTTTGAATATTTGCCCAATTTCCCTTTTCTTAACAAGGTTTAGCAAGCATGCCTATAGGATTTCAAACAAATCATTTTGAGCTTTTTTACTGTTTCACCACCTTCTGAATTAAGTAGATATCACGCCTATAGGACACTGTCTAAAAACTTAGGCAAGCCATAGAGTAATAACTTTAAACTGGATCAGTTTTATTAATTGCTACAACCAGCAGGCATGCCTGATTTGGACTTCTTATCTGAGTTATGTAATAAACTAATCTGCCTCAATGATTAACTTTCCTCATATTTAGTACTTTAATCAGAACTAAAAAGATATACAAGGCATGCTAGTTATGTGCTTTTGTTAAAGGAGGTGTATATGAGCCTTTTTCTGTTTATGTGCTTCCCCAACATGCACTATGTGTTTTTGTATGTCATCTTAGATTTTTATCCTTTGAAACCAATCAGCCTAATATCCTCCCCGTCTAGGAATAGTAGTCCTAAGTGTCTTCGGGAGTGATAGGAATGAGACGGGTAATAGCATGCAATAGTAATCGGGATTGATCTGCATTTTAATACCTTAATGGGGTGGAAAAGGTAGATATGGATATGATGACTACGCGATAATGTCACGTGTATTGAGGAATGTTTACCGGACATTGTATGGGGTGATCCATATTAAATATAAACCTAGGATTCCCTTTCCCTTTATTTGCAAACTTTTTGAAACTCTTCTTTTAATTATTCTTTCATTTGTGTGCTTAAACTTAAATCCCCAAATATTTGAGCCAATACTTGTCTATTTGCTAAATTCACAATAAATGTCTGGCCGGGAACCATACTAGTGGATCCTGAGGGGTGCCTAACACCTTCCCCTTGGGAATTTCATGCTCTTACCTGATCTCCAGTTATCCAAGCGAACTTAGATTTGAATCTCTATTGGTGTCCTAATACACCTTAACTCATTAGGTAGAGACTCTTCAAAAATGCAAAACACAGTTCCCAAAAGGAACGAGTTGTCCCTCCAAATGTCATAAACCCAATTTCGCAAGAAAAAGGGAGCGCCACACGCATAATAAGCATTTATGATATCCTAAATTGATTTGATGGCCCAACTTTGAATTGACGTAATGGTCCAATGAATTCTTGAAGCGCTACGTCGCTACCTCGCCATAAGGATCTCGTTCCTCGCGTAATGGTCAGATTTTCCTAACTTTTGAATCAACAGAAATCGTCCATCGAGCTCGCCAAGAGGCAACCTTAACAAGTGGAGGGACTAATTGTATGGGTTAAAATTTTTCCACAAATGGATTATCATTAAAAAGAGTGGTACAGGGTCGACCAAGTTCTAGTGGACCCATAAGACGTAATGGCTATAAATGTCTCAGCTACTACCGAGATCGAGCCATCAAAAGGATTGAACGGCAGAATATATGTCATAACACTTGAGCAAGTAAAGAAAAATATAGTCGAGAAGGGGTATGTTGGTCAAGACAATTGGATAAAGGGGAAGATTTGCAATATATGTGAGAAGAGAAAGCAAAAAGGCGGGGGGGAGGGGGGGGGGTTCCAGAGGAGAAAAAGGAACGAAACAATTTGGAGGAGACCTTCAAGAACAAAGTAGAAGCCTAGATTTTGGGTTATAAACCTTTGTAATTTTCATTGCTAGATCAATAAAGATTGATCTCGTGGTTATCAATGACATTCCTTCCTTATCTTCTTTGATCTTACACGTATAGAACAATGTATCAAAGATGTAAGCTTATTATTTACGTTTGATGTTTCTTAAACATTCTACAAAGTGCTATATTAGCTTAGTCTTATTCGATCTCGTACCCAATATCTTCAGATCTAGAGTTAATTATGTTTGGCTAAGATATACCCTCCCTATTTATTATTAATTGATTTTAGCGAAAACCTTAGCACTTTTTGGTGAAACAGTCGGGTTAATGGTTGGTGAATGGCTCGAAATTTTATAATTAACTTCTTAACGATTTTGGGGGCGAATTATTCCTTTTTTTAATCGGATAAGTTGTTAACCTGTTAAGAATTTTTATTTTTATACTTTTACCTATGGTCTTCTACATGATTTGTTGGAGATTCGCTGCCATTGTCTTCTGCATATCAAATATACAGCTGGTCATTTTTCCCTACTTGTTCTGCTCATATTTTTATTTATACTATCCATTCTTGATAAGAGGAAGCAGTTGTAAGTCACATTTTCCATGTTTGCGTTATCTTTCATATTCATGTAAAGGCATAGAACATGTAAGGTTAAAAAATCAACATATTTGCTTAGCTAGACAGCAGCAACTTCATTTAAAGTATGAAGTCACAAATTCTTCTCTACTTCTCTTTTATTGTCTATTTAGCTTAGCCGATAAACTGCTCGATAATAATTAATTTGAAACCAATCCGGTGCAATGTCTTATTGGATGGCTAGCGGATTACTATATGTATATATTGATATATGATAATTAAGTCGAACCGTTAAGCATAAATAAATGCCTGATTCACCCGATAAATACCCCTAATTACAAAGAGGTTTTTCTAAAAATATATATATAAAAGTGATATTCTAATGGTAATTTTTCTGAATGTCCTTTGTATGAATTTTTGGTTCTTTAACTATCCAAGGACTAAATTGAAAGTGGTCGAATGTTTTAATCTCCTTTGTTCTCACTTTCTTCTTTACTAGTCCATTTTTTAAATTTCTTCTTACACCATTATTTGTTATAGTTTTTGTATGGTCAAAATTTACCTTTAGGCGAAATGGTATTAGTTCAAACATTCCTAGAAGGCCACATGTCAAAGTAATATAATTATCAGCAACAGCCGAGGTCAAAGAGTCAGCAAAAGCTGAAGTTGAGGAATTGTCATCGAGGCTGAGGTCGAGCGCCCTTGATAGAGTTATAACGGCTAGGACATTAAAGAGAATATTCTAGTGGATATTTTCTACACTTGTACTATTAGAATTTTTTAGAAATATATTCCCTGTAAATGTGAAGAGACACAATAATATGGGACATGTGATTCAGTTATAAAAAAATACTTTGACTTTAGAGAGAGAATCAGATTTCATTGCAAGCATACAAACATCACATTTTCATTAAGATTTTTTTCTATTCTTTTCCTCCAGATCCGAGAATAACTTTGATATTCAAAGAATTGTCCATCACTCATCATTATTAGAAAGAACATTCACTGAGTCCATCATTTCTTGGGTGACTCATTCATATTATTTACTTAAATAATATTCATCAATATGTAATACTACATTATTGCCTTTGATTTCTTGAATATTGATTGTATGTTGCCGTTGCTATCAAAATATACCTACGTTGTATTTATTTTACTTTTGAGAGCTCCATCTTGAGGATATTATTGTTAGCTAAGATTAACCCTCATTTACATTAATTTAATTAGTTAAGTCAAGATCTATATCTTTTGGTCGAGTAGTTTGGTACCGTCTGTGGGAATTTCTTAGTTAAACTTTTAGTTTCCTCTAGATCTACAATTAGCACAGTCGCCAACATAAAACCTCGAGATCTCTGTTCTTTGTGCATACAATACCCTACATGGCAGGTAACCAAGGAGAAAGGACAAAAATAAAAAATAAATTCCCATCTAACCTCATGAATGCCATCAACAAAAGTTGTAAACCAGTAGGTGGGGACGTGGTGCCCAATGCGTCCCCAAGGACAGAATCCCCAACACTGCAGCATAAAAATTCCAAATAAAAAATGGGCCTCCACGTCTGCAGAATAAGGGAAGCCCCAGCTGTGAAGCAAGTCCTCGAAGTATTGTTAAATGACACGCTAGTGAGCGTCCACAACAGACCCGTTCTAAGAACGACTGTAGAAACCACAAGAGCTTGCATGATACAACAAACGGACGAGTAGTGCGATCGGCCAAGCCCTTCGACGACAGGAATAAATAACAATAGTACTAACAGTGCAGGTGGTAGTGCACCCGGAATTGGCTAAATCTAGTATAGTGGGTCTTGTTCCGATGCGGGAAAAAATCTTTTTAAAGGGAATCTCTATGAAAGAGAATTGAGAACCGTAAGGCGAGCACAAAAACACGATGTAGTCAAGGAGAGAACTCCAGAGGAGAGTGATTTGGCTCATAGAAGCGAGGATCTGGAAGAGAGGGTCAACTATGGTAGTGACTGAGGGGGATTTTAGGGGCTGTTAAGAGAGCCCAGTTCCAGGCCCTCTTTTAGGAAGAAAAAATGGTACAAAAAGAGGGCTTGGGGCCTTTACTTTATGTAAACCGCACACTTACTCTAACGGCGTACCCTTTGCATGATGGGTCTACATTTTTGTTTAGGTTCTCGAGATTCTCAATTGCTCTTTTGGATTCCCCAGTTTTTGGATTTTCATTTCTTTATACTTCATTGCCCGCCCGGCCCCTATCTTTAATCTTAAGTAAAATGATTTCAAATCAATAAAGTGAACAACCAAACCTCTTTGTTTGAAGCTTTTACCATGCCGCTTTAGTTGGTGTGAAACGAGCAGATTCTAGGATTTGGTATCAGACCAAAATGTAGTTCTCATGGCCCCTTTTCTTGCTCAGTTCCTCAAAAAAGGTCGAAATTTGACGAAGGCTAGACAATCTACAGCACTCTGTCAGCGAAGTCCCCTACTACGAATGAACTTCAAAAGGCGTTGGCGGTTCTTATTGACAGCACACAGCAGCACTATACATTTCCCTGAGGCGCCTAGCCTTTAGAATCCCGATCTCTCTTTCCTGCCTGTCCAAAGAAAATAGAACATCTTCTAGTTCAAGGTCGTGAACCCGCAGCGCCTATTGCTGAGGTTTATCATCCGATACAGGAGGACGGACAGAGGTGTCGGGAGCTTAGTGATCGTCTTAGCCTCAATACTATCAAGCATCCCTTGCCCGAAGAGATTTATAAGGAAATAATTCATTCTGCTCTATGTTTGTCAGAGGAATATTAGCTTTTGATTGAACCTGACTGCGGAGAGAGACTATGAATCAATCTATTCCTACGGCTTCTAGGCTTTCCACCCGAGAGTGGAAAACCTGCGCTTCTTCAAATATCCCATAAATCTAAATAAAGTAGGGACTTCAAAGCTTCGTAGATGTGAAATTTGCTAATTTTCACTCTCAGCTTTCTCATCACATGAATGAGACATAACTTCTTATCATAAGAATAGTGAACTAGAAGGAGTCAGATCTAGGAGTAAGATCCTATCCATGGGAAATCTACTCAAGAGTTGAGGCCCCTAATTCAGTCTATGTCTGGCTCTTTAGAGCCAATATCGCCTCGTTTAAGGCACAATAACCGTCTTCCATGTTAGATTCACCACCGGACCTTGTTACCGTGCCGAAAAAGACGTAATAGCGACCGTCCTGGGCCTTTCATGATTGTTGACCTGTCTCGGACCGGGGAAGACGTTCTTCAAGACAGGACATATGGGCTGCGCAAGGCGGCCCCCAAGAACAAATCCCCACCCCTCTTTTCCCCCCTTTAATGAAGGACCCTCGCCTCCCTTCCTATTCATTTGTGGGTCTGGACATGAGGGCCTTTTTTTCAAGAGGTGATTTCGAGAATCAACCAACAGAAAATTTTGTCTGACGCCGTACCTGAGCACTCATGCCTGCAGACCCCTCGATTCTCTTTCTATGACTACTCTGGAAAGCAAAGGCTAGGAAAGGAAAGGAATGGAATCTTCGCATGGACAAAGAGAGAGAAGAGAGGGCTAGGTCAACCTTATGGATAGCGTAGCGTAAGGACGTAATAGGAAAGATAAATGCTCAATGAAGCGCTCAAGAGAAGAGTGTAGGGAGTTAAGCAGGGCTAGTCACCATTGTGAATTGACATCACTAAGGTAATGTTTTATGTAGTATAAAACTCATGCATGGCACAAGATTAAGGTTCAAGACTTGCATAATCAGAAACAATAATTCTCTCTCAAGTGCTCGCAACAACCTCTCTCAAGAACAAAGATGCTTCAACCTCAAGGACCGAATCCGAGATTGAAGATGTCTTAAGTCCTTAGGTTTGTTGAGTCTTTGTTATTTGTTCTTCAATTGTAACTCCTATCTTACTTTCTTAGAAGTTGTTTTAGGAAACCCAAAATCACAAACCCTCCAAGTTTATGTCTTATCTAGAGTTAGTCGTGTTGTAAAGCCTTTGTAATAAATTTAATACAAGGTGGCTTATAATAGGGTTATTACAAATTAGAGTGTCAAAAGCCTTTGTAACTGTAGAGTGACAAAGTGGCTTGTGGTGAAAGCATCACAAGTTAGTAAAATCCTTTGTACTAGGGAGTCACAAAGTGGCTTGCTACCTAAAGTTAGCTGAATTCTGTGTAATATAGTAATTACAAAGTGGCTTGTAATAGGACTTTTTAAATTAGTGAAGTTGAAAGCCTACAAGTGTAGGTCGTGGCTTTTGTCCCCTTGAGTTGGGATTTTTCCACTTAAAAATTCTCCGTGTTCTTTACTTTCTGCCGAACTACTGTGGGAACAATTAGTGAACCTGATTCCCTATACTAGCTGGTATTACATTATGTTGCTTACAGTGGGAACTTATAGAGAATCTAGTTCTCTATACAGTGAGAACTTATCATGTGTATCATTTACATACTTGTTTAGTAGTTAGAACTATACCAAACTGATATATACTTGTCCAGTTGCTATAACTGTACCAAACTGATATAGGACCAGATCGCTATACAGTTTGATTCATTAGTATATTCTAAGGAAACTCATACAGAACCTGGTTCTCCATACAGCCTGGTGGACGCTAAGTTTCTAACAATTGATATCAGAGCAGGTTCTTTCTAAAAGGTTAACACCTAAAAAGTATCTACATGGCTGCTCCACCAAATCATGAGGAAGGGAAATCAACGTACAGACCACTAAATTTCAACAGTCAATTCTATGGTTGGTGGAAAATAAGAATGCATGATTTCATTATGGCTGAGGACTCAGAGTTATGGGATGTAATATGTGATGGACCTTTTGTTCCCATGAAAACTATTAGTGAGGGAATAGTTATAGTCCCAAAAACAAGAAAAGAGCATAGCGATGCTGATAGAAAGGATATTGAGAAGAATTTTAGAGCAAAGAAGATTCTTGTTTGTGGCATCAGACTAGATGAGTACAACTGCATTTCAGCTTGTCATCCGCTAAGAAGATTTGGGAAGCTCTTCAAAGTGCCCATGAGGGAACTACTCAGGTTAATCAGTCCAAAATGGACATGCTTACTACTGAGTATGAGCTTTTTAAGATGAAGGTGGATGAGTATATCCAAGATATGCACATACATTTCAGCTCCCTTATCAATTAGCTTCACTCCATTGGTGAAGTCATCCCAAGAAACAATCAGGTCCGAAAAATACTCAGTGTTTTACCAGGTTCTTGGGAAAGTAAAGTAAGTTCTATCGCTGAAGCCAAGGATTTGCAGAAGCTGACCATTGATGAACTCATTGGAAATCTCAAAACTTATGAGATGAAGAGAAAGAAGATAGCCCAAGAAGGAGAAGAGCCTGGTTCTCAAGGCTTCCAACAAAGATTCAAGTAGTGATGAATCTGACACGGATTATCTCACTCGAAGATTCCAAAGGATGATTCAAAAATGGTGGCATTCCAAAGAAAATAACTTCCAGCAGGAATTTCGAAGAAAACGATTGTTGCCATATGTGTGGAAAGTCTGGACTCTTCATTAAAGGTTGTCCTCTTCATAATCAGGATCATTACAAACCATTGAAAATGACACTAAAATAAACCACGTCCCTGACAGAAAGTTCAAACAAAGAGATGATGCTAACAACATATTGAAGCAAGCCCTAGTTGATTGGGGAAATTCCTCTAGTGAATCCAAAGGTGAAAATATGATGGTTGCTGGCAATGGATCTTCAGAATATGAGACAATCTTACATTCATGTCTAAATCTGATGATGATGAGGACAAGGAGGAAGATGAGGTACGTTTTCTTGATTTTCAAAGATATTTGAAAACTTACTCTAAGAAAAAATTGATGTCCTTAGCAAATATGTTGATTGATGCCTATCACATCCTCATTAATGAGAAGAACTCTTTAATAGAAGAAATTTGTGGCATTGAACAACAGAGGGATTATATGGGAGTTTCTATTGTATACTTGGAAACCATTGAGAGTATAAAGAAAGTAAAAGAGGTCTTAACTGAGAGTAATGATAACATTGAGCATGAGAGAGATGACCTATTGGTGGTAGTTGTAAGCTTGAAGGAAACAATTCGAGAACTTAAAATGAAAAGCAGGTCTAAGAATTCTCAAAAGGGAAAGGAAGTTCCAAGTGAGGCATATATTAAGCTTGAAAGTGAGTTAAATTTAGTGAAGTCTAATATTAAGCTTGAAAGTGAGTTAAATTTAGTGAAGTCTAGTCTGTGTATTGGGCTTGAGAGGAACAAACAACTTTAGGAAGAACTAGGAAGAGTTAAAAGTGATCTTGAAAAATCACTTAAGTGGACCTGGTCCTCTGATGCTATCACTTCCTTGTACACAAACAACGGGGAAACAAGTAGGGAATCGGGTTCCAAAGGAAAAAGATTCCCTACAACCCTTATAGAAAGTACCTTACTGTACTGGCAATTGGCTTTGCACTCAGTGTGGCAACACTGGGCACTCTAAAGAAAATTGTAAGGTTAGAATTCAGTGGTTGCATAAAAATAAGGTTTTTGCTGATAAAGTAACTGCTACTACGAAACCTGGTCCTTCACATAAAAAATGTATAATGCCTTGGACCAAAAGAGCCCTCATTTACAATTTTTTCATTGCAAGGACTCTTATAAAGTTAAAATTCAGTAATTGCAGAACAATAAAGTTTTTGTTGAAATGAGGCATATTGATGAGGAACTTAGTTCCCAGAAAAGAAAATATGTGCTGCCTGCATGGACAAAATGAATTCTAATCCACCCATTCAATTATTACAAGGGACCCAAACTCATTTGGGTTCGTAAATCTAACTTCTGATTTTCTTGTGAGGGGAAATGTGAAAGGGAGAGCCCTCAATGGTACATGGATAGTGGTTGTTCAAAGCATATGATTGGAAATACAAATGATCTCCTTTCACTTATGGCCCTGCAAGGAGAGAGTGTACCCTTTGGAAATAGCTAAAAGGGGTACACTCTAGGAGTAGAAAGGATTGGGAAGTCACTCACTCACCTAAAAACATGTCTATGTCAATGGCCTAAATTAAAGTCTCTTGAGTGTTTCTCAGATATCTGACAAGGGAAATAAAGTGGACTTCTTGTCCAAGATATGCACAGTCACAAATCTTGTGACTAGTGAGGTGGTGCTTGTGGCCAAAAGATACAACAATGTCTATACTGCTAATTTTAAGTCCCGACATGATGGTGATCTAACATGCCTAAGTGTCATTAATGATGATGTTGAATTATGGTGAAGATGACTGGGCGTGTGAGTTTCTACTTATTGAACAAGTTGGTTATGGAGGACCTAGTTCATGAGCTGAAGCAGATTCTTGCTACTAGATTATCAAATTCATGATTAGGTCCCTCCTCAAGAAGTCTATCTATGAACTGCTCAATGGGAAAAAATCCAAGTTGACCTACCCGAGAGTCTTTGGATGCAAATATCTTTTTCTCAACAATGATGGAAAATGGTCACAAAACCAAGCAGATGAAAATGGAGAAATCACAAATGCTCATGGTAAAGATATAGATATTGCAAATGGAAAGACTGATTTGATGTGTCAAAGTTAAGCAGAAGGATGAAGGAGATGCATTAGAATCTCCAAAATAGAATAGAGGAACCTTGTCCCTCGATGATTGGCAATGTTAAGAAGGAAAAGTACAATGCTAAAAAGTGTTTTTGGTGACATCTAACTCAAATGTATACTATTATAGGTATACACATATGGTAGTTTCAGGACAAAAACAAGTAAGAGTGACATTGCACTTCTAGGATTCCTTGCTCAAAATTTTCAAAAATTGTCAAGGAAACTGGTTCCTGTGACTCAAGTTAGTAGTCTCTCCAATACTTATATGCCTTTTTAAGTTGCTGAAGTGTCATGTCATTAATTTATTTATGCCTTTCTCCTACCTCTCCTCCTAACTTTTGAAGTCCAAAATGTTAAACCTTTTCTGAACCGACTTGTTGACCAAAAAAAAAAACTTCTCTATTTTACACACAAATAAAATCGATTCTTTTCTTCAAAACCAAAATCAACCATTTCTCAAAATAATTCTTCTTTCCAAATATGACAGAAGCGAATCCAACTCTCTAACTTTCCAAAAACCTAACTCCATCAGAAGCAAAACCCCAAGAATTCTTTTGTAGTTTTTGATGGAAGTTTAACTGAAAGGGATTATGGTATATCTAATATTCTAGAGTGTGAGGGTGAAATCGTTGTTGGGTTTATATAAGCCTTGACGGATGGAGGAATTGGTGAATGTGCTGAAAAATAGGGAAACTGAATAAGGGACTCGGTCCCTAAATCCTTCTTAGGATGATAATTCTAATGATGATCTTTCTCCCTTGAGTTCTTTGTGTAAACGAACTTTGATCCAGTAATAAGGTTTGAGAAAATCATATTGATTGCTGATGAAGTGGTGTAATCTAGTGATGTGGTGATTACAGAAGAGAGGACAAAGTATAAGTATATATATATATATATATATATATATATATATATATATATAATAAAAGATAGAGAAAAGAGGATTGGCTGAGAAAGATGTAGCAAATGATAAGGGCAAACATATTGAGAAGAAGAATAGGGAGACATGGCTGCTCAGGGATAGAGAAAGTAGTGTAAGTGAGGAACCTGGTTCCTTCAGAAGCAAAAGGTTTAGCCATTAGGTTTGAAGGGAGAAGACTTTGAAGTTTCAAAAAGTGCTATAAGGCAGAGTGTTGACTATGATATTCCTAAATAATGGAGGATCTTCTTAATATTGTTGAGCTCCAAAAATAAAAGCACCTATTTAATTCTCCAAGTCCCAATGTTTATATAGAAGAAGTACACACTTCTATGTTTTACGTGATACTATGATGCTATATGTGCATAGACTGAGTCTGTTCTTGATGGCACCAAGCTTGGGAACTTCATGTCGATCTGATTGATGGTTCAGCCTACTCAGACAGGTTGAGCACTAGGTCCTCGTAGACCCTCGGCAAAATAGAATGCTAATTTGAATGGTGAGAGTGACAAATTGAGGAAACGGGTGGAGGAACTGAGAGAGAAGATGATCATTTATCAAACGAGAGTAAATGAATGAATGGACAAGCTCATCAAGAATTAATATACTTGCCCATCGATCCATGTCCTTCTCTCCTTCCAATTTCCCTTGAATTTTTATCTTCTTTTGATCCCCATATTTAATGATATTGGTACTTTTGTTGTTTAAATTGTCATATTATGTATTGTTGAAACTACTATACTTTTGTTATAATTACTCCACTGTGTGCAATCACTCTATTTTGTGACATGACATTCACTTGTTGTTCTTATTACTGTTCATGATGTGTTGTCCAAGTGGCCTGAGTTAATGTCGTTGAACTTCTTTTTGGTGGTACTTCTTCTGTTATCTTTTTGGTGATGCCAAAAGGGAGAAATTATATAGGTGTCAACAAAGGGAAGAATAAAATTGAATTGATAAGTTGTGTTGTACATGGAAGATGGCTCTGCTTTGCAGGGGAATGTAGTTGATGGCTCTGGTTCGCAGGGGAACGTGCTGACAGTATGTTGATTCTAGGTCTGATCCTTAGGGAAACATGTGAAGAATCTGGTTTTCAAGAAGAATAATAATTTTAGGTTTATCATCATAAAAAAGTCGGAAATTGCTCTAAGTTACACTATGTCATGTTTTGATGATGACAAACATTATTAACATACTAGGTACGGACCAAATGTGATCAATGCAGATAAGGAACCTTATTCTGGGGGGGAATAATTCCGGGTTTTTCATTCATCAAAAAAGGGGAAATTGATAAGTTATGGTACTTTAATTTTTTATTATTTGCCAAACAGTCTTGAGAGACCAGTTGTGATCAGCACCTTAGGTTAGGTACTCATGGGGAATATGATTCATTCATAGGGGGAACACTATGGAGATATAGTTCTCATGGAGAATATCAATTATAAGTTTGTCGTCATCAAAAAAGAGGGAAAATTGATAGGTTACAAGCACCTTGGGCATAAGTAATTTACTTTATGTTTTGATGATCTAACAAACTTACCATCTAGAACCAGATACAGAACCTATTACACATCTACAAGACCTTAAGATCACAAAGTTCCCGGTCGGGATCCAGCGTGAGATATAACTCAACCCTTCAAAGAGGAAGGAACTGCTGGGTAAACAGTCCCCTAAAAGTTCCCGAGGAGACTGTATGAAGTCAACTCTCCAGCAGAAAAGTTACTGCCTGCACATCATTATAAGTAATGTCACACATGTATAAATACCATCAAGTAAGGTAAAATAACTTACTTCATGAGATAACCAGATAAAGGACCTGAAGTATACCTGGGACAACCATTCAAGTTAATCGACTCAAAATAATCTTGGCAGTGTGCTTTAGCTTCACAGGAACCAGATTAGGGACCTAATACCTTGGTATTCCCCTGACAAAAGTATAAGTCAACTGTACAGCTGGAAAGCAATAGCAAACAGTGCAATAGTCACTTTCCATTAAGATTGGACATCACCATTGTGAATTGACATCACTAAGGTAATGTCTTTTGTAGTATAAACCTCATGCAAGGAACAAGATTCAGGTTCAAGACTTGCATAATCATAAACAAAAATTCTCTCTCAAGTTCCTGCAACAACCACTCTCAAGAACAAAGCTGCTTCAACCTCAAGGACCGGATCCAAGATTAAAGATGTATTAAGTCCTTAGGTTTGTTGATTCTTTGTTATTTGTTCTTCAATTGTAACTCCTATCTTTCTTTCTTAGAAGTTATTTTAGGAAACCCAAAATCACCAACCCTCCAATTTTGTTTCTTGGCTAGAGTAAGTCGAGTTGTAAAGCATTTGTAATAAAGTTATTACAAAGTGGCTTGTAATAGGGTTATTACAAGTTAGAGTGTCAAAGGCCTTTGTAACTGCAGAGTGACAAAGTGGCTTGTGGTGAGAGCATCACAAGTTAGTAAAATCCTTTGTAATTAAGGAGTCGCAAAGTGGCTTGTGGTAAGAGTACCACAAGTTAGTTAAATTCTTCGTAGTAGAGTTAGTACAAAGTGGCTTGTAATAGGGGTTTACAAGTTAGTGAAGTTAAAAGCCTAAAATTGAAGGTCGTGTTTTTTGTCCCTTTGAGTTGGGATTTTTGCACATAAAAATCCTCTCTGTTCTTTACTTTATGTCGAGCTACTATGGGAACAATTAGAGAACCTGATTCCCTATACTAGTTGGTCTTACAGTCTATTGCTTACAGTGGGAACTTTTGGAAAATCTAGTTCTCTATACACTGGAAACTTATCCTGTGTATCATTTACATACTTGTTTAGTAGTTAGCACTATGCAAAACTGATATTGGACCTGATTGCTATGCAGTTTGATTCATTAGTGTTTTTAAAGGAAACTCATAGAGAACCCAATTCTCTATATAGCCTGGTGGACACTAAGTTTCTAACAGTCCTCCAACTCAATCATTGCATCATCCTTCTGGGGGATCACTCCCATCCTCTTTGGTGCCCTCTCCAACTCCTGCTCCTTCTATAGATCAATTTGAGCTGCTAGAGGCTGGTCATGAAACAGTAGCTCCAGTGGTAGATGATCAGCAGCCTTCATCTTCTCCATTTGTACCCTCAACTCCTTCATAGACTCCTTTGACGCCCGAGTCTTTCTCAGCTTCTTTGTCTCTTTGGTCAGCTCCTTCACTGTCTTTCCATGATCACCTACAGCATCCAGAATCAATTGCTGGTTCTTCTAGAGCTTCTTCTGGTTGTCTAGAAGCTGCTTATGAGTCTCTCTGCTGAAGTTGGATCTTGTGGATATGGGGTATGTAATGGGCTACCACGGAGCTAGAAAGCTCAAACAGCTTAAAAGTAGTTGCATGCATCCAGTTGTTAATACTGGAAAGTATTTGGCTCAAAAGGTTGGTAGTCAATGGGTATGTTGAGGATGATGGGATATCTGGAGCAATGGACGTAGAGGGTCCTTAGGCAATATCTGGAGTGGCTGTGAGAGGCTGAGAAGAAGGAACTACTACTACCGGCCCTTCAGACTGGCCAGTAGAAATAGTGGATTTTCCTTTATGATCTTTGTCTTTGGGGCTGTCATCAGCCGTTAGGCTATACCATGAAAAGGACATTTTTGGTTTCACCTTCACGTTAAACTTCCTTTTCTCCACATCTCAGAATATATTGTAAGGAAGTTCGGGAAGGGGTATGATCATTCACCCTAATTTACCACCCTAGTGATCAGCCTAGACATAACATTTCCAATATTGATCGGAAATCCCGCCATAATAGAAGCTACTACTATCGGGAGACCGTTAGAGAGTTCTCCCGGGTAGTGGGGTTCAGCCTGCTGCATACAAACATCTCCCACCAATTTGTCTCGAAATTTAAGGTTTTCCCCAAAATTTGAACTCCTGATGTCAAGCATGATGGGGTGGTACCCTAGAGTGCCAGGTATTCTGCTAACCACGGACGGGCTGCTTCATCCAATGCCACATTTTCTATGTATAATGATTCATCTTCCTCAGGAATGCCCAGGTAGTCATTAATTGACTTCCCATCAAACTTCACTGTCAAATTTTGCACCTTAGTCACTTTAGTGCCCTTTTTTATGTGGGAGGAATTTGCGTAAAACTCCTTGACTAATTGCTTATTTGCATCCTAGACTTAGCTCACAAAATACTCCCAACTCGGTCTCTCTCTGAATTGCCTCTTCACATTAGGGTTATGAGGCAGATGGTCCCTCTTAATGAATTTTCGCTCAAGAATCAATTTCCTCTGTGGCTGCCACTCTCGGAACTTGTAATATGCAATCTCACTAACAAATTTCCTTTACCAAGCCTGTTTGGGGTTCTCCCCCTTCTTCTTTATCAATGGGATCCTCCCTGGGTGTTGAAGCTATAGGTGAAGTAGATGTTGCATTATCACTGCTCTCTGGTGAGCCCTCAAACGACTCAGAAGAAACTTGAATTGAAGCTTGAGTAGTAGGAGAGGCCAGAAATGTGGTCACATCACTCAACCTAAATCTCCCCGGGAAGTCAGGTACATACTCCGACACTAAATCAGACTCAGATGCCTCTCGGGAGGGCAAATAGTCACTTCCCTCATAATGGGAAGTAGCTCTATCTGTAGCCTTGATTTGTTTTCATGTTTCCCCAATTGCTTTTCGAACTTGTGGGGTCAATTTTATTATTCCTCGTCCCCTACCATGGGAAGACTCCCCTCTTCCTTTCTGTTTTTCACCACCTCTTTTTGATTTAACCACTGACTGCAATGAGAATTCAGTTAGTGTTTGTTAGTATCAATACCAAAAGAGGCAATGAAGAGTATGATTGAAAATAGTTGACCACGGACCGCATAAAACTCATTACGGCCACAAAGGTACCACCGCGGACCTCGAAAATAGTACCGCGGACCGAAGTGGGGTGGGATTCAAACTATCCACCCACTAAATAAGGGTTATCGTGGACCGCAAAAAATGATTCGTGGCCGTGGTAAAGCATCGCAGAAGACAAAAAAATGCCACCGCTGACCGCTCTGATGAAGGATTACAATATCTCAATAGATAGTTGACCACTGACGGTGTAAAAACAATCGCGGACTACACCAGTCAAATATTTGGCTCAGCACCTAGGGTTTCAAAATTTCATGCATTTTAGCATTAATCAATGTATTACCAACCCACTAGGTTGTTAATAACTATTTCTAACTAATTAAAACCTAATATAATTGACATTATAGAACCCTAAGTTAAAGATTAAAGAAAAAAGAAGAAGAAGAAGTAAGAACTACCAAATAAAAACCAAAATAAAGACTAAGGTTAGATTTAAAGTACCAGAAGTGAGATGCGATATAGATGAAGCTCAATTCTTGGGTTTTGCAAATCAATGCGTGAGTGAACAGTACTCAATAATGTGCGGGAGTACAAAAGGTGAAAAGTGTAAGGGGGCCTCAGATCCTATTTATAGAAAATGAGTTGGACTTACCCACAGCAGCCCGCATAAAATACACCACGGATCTCGGTTATTGATCCTTGAAAGACACAGGCATGGATTGTACTACGGACTATAGAGAAAACATCGCGATTGCGGTAAGACACCACGGACTGCGAAAAATGCATTGTGTAGCGGCTGAAACCTCATAGAACTTTCACTTTTTCATATTTAGCACCGCGAACCACAATCAAGTTTTGCCCCCGCAATAAGGCCATTGCGGCCGAAAAAAATGCAATGCGGCAGCAGTCCAAACTTCGAAGAGTGGAATATTTTTCCAATTTGGTCCCGCACTACATCAAAGTAGTCCTACATATATCTTACAACCAATTAGTCCAAAAGCGAATTCTACCCTGAGAATAAAAACAAAGAAAAAAAAAGAAAGACATATGGGTTGCCTCTCATAAAGCGCCTTATTTAACGTCGCGGTACGATGCAGGTTACCATGAAATCACTATAGATGGATCATCTCCACTACGTGGATGTCACCAATATTTTCAAGATAGTGCTTGACTCTGTGACCATTAACACAAAAAGATCTCTCCATTTTTTTTCAAGTCAAGTGCACCAAACGGATTCACAAGCACCACTTCAAAAGGTCCACGCCATTTCGACTTAAGCTTTCCTAGAAATAGACATAATCGAGAATTGAACAAGAAAACAAAATCACCCACTTTGAACTCCTTTCCATGAGCATACTTGTCATGAAGGTACTTTATCTTGCCCTTGTACAAGGATGAACTGGAGTAGGCATGAAATCGGAATTCATCAAGTTCATTAAGCTGCTCCACACGAAGATTTGCTACCACAGCCCATTACAAATTTAGCTTCCTCAAAGACCACATGGTCTTGTTCTCTAAATTGACCGGTAGATGGAAAGCTTTCCCACACACCAATCGGTACGGAGACATATAAGTCAGAGTCTTGCAAGCAGTCCTATAAGCCCATAAAGCATCATCCAATTACTTTGACCAATCGATCGTATTTTCATTGATCGTCTTTGACAATATACTCTTGATTTTCCTGTTTGAGACTTCAACTTGGCCACTCCCCTAAGGATAATAAGGGGTAGAAACTTTCTTATTGATAGTGTACTTTGCAAGAAAAGTGTCAAAAGCTCTATTGCAAAAATGAGGCCCCCATCACTTAGCATTGCTCGAGAAGTGACAAACCTAGTAAAAATACTCTTCTTGAGAAACGAAACAACACTCTGGGCCTCATTATTGGGTAAAGCCACGACATCAATCCAATTTAAAGCATAGTCAACTGCCACTAGAATGTATGTGTTGCCACATGAATTAACAAATGGGCGCGTGAAATCAATTCCACATACATCAAAGATATCCACTTCGAGAATAGTGGTAATAGGCTTCTCATCCTTCTTTGAAATTCCACCCGCTCTATTACATTCGTCTCATATCTTCACAAGTTCACTTGCATATTATACAATGTTGGCCAGTAAAAACCACAACTAAGAACCTTTGAAGATGTCCTCGCCCCACCATGATGACCACCATAGGGAGAGGAATGACAAGCCTCTAAAATACTCACTTGCTCCTACTCCGGGACACGTCTTCGGATCACACCATCAATGCAGATCTTAAACAAGTAAGGCTCATCCCAATAGTATTCCAAACTATACTGTTTAAGCTTATTCACTTAGTTAGAAGATAGCTCACATGGTACAATACCAATCACAAGGAAGTTAGCAATATCTGCAAAATGTGGCATGTTATTCACAGATATGGAGAGGAGCTGCTCATCAGGAAAAGAATAATTAATCTCAAGGTCATCACGGGGCCTCCCCTCCTCCTCCAAGTGGGACAAGTGGTCCGCCACTTGGTTTTCACACCCTTTCCAATCCACAATCTCCAAATTAAACTCTTGAAGCAATAAGACCCATCCAATCAAACAAGCTTTGGAATCCTTCTTCGCCATCAAGTATCGGAGTTTGGCATGGTCGATATGAACTATCAATTTAGAACCCATGAGATAAGGCCTAAACTTCTCCATTAAGAACATAATAGCCAACAACTCTTTTTCTGTCACCATGTAATTCACTTAAGCATCATTCATTTTTTTGCTTGCATAATACACCCGGTGAAACATTTATTCACTCTTTGACCCAAGACCACCCCAACCACAATATCACACACGTCACACATGAGCAAATAAGGCAAGCTCCAATTGGGTGAGGTAATAATAGGAGTGGTGGTCAACTTGTACTTGAGGAGTTCAAAATCTATCATGCATTCCTCATTGAACACAAACTTGGAATCTTTTTCCAATAACTTGCACAAGGGATTCTCTATCTTAGAAAAGTCTTTAATGAATCTTCGGTAGAATCCCATATGCCCACGGAAACTTCTAACCCCCTTGACTGAGGTAAGAGGAGGAAGCTTTGAGATCACTTCAATTTTAGCATAGTCCACCTCTATGTTGCACTTTGAGATCTTATGGCTGAGGACAATGCCTTCCTCTACCATAAAGTGTCATTTCTCCAAATTAAGCACAAGATTGGTTTCTTCACACTGGGCCAACACCCAATCAAGATTTTTCAAACATTCATCAAACGAGTCACCCGTAATGTGAAGTCATCCATGAATATCGCCAAAATTTCCTCCTCCGTGTTAGTAAATATAGACATCATACACCGTTGGAATGTTGTCGGTGCATTACACGGCCCAAATGGCATCCTAGAAAAGGAAAAGTTACCATATGGACACGTGAAGGTGGTTTTCTCCTGATATTCTGGAGCAATAAAATTTGGTTGTATCCAGAATACCCATCCAATAAATAGTGAAGGTACAAGTCTATCTAGCATCTGGTCAACAAAAGGCAATGGAAAGTGATCCTTGCAGGTTGTTTTATTGTAATTGCAGTAATCCATGCACACCCTCCATCTGATGACAGTCCTGGTAGGAATAACTTCATTTTCGCATTGGTAACCATGGTCATACCACCCTTCTTTGGCATACATTACACTGGCAAAGTCCAAGAAATATCCGAGATGGGTTACACAACCCCTGCATCAAGCCACTTTATCACCTCCTTTTTAACAACCTCTTGCATTGCCTCGGTCAACCTCCTTTGATGTTCCACGGAGGGCATTACATCATCTTCAAGAATAATCTTGTGCGTACAAAAGACGGGGCTTATACCTTGGATATCAGCTAAAAGTCCATCCAATTGCCTTCTTCCATTTTTGGAGCACCGCCACTATGGAATCTACCTACATGTTAGTAAGAAAAGAGGAAAGAATAACTGGAAAAGTTTAATTAGGGCCTAAGAATCCATACCTGATTTGTGAAGACAACAACTTCAACTCAAAAATGGGAGGTTCCTCGATTGAGGTCTTTGGTGGTGGATTTTCCTATTCTCACGATCCAAAGAGAGCTTCCGAGGCTCATAAGAGTAAGAGCCCATTCCATGTAAAATATTGACACACACTCCACCCGGCCTTCATCCTCACTCATATCAGGATTCAACAATACCGCCTCTAGAGGATCCTCCACATTGATCATTGCACTAGTATCATCAACTATCACTGCTATGACAAGATGCATGAAAGATCACACTTCAGTACTGTTAGGTTGCTTTATTGACTTGCACACATGAAAGACCACTTTTTCATCACCCATCCAGAAGGTGAGTTCCTTTGATTCCACATCAACTAAGTCCTTCCCAGTTGCAAGGAAAGGTCTTCCCAATATGATTGGAGCCTCATAATTTACCTCATAATCCAAGATAACAAAATCAGCAGGCAAAATGAACTTGTCCACCCAAACAAGAACATCATCTACAATACTAAGCTGCCTCTTCATAATTATATCCGCCATTTGCAACCTCATTGAAGTAGCCCTTGATTTCCCAATACCCAAAGTCTTGAAAATGGAGTAAGGCATCAAGTTGATACTTGCCCCCAAATCATATAGAGCTTTTGTAAATTTTGCACTCCCAATGGTGTAAGGAATGGTGAAAGCACTGGGATCTTCTAGGTTTGGAGCCATAGAGTGCACTATAGCACTAACTTGTTGGGTCATCTTGGTGGTCTCACAATCCATGGATCTTTTCTTTGTCACCAAGTCTTTGATAAGCACATTAATTGATAAGCTCTTCATCATGTCAATATACGTCTTAAACTGGTTCTCATTTTTTCACTTCACAAGCCTTTGAGGATAATGTGGGGTGGCCTTGAAAAGGAGCCTTGGCTTTAGGAACAATCATTTCCGGTATATCTATTACGTGTTCCCTCGACGATTTCACGTCATTCTGAATTTCCTCCTCATTATCTTGATATCAATCCTCACTTCCTCATTCAAGTTCTCATCAATCACATTCTCAATCACCAAAGGGATATCGTCCTCTTGCAACTCAAGTTCATTATTCAAAATTTGTTTGGAGGCATTCACATCACCACCTCGTCCATTTCCTATAGTTACCGCCATCACATGAAAGGCATTGTTCCCACCCTTCGGGTTGACTACCTTACCACTAGGTAAATCCCTCCTAAGGCGAGTATTTAAGGATTCTGAGATTTGGCCCCATTGAACCTCCAAGTTTCTGATTGAATTATTGTGGGATGCCAACTAGGCATCAGAGTCAGCATTCTTTTTCATCATCTGTTCAAACATCATTTTGATTCTCCCATTTTATTGTTGGATTAACTAGGACCTTGCGAAGGAAATAGGGGTGGATTGTTCTATTGTTGATACATCGGGGGCGTTTGAAAGCCTTCACCCCGATTTCCTTGATTGCTATTGTCCCAAGCACCTTAATTGTTGTTTCTACCCCAGTTATTGTTATTTCCATTCTAATTACCCTAATTGTTCAGGTTCCCCAATTTGAATTTTGGTTGTTGTTCCCCCAATTACTATTCATTGTTGTTGTTGATTTCGCCAATTGCCTTGGGATCTCCATTGTTGTTGTTGGTTAGAACAATTGCCCCTTTGGCCCTTACAGTTGTTCACATATTGCACTTATTCATTCTGCTCATCATACCCATGATCTTGGAATCCACTACTAACTTGGTCATATTGATTCGAACTCCTTTGGTTCTGTTGACCTCTTTGTCGTCTTTTGTTCACTAACATGTTGACATCCTCCATAGAGTTTACTTGTCATGGAGTTTGAACCAACAGTAATTTTGCCTTTGCTAGTTGGTTCATTTTTGTTGTCAGTTCCGCTATTTCCTACCCATGATGATGGAGATCTTTATGCAAATCAATGACCATGGGGTCACCCTGTGGTACATTGGCTCTACTTTGCCAAGCGGAGGACGTGTCAGCCATCTCATCCAATATTGCATTAGCCTCATCATATTGTGTGTTCATGAAATTTCCCCTAGAAAATTGGTTCACTCTGCACTGATTTGTTATGTTAACTCCTCGGTAGAATATTTGTTGTATCATTGCCTCAGCCATATTATTATTTAGGCATTCATTTACAATAGTCTGGTATCTCTCCATATCTCACGTAGTGGTTCGTTGGGATCCTATTTTAAAGACAAGATTTCATCCCTCAAGGTTTCCATGTGGCCCCGCGAGAAAATTTTTTCAATGAATTTATCCGCCAACGCATTCCAAGTAGTGATGGAATGGTTGGGAAGCCTTTAAAGCCAGTCCAAAGCTTTCCCTTTAAATGAAAAAGGGAATAGTCCCAACCGAAGTACATCCTCTGACACATTTTTTGCTTGCTCCTCCAACAGGTATCAACAAATCCTTTAAGAAGTTTGTAAGCATTATGATGCGGAGCACTTGTGAAATACACTCGCTGCTCCAACAAAGTCAACATCACATTTGTGATTTGAAATTAGCCGCCCCTATCTGGGGTGAGACAATTGCACTAGTATATCCTTGGTTTGGAAGCACCCGAGGAGCCACTCTTGAAGGTGGGGGAGGGTCAAGAACATTTTCATTGGCCTGGCGACCTCTCATTTGTCCTTGAGGTACTAGAGGCACCTCATCTTCACCATTATCATCAACCTCCTCTCTAGGGATCACATTTCTAGGAGGGTCAGGTTTGCCTCCATTTCGTACCTAAGTAGGTGACACACATAAGTTAGTATCACAGAAGGAAAGAAAAACAATACACAAAACTATTCAGATAGATAGCCAAAACCGTTTAGCTCCCTGACCACAGCGCCAAAAGGTGATCGGGTCCAACCTACATCACTACAGAGTGGCGAGAGCGGTCGATGCAGCTTTTACCCGAGAAGGTCGGGATCAAATCCACAGGGAGCTACGCCAATGTTTCAAGTTGGAGCTCTATCTAATATAACAGTGCATTGTGCGCTTAATTATACTTCCAATCATATTTGTTTTTTTGTTACTTATAATTTTATATTAATGATATGCGAAACTAAGCTAAGTATGAATGCTTGTAATATTTTCTAAATGGTTAAAGAGGCACTAGGGAAGTGACTTCCTAGGTGAATACTTAACGGGTTCTAAAGCCTAAGGCAAAGTTTTTATGTTTGGGATCGCGAAATAGCCAATGCACGAAACTACTCACTCTATACCTATTGGTAGCTTGAGTGACTTTGCCCTAATTGACTTTCTCAAGATCAATTGGGCGTCAAAATTGTGCAAGCAATATAGGCTCAAATCGAGTATTACTATCTCTAGGTTAAACCCTTTAATTAAGGCTATCAATCTCTTGAATACACCCCAATTCCTTGTTGGCCTGATTTTCCTAGACTCAAGCTCTCTTTCTCAAGAAGAGCCCAAGTCAAAAAGGCACAGATTAGTGTTTGGAACCACTAATTCAACATGGAAAATACAAATTAGGCAAAATATCAAATATAAGCCTTAAAAGAAGAGACTCATCAAATACCCACACTAGGGTTAAGCCACAACCCTAGCTAATGGGTCTAGCTACTCATAATAATGGAAGAAATCAAATATTGAGATGAGTAATAACCCATAAAATATAATTACAAGCTAAGATTCGATGATTCAATGTTAAACTGGTAACACAAATGCTCAAAATAGCTAAAAACATTGTTCACATGCTCAACTACAAATAAGATACCCTAAAATTTTGAAAAAGAAATACTTATACAAGGCTGAATTTTTTGGACAAAAATTCCCCTGAAGGAGGTATCGCATACCGCGGAAAATGAACCGCGGCCGTAGTAAGGATTTTTGGCTTCAAGTTTTGGTCTTTGAATCTTGCCAGCGCGGCCGCAATGGTCGTAACGCGGACCACGGTGTCTTGAAACTCCCAAACTGCATGTTCTCTGAATCTCTTTTTTGCGGACTGAAACAAAGGGAATGCGGCCGTGATGAGGCTACCGCGTACCATGGAAAATCAACCCCGGCCGCGTTGCTTGAAACTTCAGAAATACATTCTATCTGATCTTTGCCGCTGCAGACCATAATAAAAGCACTGCAGTTGCGGTGGGTCTATTGCAGTCACTATGGATTTACTATTGTAGCGGCGCTTTGACATGTTCTTGCCACTTGTGCAGGTTTCATTCTTTTTTGAGCTAGTTTTGACTTCTTCTCACTTTGTTTACCAAACAATGTAAACAAGCACAACATGTAAGCTTTCGAGATTGCTTGTATACATTTCTTATCCAAAACTCAAGTAAAAAGGAGTATAAAATAGACTATAATCCCTAGTTATCATCCATACACACTAACAAAGTCACAAGGAAAGATCATTTTCCACTTCCCTTCCTTGATCAAATGCTTGATAGGTTGGTGGACCATGCTTTCTATTGCTTTCCTGAGGTATTCCAGCTACAATCAAAATTATATTGCTTCAAAGGATCAATAAAAGACTAATTTCACATATCCTTATGGTACTTTCGCATTCTTGCGGATGCTATTTGGGTTATGCAATGTACCGGCGACTTTTCTACAGTGTATAATGGCTATCTTCACTGACATGGTGGAGGATTTTCTTGAGGTCTTCATGGATTACTTTTCAGTGTTTGGGAATTCTTTTGAAAACTGCTTGAAAAATTTTGATAAGGTCTTCGCAAGATGCGAAGAGACGAGTTTGGTATTGAGTTGGAGAAATGTAAGTTCATGGTCGAGGAAGGCATTGTCCTTGGACATAAAATTTTAAAGAATTGTATTGAGGAAGACAAGGAAAAAATAGAAGTGATTTCTAAACTTCCACCCCTACATCCGTCAATGGAGTGAGGAGTTTCTTGGGTCATGCGGGGTTCTATCGCCGTTTCATCAAGGATTCTTTTAGAGTGGTGAACTCGTTGTATAAGCTTTTGGAGAAGGATTCCAAATTTCATTTCAATGAGCATTGCATGAAGGCATTGAATTACTCAAGTTTAATGACACCTACTCCTATTATTACCGCACCATATTAGAGCTTTCCCTTTGAGCTCATGTGTGATAAATTATATGGTGGTCGACGCCATTTTAAGGCAACGTATCAACAAAATCTTTCATCTGATCTACTATGCTAATAAGACCATGAACGATTCCAGAGTCAATTAAAATTTGACCGAAAAAGAGCTCCTTGCTATTGTCTTTGATATGGAGAAGTTCCGCCTATACTTGATGGGTACAAAGGTGATTGCCCGCACTGATCATGGCGGTGCTTCGATATGAGCAATAAGGATTCAAAGGCAAGGATAATTTGGTGTGTGATTTTATTGCAAGAGTTTAATCTAGAAATCCAATACTATAAAGGCAGTAAAAATCAAGTGACGGACCACTTGTCTCGATTGGAGGAAGAGGGGAGGCTACAAGACGACCTTGAGATCAGTGATTCCTTCCCTGATGAGCAGATTTTAGCCATTTCAATTTCCGAGATGCCATGATTCGTTAACTTAGCAAATTATCTTATGAATGGCATTTTACCGTACCTCTTCTGGATTTATACCTATGGTGTGTTTCGAAGATGTGTGCCGAAGGAGAAACAAGTGGAAACTCTTGAAGATTTCCATTCTTCACCATATTATGGTCACCATGGTGGAGCTTGAACGGTGTTAAAAGTGATGACTTGTGGATTCTATTGGCCTACTCTATGAGGACGCTAGTGATCAACTCAAGAATTGTGATGAATTTCAAAGGGCTGGTGGAATTTATATGAAAAATGAGATGCCTCTCACCCCCATCTTAGAAATTATCATTTTTTATGTGTGGGAATTGACTTCATGGGTCCATTTGTGAGCTCTTGTGGAAACACCAACATCCTAGTCGTGGTTGATTATGTGTCCAAATGGATTGAAGCCATTGCTTTTCCCAACAGTGAAGCAAGACGTGTAGTGGTATTATTTAAAAAGAACACCTTTACAAGATTTGATACTCGAAGGGATATCATAAGTGATGAGGGCTCGTATTTTTGCAACAAGGATTTTAATACCTTACTCACAAAGTATGGTGACATTCACAAAGTCTCAACCCCCTATCATTCTCAAGCAAGCGGACAAGTGGAAGTCTCTAATCCGGAGATCAAGAGCATTTTGTCAAAAATAGCGAATGCCAACCTGACAGATTGGTCAAAAAAACTGATGACGCTTTATGGGCTTATTGTAAGGCTTACAAAACACCAATTAGGATATCTCTTTGCCAATTGATGTTCGGAAAGGCGTGTCATCTTCCGATAGAACTTGAGCATTAGGCCATGTGGGCTTTGAAGAATCAGAACCTTGAGTGGGATGTCGCCGCAAAGTTAAGGATGGCACAATTGAATGAGCTAGATGAATTTCGGTTCCATGCCTGCACAAGCTCATCCCAATACAAGGAGAAGATAAAGTACCTCCATGACAAGTACATTCGAAACAACGAGTTCAAAGAAGATGATCTTGTGTTATTGTTCAATTCACGGTTACGGATGTATCCGGGCAAGTTGAAGTCTAAATGGAGTGGACCGTTTGAAGAGTGAATGTAACCCCCTTTGGTGATTTGGACTTGAAAAATAAATAATGATGCGTTTAGAGTCAATGGGTACTGGGTCAAGCACTATCTTGTAAAAGCTGATGATGGCCACGTCGTGGCAGTTCCTCATTTCAAGTAATTAGTATTCTTCGTCATGTCGCGATGTTAAATCAGGCGTTTCTTGGAAGGCAACCCATGTGTCTTTTTCTTTATCTTTTACTTCTTCTTTAGATTAGTTTTGTTTTGTGCTAACTAGTTTTGAAGTGTTTGTAGGAATGATTATGCCTTGCAGGGACTGTGCCTAGAAAAATTGGCTAAGTGTTGAAATGGAGCGGACCGCACAATCTTGATTGCCACAACAGAAAGGAATCTATGGCCACACAATTCATTGTGCAGCTACACAATTTGGGACCCAAAATGCAAACTCTCTTTAGTTTGTCTGACAGAAAAAGAGGCCAATCTGAAGTTGCACAAGGAATTATGGGGACCACATAAACGTTGAAGGTTTTATTGGTATTAGGTATAGGAGTGTGGTTGCACATGAAACTGTGCGGACCACACTCATCTCTGTAACTCTTCAATTGTGTGTTTAAGTATAAATAGAGGGGCTCTTACTCCTATTCAAACATTAGACACTCGGAACATTCAAAAGACAAAAAAGAAATGTGTGCTCAATTGATTCAAGCATCTATCATTCATGTTATCTCTTTGATTCTTCTGTGAATCACTACATCACTGGTATGATCAATCCATTCTTTGATTTTTTCAATTTTCTTAATTTATATTTTTATTATTTTATCCTTTTTAGCCTTAATTTTAGAATTCCTCATCATGTTGATTAATGCATTAGGTAACATCCTACTTGCTATTTGGGGGCTGGGTAAACTAGCTATCATGTTTAGTTGGTATATCATTGTCCAACTTTCGCTTAAAAGTTAGAACCTAATGTACCTACCAATTTTTTTTTGATTGTATGGTCCACAAATCCTTAAGTCAGGGTAAAATGAATTAGCTAAATGTGCGGACTGCTCTCAAAATTATGTGGTCAAAAAAATTGGATTGTGGTAGCAGAATTCCGTATGTGGTCGCAGATCGACCCATTCTCTGATATTAAAATATCGCTAGTTTGAGACTAGAATTGCGTGTCTGCACAGAAAATTGTGCAATCCGCACTTTAGTTGTGCGGCCACACAAGAAATTGTGTAGACCGTAGATATAGGGGTACGGCCGCATTTCAAAATTGTGTGGTCCGCACTTGCCTTTGTGAGCTCTCACTCATTATTGTGCATACCACACTTCTTAATCTTGCTTCTATTTTTCCTGCAACTTTTACATTATAATGTGGATTTAACTGAATTATGTTTCTATGAATTGTAGACAATGGTGAGATCTCGTGGTCGTGGTGATATATCCAAAGGAGGGTGTGAACCCTCCCGAGGTCGAGGCAAGGGAAACCTCCCACTCTGCGTCCAAAGAGTAATAAGCAAGAAGGCAACTGGGGGAAGATTCCTAGAACCTTCAGAATCCAGTAAATATCTCTCGTCTAGGGAATCCTAAGAGGGCAATTTTGTGCAAACGCAACCCGATGCACAATGTCAACAACAATAGCTTCCAGGTAAACTACAACTCACAGATGAGCCTTCCTCGTTAGCTAGCTCATCTGAGGTTGCGAAAGAGGGTAGCCAGATTCAGAGCCCTCTTCCTCACATGCCCCTGCAGCAACTATCCTTGTTGATGGTGATAATGATATGCCTAATGAAAGTCAAAGGGATGATTCCCGAGTTGCCAGCCTATAGAGGTTGAAGAAGAAAGAAATTTGGGAGGACATATTTGTGAGCTTAACTACTTTCAACAGCTTCCGAGAATTGTGGAGTCAAAGATTGCTCGTCTTGAGCATAAATTTGATTTGAAAGATTTGGATAGTTACAACTGGAATGTGGAATAGTTTTGGGAAAGAAAAGGGTGGTCTACATGCTTTACCCAAGTTGTAGTGGACACCAAAAAGCACTTAGTCCAAGAATTTTATGCCAATGTGGCAGACATCAAGAAAGGGACTAAAGTGACCAAGATGAGAAACTTGAAGGTCAAATTTGATCAGACATCCGTGAACTCTTACTTGGGGGTAGAGGATATAGTTCCCATACAATATATGGAAAAATGTTAATTGGGTGTACGGCTCACCCTTGTTTAGCCGAGATACTATCCTACCACCACCATGGATCACAACAGGGGTTCCCATTCAGCGTAACACCCTCAACTTTGAATCCAAGGGTTGGCAAACATTTGTTTAAAACGGGATTGACCCATGCAAAAATGAAAATATCATTCCTATCCTTCGGGAAGTTTTAGTGGAATCAATCATGGTCAGGTACCCTATCAACGTGGGTTACATCATGTAAGCCAACATGTCAGTGGTTGTCCAGTAGGGTGAAAGATTCTACTCGTATCAAAACACCATCACAGAAGAGCTTACAGATTAGGAGTGGAATAAAAGCCATTTGTTACAAAGGTTCGGGCAAATCAGCCCTTTTCATTGTACTCTCTCAAGGACCCGAGGAACCCAAAGAACAAAAGCATGGGTCAGCCAACTACTACCGATGACCAGTCTGAAGAGCCTTCAGTGGTAGCTACAACTTAAGCAGCCATACCTTCAGCTGACAGGCCTGCCAATTCAGGCAGCCCTTCTAGAATTACGGTTGTCATACCTCCGCCACCATCTGCAGGGCCACCATTAGATTTAGTGCCTTCATCTTCTACCTATCCACTCACAGCACTGAGAGTCTCCTAGACTCTAACAAGCATCAACAACTAGATACAGACAGCTACTGCAAAGATGGCTAACTTATCCAGTATTGTTGCAACATAGTCTTCTACCCTAGCACCCTACACTTCTCCCACAGTAGATAAGACCTTGAAGAAGATTCTGGAAAACCAACAGACTATTATGGATACCCGAGTGGCACATGAGGGAGTAATTAAGGAGTTAAGCAAACAAGTGAATAAGACGGGGAAATCATAGGCCTCGAAGAAAGCACTTGAATAGCTGACCAAAGAGGTGGCCAAGATAGCATCAGATGGGGATCTTCCACTTGATATACAGATGGAGTCAGCATCAGCAGCACCATAAGTACCACAGGCATCAAAGGCGGCATCTGGAAGTCAGAGGAGCCAGGCCTCTCTACCCACACTGCTGAGGCGGTATAACAGATGTTCACCAACCCCACTACTCCCCGAGTAGAGGACGATGAGATATAGTTGGAGGAGCCTTGTATCACGCCCCAAATTCGAGGGACATGATCGGCACTCGACCGAGTATCCCTAGTCAAATGGACCTGGGTGCCTTTTCTATCCCAAGTGTACCTCATTCTCATTACCTAATAACCAAGTGAAATAGCCATTTATAGGATATGAACTCCATTAACCGAATTTTTATAAACATAACAATAACAATTTCCATTAGCAACTTCATTCACCATAATAAAGGTATTCCAATTTTTTTATACATCATTGCCACGCATCAATATTTATCTTTTATATTACCATGCCCGAAACTACCCACAACCTGTCTATGGAGCCTCTAAATATAATTGAACAATAATATGGAAATGTCGGCAACAAGGCTCCGGCTATACCTCATACACATCAAAACAAGATCCCAAAACAAAAGGTGGAGTGAGCCACATAGGGCCCCAAATGGAAATGGGCTTGCCGAATCAACTGTCAGGAAGTGATGAGGGGCCACGGTCGATGGACTGGAGTACCTGCTATGGATCCACCTACAATCATAACACGAATGTAGCACCCCCGTAAAAAGGGACTTTACTACATTTTAATTGTATTGGTATGTATGAACAAACTTTGTCCCAAGTAAACTCAAGTCATACACAAGTGGATAACAGTGATAGAGGACGATGTTCACCAACCCCACTACTCCCCGAGTAGAGGACGATGAGATATAGTTGGAGGAGCCTTGTATCACGCCCCAAATTCGAGGGACATGATCGGCACTCGACCGAGTATCCCTAGTCAAATGGACCTGGGTGCCTTTTCTATCCCACGTGTACCTCATTCTCATTACCTAATAACCAAGTGAAATAGCCATTTATAGGATATGAACTCCATTAACCGAATTTTTATAAACATAACAATAACAATTTCCATTAGCAACTTCATTCACCATAATAAAGGTATTCTAGTTTTTTTATACATCATTGCCACGCATCAATATTTATCTTTTATATTACCATGCCCGAAACTACCCACAACCTGTCTACGGAGCCTCTAAATATAATTGAACAATAATATGGAAATGTCGGCAACAAGGCTCCGGCTATACCTCATACACATCAAAACAAGATCCCAAAACAAAAGGTGGAGTGAGCCACATAGGGCCCCAAATGGAAATGGCTTGCCGAATCAACTGTCGGGAAGTGATAAGGGGCCACGGTCGGTGGACTGGAGTACCTGCTATGGATCCACCTACAATCATAACACGAATGTAGCACCCCCGTAAAAAGGGACTTTACTACATTTTAATTGTATTGGTATGTATGAACAAACTTTGTCCCAAGTAAACTCAAGTCACACACAAGTGGATAACAGTGATAGAAACAGCAATCAAATGCACAAGCTAGGGAAAAATCAAGCCAAACAACTATTCAACCTCTAACTTTGTTCCAAGTAAACTCAACCATACACAAGTAAGAAACAGCAACAGAATCAACAACCAAACACACATAGAAGGTACAATTAGCCAAAAAAAGGGGCAATCATTTACGATTTCCTTCTATCATTTGTTTCTCAACTCTTACCAAATAAAACTTAATCAAACCAATCAAACAACCAACAAACCAATCACAAGAATTTCACAAACAATCAACATAGCTATCACATACCAAATATTCATACACCAAACAAGGCGATTTCACAAAGATCAAAGTTAGTCATACATACCTCGATTGAGCTTTCCTTAAGTTATTACAACACTCCAAAAACTCTAGCAATTCCAATCTACTATGAGACATAACAAAATTAACACATATAAGAAAGATATTCATGAAACTAGCTCATTTGAGCATTTTATCAAACGCTAGTTGAGCATCTTGATTTCGAATCCCCTTTTTAAGATTTCCTTCATTCCCTAATCCAATCTTTAATAATCTATGTTAAACAATATTCCCATAAACCTAAGTTGTACATACATGCATACACAATACTAAAATACCCAAGAATCATACCTCAATAACCCATCTTATACTCTAAACACAAAATTAAAACCTAGGGCATAGAATCTTACCTCTTAGATGAATAACTTGCGATTGGATTCTTTGGTTCTTGAACATTGATGCAAGATTTGGATGATTTAGATGTTGGGTTCCTCCTTATCTCTATAAAATACGCTCTCCTCTCTCTAAATCAGTAGGAAATGATCCCAAATAAAGCCCCAAAGGTTATATATCAAAATGGGGTCGGGTTATGAAAATAAAAAAAATAACCCTCCGATGTCAATTCTGCTATAATAGAATGCACCGCAGAATGGACCTGCGGGCCGCAGAATGCACCGCAAAATCGGTGCCCAAAAATGAGCTACACTGATTCAATCTCCGGTCAAAATACAGACCGTAGAACAAAAATGCGGACCGCAGAACTAAAATGCGCATCGCAGATCTGACATGACGCAGGATAGCATTTTCTAGCCTTTGGTAATTTGACCATAACTTTGTGTAGGAATGTCCAAATGATGAACGCTTTGAAGCATTGGAAAATAGAATCAAATGATTTCATTTAATATACTATTAACCACATACACATTTATACATAATTATATATGCTCTTTTGAAGTGGAACCTTGTGCGAATCCATTTGGAATTTTGCCCTATTTCAAAAATTTTCCCATTTGGCATACACCTAGGCTTCCATTTGGACCTCACATCACTTATCATAAGACTTATACTCATATTTACAAAGTCTAATTGATATCTACCATGCTAATAATATATAAAGTTATTATAATATGCTTATGCGACACTACGAAATCCTAAATTACTTAGCGAAATTTTCCGGGGTCTTACATTCTCCCCCCCCCCTTAGGATCATTCATCCTAGAATGAGGAGTAGAGTCTTCCCCAAACACTTTACCATCATACATCTCTTTTCTAACCTACCCCAAGTCTCTAAATTTTTCACTAACTCCCAAAAATTTCAGAAATTTTGGCAGAGTCTCCTTTGTAACTAGGCCTATACTCCTGCCAGAGAATAACCTAATTTGTCTCAACAACACATCCACAACTATACATAGCACCACAATGTGTATACCCATAATCCTAATCCCAGTATTACAAGCACTACGTTATCATAAGGATACCAGAACATGGACTGCACAGTTTTAGATCGATACACCTATATGGTACATTCAAAGTCAAAACTAACTGGTATTCAATCAAGAAAAAATATTTTCCTTCCACGACACATTCAGCTTTCCAGATGACATTATCGACTTACGAGCATTGTCATGATACCTTCTCAAAAATAATATCAACTCTTAAGCATACATAACAAGGATGACAGATAAACATCTTGCATGAGATAACTATCTGTTGACCTTACCTTTTGATAAATTTCACTATACAATTTGCACTCCACTGGATATTGCAATTCATGATAACAATAATAACCCACAATTCTATAACATGGTATTATACCATCAAGGATGTCATTTCATAGTAAACAAACAATCATGTGTTCATAATAGTCCTTACCAGCCATTAATGTAATCACAAAGGTGTTAATCAACAAGAATATAATTTTGTTTCAATCAAAAATCTATATGAAGCCAAGCCATCATGATTCTTTCTAGTAGTGCATCATATATGATATTACCATGATCATATAGTTCAATATAAGCATTTGAAAACATAAAGTATATGAGGAACAGTTACGGGGAATATCATACACCTATCGCAACCTAATGTGTAATACACTTATGTTACCTTTATTATCAACTCACATAACATTTTCACATTTTCAGGGGAACACTCACACTAAAACCCTTGATGACCTTTAATAGTTACTCTAAGATGTGATACCATAAACTAACCATAAAATTATCTATCCAATATATATATATATATATGATCACACTATGAAGCTTTATCTTTGACTTATTTAAACTTACAATACCCAATGGATATAATAAAATAAGGAACAATAGAGTTCAAGATCAGGCTGATGTTATTCAGGAATCCATTAATGCGCTGAGTAGAGTACTTTATGGAGTCATATACTAACATACACAAGAGGTTACTACTAACAATACTGACATGGTTTATCATGATGATTACCTCAATTATTACACAAATGAGGCATAAGAGTAAGTAGTGCATGGGAGATAGGAATCATTAAGGTGGAATACTCAAGTACATGAACTACTCATTTTCTAGAGCATAGGGAAAATTCGTCTATCCAGAATAAGGATACTCTAGAACCTTGAATGTGATATGGGTTTCAAAATATATGAAGCTGAATTACACTCTTAATATTACTTGACGCACAGAATCTATGGCACAAGCTTATAAGGATGAAAATAATTGAACGCTTGTGAGATTACCATATTTTAGACAGCTTAACACTTCTTGGTAATTGATCATATATGAGGAACTAAAAATAAGACCATTTGTCATTCAAATCAACATGTTCAAGATATGTGCAAAATTCGAAGTCATCTAATCTCAACCTTTCACGAGTGAAACTAAATAGCTAGGAAATTTTGATATTGGGACAAAATCATGAATTGGTTAGATGGTTCTAATAGTTAACACGATGCTCAGGAGATAAGGAATATAACACTCATATACAGCCAAAAAGGCGAGATGCCAAAGTTAGTATAGCTCCCCCCACATGACAACGACATAGTCAAGGATTTCAAAAGTTGAGGGTGTAAAGAAATCCAAACTCAAATAAACAGTGCACAATAACCACTGAAGGTTTGAAGATGTTCATAATGGGATCTCCATAGGTTTTGCCTTGAAGGAAAAAGGAGGTGTCATAGTGACACATAGAGGGGCATGTTCTCTCATGGTTATTGTACAAGTGTTGGGTACTAGCACAAGAAATTCACTAAATAAGGAATGCAAGTAACACATTGTGGATACATAAAGAGAAAATAATCATTCGTTATGAGTTGGACATGCTTATGCTATACTAACTTCAAAACTGCAATACAATTCCACATCACGGTCAACCACAATACTAGAAACCAAGTGAGCTACTTACTACGGGATATTTCAAGTGAACACAAAAGTTATGGCGACACAAGATCTTCCAATGATGGGATGTGAGGATCTCAATTTTCATAAAAACTTTATGCACACAGTGACCGTTTCAATTGATAGGTACTTATAGGATATGTGCTGACGCATGCTCTCATGTTACTTGATAGTAAGAAGGTTTTCATGATGTTACTTGCAAGAGAGTGGATTGGCTGTTTAAGCCATATACACAACTGAGTAAAAGAGTGACTCGAGAAGGATCACAAGTCTTGAATACTTTGCATGGAACTCGACACCACATGTACAAACTCAATGATGGTGCATGAAATGTTTTGTAATTTATATTCTTTTTAAGAACAAATCTATGCAAGGACAAGAAAGTTATAAGGGTTTGACAAAAAGTTTAAACAATCACCACATTATCAAATAGAGAATCATGCCATGTTTAGGTATATTAGTCCATCGTCTCTTGGGGCCACAATTATCACATCAGACTTGGCACTAGGCCACATTTCATAACACAGTCTCTTCTTTCCAGCATTTCACATCATTTTTGCATATTTCACATCAACATCATAATCTGTTTCATATTCCCTCATGTCACAAGTATCACCAGGTACAATTTCATTTCGAGTTCTTGACACATTGTCAATACTCTATTTCTCAAAAACATTTGACTTATTTCAACATCTCTATACACAGAGGACTTCACACAGTTTTATTTAATATATGCTCCTCCAATTTCACTTTAAGGCCTTCGCATTTCAATACATGATTCATATTCCATGCACCCCTTTTAAGTTTTCAATAATAGCACATTGATCATATTGGAATGCATCTCACAAACATCGGGTCACAACACCCATTCATGTAAAGTATCAATCACAGCTAGAAGCCAACATTTAGTCTTACCATATTTACACAGTCACCTACTTCACTTCCAAACATCTTTATACATTACCAACAACTAGACTCAATCAAATACCTTTGGTACAAATAAGAACATTTTGGAGGAATCAACGATAGCAAGTTTTCTCACAAAATTTGGCATCCAAATATCAATTTAAATTTGACTTGAAGTCTAGGCATTTTAGCACATAGTTCACATTCTTTACATATCCTCATTTACCAAGAATAATATAATAAACACATGAATAAGTACCTCCCACATATACTTTCACAACAATAATTTTCTTAACATAATAAAACGAGTATTGTATCAATTATATTTTGAACTTACAACATTTACGCGGGTACCCTGGAAGCTTAATTTCTAAAAGACGGGATTTCAGCCGTACATACTGATAATATACTACATGATCTGGTGGTGCAGTGACATTACAAGGAACAAGGGTACTCCTCTTAACAACAAGTTCTACCAATCCCTCCATGGCTCAACATATTCCTCTAACAAGTCCTTGGGTAATCCACTCGGACTCAATGGTGGGATCAACGCCTCCTTACAAGCTTCAGATTCTCGGATTATGGTATCAAAAATTACCAATCTTGAGAATAAGACTTAGAGAGGAAATCATCTCCCTATCTTGAGCTATATTGCACGATCTGGATTATCAAAGAAGGGTGAAATTCTTAAATGTACAAATAGCCTCCAAATTATAGATGTGGTTGACAACACACCAATAAGAAGGACTCTACTAGACACGGCTCCGAAACATCCTAGGACAATTTAAACCTTAGGCTCTGATACCAAGTTTGTCACGCCCCAAATTCGAGGGACATGACGGGCACTTGACCAGGTATCCCTAGTAAAGCGGATATGGATGCCTTTCCTATCCCACGTGTTACCCCTTATTCTCATTACCTAATAACCAAGTGAAATAGCCATTTATAGGATATGAATTCCATTAACTGAACTTTTATAAACATAACAATAACAATTTTCATTAGCAACTTCATTCACATGATAAAGGCATTCCAATTTTTTTAATACATCATTGCCACACATCAATATTTATTTTTTATATTACCATGTCTGACACTACCCACAACCTATCTACGGAGCCTCTAAATACAATTGAACAATAATATGAAAATTTTGGCAACAAGGCTCCGGCTATACCTTATACAGAACAAAACAAGATCCCAAAACAAAAAAGTAGCGTGAGCCACATAGGGCCCCAAATAGAAAGGGGCTCGCCGAATCAGCTGACGGGAAGTGATGAGGAGCTATGGTCGGTGGACTAGAGTACCTGCTATGGATCCTCCTACAATCATAATACGAATGTAGCGCCCCCAACAAAAGGGGCGTCAGTACATTTGAATTGTACTGGTATGTATGAACAAACTTTGTCCCAAGTAAACTCAAGCCATACACAAGTGGATAACAATGATAGAAACAACAATCAAATGTACAAACAAGGGAACAATCAAGCCAAACACGTTTTCAACATCTAACTTTGTTCCAAGTAAACTCAACCATACACAAGTAAGAAATAGCAACAGAAGCAACAACCAAACACACATAGAAGGTATAATTAGACAAACAAAGGGGCAATCAGTGCCACATAGGTTACAAACTCTCCTGCTGTCTCCTTTCACAATTCCACATCAATGATTTCACAACTTTTTTTCAAATGTATATTTCAATAGTGATTTCGATCACTTTTACACTCATATTACCTCGTCCACCCTTATTACCTCGACCACCATTATCATCACAACCTGCCACCTTATAACACCGTGTTGCAGCGCGCAACCCAACCCCGTCGTACAGTTTCAGTTCACAATAATCACAACCAAACAACAAATCACAAAGATAAACAATAATCAATTCACAAAAAAGAAGAGCAACAACAATACTTCTCAAGACACGGCCACAACAATGTACAAGTGTTTCCATAGCCAACAGCTCCAATTCCAATAAATTCAATCGTTCATAAGCAATTCAAGCCATTGCAATAATTACCCACAAAGAAGCCAAATATGATATTACCACGGTTGTTCCAATTGCATCATTTACGATTGCCTTCTATCATTTGTTTCTCAACTCTTACAACATAATACTTAATCAAACCAATCAAACGCCCAACAAACCGATCACAAGAATTTCACAGACAATCCACGTAGCTATCACATACCAAATATTTATACACCAAACAAGGTGATTTCATAAAGATTAAAGTTAGCCATACATACCTCGATTGAGCATTCCTTAAGTTACTACAACACTCCAAAAACTCTTGCAATTCCAATCTACTACGAGACATAATAAAATTAACCACATATTAGAAAGATATTCATGAAACTAGATCATTTGAGCATTTTATCAAACACTAGTTGAGCATCTTGATTTCGAATCCCCTTTTTAAGATTTCCTTCATTCCCTAACCCAATCTTTACTCATCAATGTTAAACAATCTTTCCATAAACCTAAGTTGTAAATGCATGCATACACAATACGAAAATACCCAAGAATCATACCTTAATAACCCATCTTATACTCTAAACTATAAATTAAAGGGCATAGAATCTTACCTCTTAGATGAAGCACTTGCGATTGGGTTCTTTGGTTCTTGAAGATTGATGCAAGATTTGGATGATTTGGATGTTGGGTTCCTCCTTCCCTCTCTAAAATACTCTCTACTCTCTCTAAAATCAGTAGGAAATGACCCCAAATGAAGCCCCAAAGGTTATATATCAAAATGGGGTCGGGTTATGTAAATACAAAAAATAGCCCCCCCCCCCCCCCGATTTCAATTCTGCTATAGCAGAATGCACCGTAGAATAGACATGCGGGCCGCAGAATGCACCACAGAATTGATGCCTAAAAATGAGCTTCACTGGTTCAGTCTGTGGTAAAAATGCGGACCGCAGAACTAAAATGCGGAACGCAGATCTAACATGACACAGGATCGCATTTTCCATCCTTTAGTAATTTGACCATAACTTTGTGTAGCAATGTCCAAATGACGAACGGTTTGAAGCGTTAGAAACTAGGCCCAAAGGTATTTCATTTTATACGCTATTAATCACATAAAACCTTATACATAATTATATATGCTCTTTTGAAGTGGAGACTTGTGCGAATCCATTTGGAATTTTGGCATAGTTCAAAAATTTTCCTATTTGGCATACACCTAGGCTTCCATTTGGTCCTCACATCACTTAACATAAGACTTATACTCATATTTTCAAAGTCTAATTGATGTCCACCATGCTACTAGTATATAAAGATATGAGAATAAGCATGTACGACACTACGAAATCCTAAATTACTTAGCGAAATTTTCCGGGGCCTTAAACCTAGGGTGGTTATGATGCTGTGGACACTTAGGCCACATATGGATTTTGCTCTACTCTTTCCCTTCCTTGAGTTTTATTTTGCTAAAAATTGGGGATAATGCTTATTCTTATTTGGGGAGGGGGGATTTTATTCTGTTTGATGACGGTTTGCCTATAATAACTTGATAATATTCTCTTTTCTTCTTTTAATTTATATACATATTTTGATTTCTCTCTGTTGATGTAAATATTCACCACCCCATTCTTATTTTGTATATTTAGTTAGGCTTTCAGTAGTTTATTTCATAGCTTCTTTAGTTTTTTTCATAGTAGACAATGTTTAACTTAATAGTTTCTTATTTACGTTGTTAGCTTATTTTTATTTTTAAGTGATCAATAAGCCTTTGATTTTCTAAAGTCACGGTTCTTTCCAGGGGTGGTTTGTGTGTGAACCGGTGGCTCTTCCCAATGACGGATGGCGTGGCAACCTTCTTAAGGGATTGAGTCCCTTTTTGATGTTTAGGTAAATAGCAGTAATTAATAAAAGGGTCAAGCATGCTTCACTTGGTACCAATACATTTAACTACATCCTTATGGTACAAAACAAGTTCTTGGTAAGAAGTAGTTATAATTAGTGAGCTTTTGACTCTTGTGTTAACTTAAGCAATCATGGAGTGGTTTAGTTGAACCACTAGTGATTTTCAATCTTAAATGTGTTTGTTGTGGGCCCTTGACTCTATTCTTTATAACAATCTAGTTGCATGAGAAGTGAGATTTTTGTTGCAAGTCCAAGTACTCGTGCCCCGAATGTGTTTTTAGACGAAATTCTAAGTTTTGCTTAGCTTGAGAAGTGATGGTAGTCTCTCCTCGGCCCACTTGAAATTTTCCATGTTCTACCAATTTTTGTATCCCTAGTCAACTCATTTGAGCCTAAGACCTTTCTTATTTGATAATCACGTTACAAACCTTTACCCGTTTTGTAGTGACCCTCTCTTGGCACCCGATCTTTACTTAACACTCTTGTGAAATGATCGGCAAAAATATAAGTTTGGGAGAGAGAGACGAGGAGTTTGAAATGGTATAAAGTCACAAAAAATAGAAGAAATGAAGAAACAGAAAGACAAAGAACAAGAAAGAAAGAACAAAAGAAAAATGCAAAAAGAAAGTGAATAAAGTGAAGAGTTGAAGGGATTCAAAGAAAAGCAATGATGGAAAGCATGGAGAAAACAAAGAAGGAGAAAATGAACATCATGATCAAGAAAGAGTGATGCTAATTCTTGCTAGTGTCCATAGGAAAAAAGAAAATAACTCAAAGACTCGACAAAACTTGAGCCAAAAAGAGAAAAATGGAGTGCTTAAGAAAAGATGAACCCGTTCTATTACATCATTCCCTGACTTAGTCCAAAAGCCTTCATTACATTCTGAAAAAACCCTACATAATTTCAAGCCAAGTGAACTTTCATTAGTGGTGATTAACATGAGGGACAAGCATATGGTACCTAGATCCGTACTTGTGACATTATTTTGAGAGAGATGAGTGAACTTTACACAAATCCTTGAATTGGGTGCTACATTCGTAAGTGAGATATGCTAACGGAGAGCATAGGAGAAGGATTTTGGGATACACAATGACCTGGATGAAAGAGAGAGCTTACTTGATGAACAAAGTCAACTCCAGATGCTCTAGTGTCACATTAGAACTATTGTGCTTAAGAAGTCAAATCATGGCCTTGTTGACAATTCATAAGTGTTGTAGGTAATTGTTGGTTCCAATTTATGTGTGCTTGATTCACCTTAGCATAGTTGGAAAAGCTCTTAGTTTGTGGAGGTGAGAATTACTTTAATTGCTTGAGAACAAGCAAAAGCATAAGTTTGGGGGTGTTGATAAGTGGGGATTTTGACTACTTATTAGCGCCTTTTTACTTTTGTTTTAGTCAAAATGTGCTTAAATGTATTCTTGAAAATTGATAAAATGTACTTAAATGCAGGAGTATTAGAAAATGATCCACAAAGATTAAATCCAAGTCAAAAGGAGTAATATGGACTCAAGGACAAAATAGGAAAAAGGACTAATGTGCGGACCGCAGAATTTCTTGTGCAACCGCAGAATGCAAAGGTATTCCAACAGCACCCAAGAGCAATGTGCGGACCGCACAATTATTGTGCAGCTGCAGAAGACATACTAGAGTTCAAGATCAGAGAGTCCCTGTTCAAGCCTCAAGGATATGCGGACCACACAATTATTGTGTGGCCGCAGAATTTAGCAACGGCCGCACTCAGTTTTGTGCGGTCTGCAAAAAGGGAATGTATGGTTGCACTCACTAATGTGCGGACCGCAAAACAAGCAATTGAAGCTGCAGACCAAGTTCCTGCCAAACTGATGAAGAAAGCTAGAGCGCACATGGAATTGTGTGCCGCAGAACCTTCAAAAGGGTATTTTTGTCTGAAATATTCAGCGGTGTATCTATAGACTTTTTTGAAAACTTTAGGTCAAGTTTTGGAAATCCAAACATTTGAAGCCATTTTTCTTTACCAATTTTAGCAATTTTAGCTTACTTTAGTGATTAAACATTAGATTTTTATTGTTTTGATCTTTCAATATGAGTTTAATTATCATTTCTTCTCTATTTTCTTCATTAGCCGCTATGAGTAGCTAAATTTCTAGCTTGGTTTGTGACACAACCCTAGTGGGGGAATCTAAAGGGTGTTTGATTTAGGGATTTTTTGCGGTTGGGTGTGTAATATTTAGCTTAGGTCTTGATGTAATTGTGGAATTGATGGTTGAAAACATTTATTCAAGCCTACTTGACTTAGTCTCTACTTGAAAAGGAGAGATTTTATCTAGGAAAATTAGGCTAACAAGAAATTGGGATGAACTCAAGAGATTGATAGTCCCAATTAAAGGATTGAACCTACAGATAGTAAGATCCGACTTGATCTTTTATCAACTGTTTTGTGCAGTACCCATTTGGGTTTGAGAAAACCTAATTGGGCAAAATCACTCTCTTACCGAGAGGTATTGAGTGGGTAATTATGTGTTGATTGATATAATACACCCCGACCAATGAAACTCGCTCTAAAGCCCACAACCCGTTAGGCAAACACCTAGGAGGAAGTCACAGCCCTAGACTTTCTACATGTTGGAAAAACAACAACAAAAACATTATTCTCTAGTTTCATAGTTGTAATTGCAAATGCATAATTTAGAAGTAGAATAAAAACAAAGTTTGTGGAAGTCCAACTTAGACACTTTATGCGCTTGATCCAAATATATACAACTAATCCCATCTACTCTCCCTGGGGAATTGATCCCGACTCCTAGTTGGGTAATTATCATTACAATGGACCACTTCACAACCCTAATTTGAGGTGTGATTTGGGTGAGATCAAGGCATCTTAATTTAAGAAAGCACTGGTGCCCTGCTCCTCCGAGAACTCCTGCCTGAGAAAAAGATAATACTAAATTAGCAGAACGAATCCACGCATAATAAGAGGGAGCCACAATAAAAAAAAAAGGGTATTACTAGTTAAAGGGATAATATGGCCGAGTATCTTGAAAAACCTTGGACAATCACGAATCCCTAGGATATGAGGGAGGAGTCGCTCGACCTAGTTAAAAATATAACAGGCCATGGGAGGAGGCTGATCATTGGCTAAAAAGGGGAAGACAAAAAAGATCAATCAATTAATCATCAATCAAAGTTCAGAATCAAAAGTAAATGTGGAAAGAAACGGGGCACTCACAAGTGTAGTTCCAAGCTTCGAGAAAGCCCTTAACAGCAGCCACGAAGTCCTCGATCCTGACAAAGAAGAAGTTAAGCTAGAAATGATGATTAGTTTTGTAATCCATTGTCACCACCTAGCACTTTCCTCCTCAGTGGCGAAGGTTCAACATTGTCCCCCTACAAAATCCAGGGCGAATAGATATATTAAATGTCATAGTGTTTGTTCAACGCCGGCTAGCTCGAGGAAGTTGCTGAGCATCTTAATTTCCTGGTAAACATACGGTGAAAGATGAGTTAAGCAAACACCGTAGTGGCGAAAAAGTTCCTCCACTAGGGGAAGAGAGGGAGTGAATAGCTGATAAGGAAGGTATAGGCATAGAGGGCGCAGTACCCAGAGAGGTGTACATGTACCACGTCCCCGTTGGCCGGGATAAGCTCAACATGGTTGGGAAGGATAAATTTGGCTTTAAGCATCACCAATTCTTTAGGCGTTATTATTATATTAAAATTTCCAGGTGCAGCATCCGGCACTTTGGTAATTGCGGACCTAAAATCGGGATTACGCTGGGTTATCTCCTCTATCGACGAGAATGTTTCATCTTCAGCAATGGCGGAAGCACCTTCCCCGTGAGAGGGAAACACCACTTCCAAGAGAGCAACACGAAATCCCTCACCATACTCGGAAGGTACGTTAGACATGATTTAATATAAGAAAATAAAATATCAAAAGAGGGGGAGTAAAGAACAATATAAATCATTGGAACAAAGAAAATATTTCCTGAGGAGAATAGAGTAAGAAAAAGGTATGAGATTTCAAAACAACAGAAAATTTAAACTTCAAAATCATGTCCAAATACCTCTATTTATAAATGTCATGGCACCACAACCAACAAACAGCTCGTCATTATTGGCACCGGAATCAAAGCGGTAGGTCTAACCCGAGGTTACACACGAAACAAAGCGATGCATCGGGAATATGTGTCATAACGATGCTTGACATCATGGCGTCATCCTAGCTCGTGGACAGCATAACTCCAGCAAATCACCTGGGAAAATCGAAACAGTTAAAATGTTCGGCCCACGGAGGGCCACGCTGCTTGCTCGCCGCAACCACCCTAACCTACGTAGCTCATTCAATTAGCTCGACCACAAAATCCTGATCCGCTCATCGAACCCGCCCATAAAGCCGACCTCAATAAGTGTAGGACTAACTATATGGGTCAAAATCTACCTTTAGGCAAAATAGTACTAGTAAAACATTCAGAGGGCGCCAAGGTCGAGGTCGAAGAGTTGGAAAATACTGAAGTCGAGGAGTTGTCATCGAGGCCAAGGTCGAACATCCTTTATAGATTTATAACGACTAGGATATTAAAGAGAATATTCTAATGAATATTCTCTGTATTTGTACAATAGGGGTGTACCTAGGCGGGATTTGTTCGGTTTTTCCTTTATCAAACCAAATAAAAAGTATCGGGTTTTTATATTTATAAACCAAATCAAACCAATAACACTTAGGTTTTTCAGCTTTCGATTTTCTCTGGTTTCTCGAATTTCTTGAATTTTTTGGGCTTCTCGGGTTTTTGTAGTTCGACGTCAAAGATTCTTCGACATTTTAGAATGGCCAACAGGTTTAACAAATTTCAAATCAACTTTGATGGGAATCACTAGGACTTAAATGAAGAGGCACAAGAGCAAACTCCCATAAGTATTTAAATTTACTCAATTCGACAAGTATTTTTCCCCTAATAAACTTAGCTAACACACACAAAAGTATATATATACCACTGGACAGATACCTGTTAAAACCAGCTAACACACACAAAAGCATGTCCATATCACTAGACAGAATAAACCCATGCATCAAGTTGATATGCCTCTGCTTGCCACCAATTTCAATACTTAAGTCCAAGGTTATTTACTAAAAAATAACTTCAACGAGTAAACATTCGCTAGAGAAATTCATTACTTTACTCCAACCCCTTCCAATAGCATTATATACAAAACAGAATATGGCAAAACTATAACTACATTAGAGTTGATAGACAATACTCTAAGATCATCTTGATTATTACAATTCACAACTGTCTCAAGTAAACTTATGAAGTCTTGGTTAATTGAAAAACTTCGTACAACTAGTAGTTATTGATAACAAACAAGCCTTTATTCCATCATGAGTTGTAACATCATGAACAGACTCAAAGGTGAGTCTGGATATTCTGAGAGAAAAGAAATAATTTGAGTACTAAATAAAATAAAACGTGTTTGATTAAGAGTGAAGATATTAAATTACCTTCTTCAATTTGCTCAATTTTCTGTACTTCCTCCAAAATATCTTCAAACTTGCATTCTTTAGAAGGTGATCGTATCCATTGCTGAGTACAAATAAGAGCTTCTACTACTTTTGACCATAAAGAACTCTGATAAGTATCGAGAATTCGACCACCTATACTAATAATCGACTTAGATGCAATAGCATAAATAGAAATAGAAAGAACATCCCTAACATTTTTGAAATAATTGGATATTTACTAGATGACGCGTTCTACCAACTCAAGATATTAAAATCCTTAATTTTCACCACATCATCTATCAAGTATATCTCAAGATTGGATTTTCGTTCACTATTTCCCTCATCGTCCGTATATATTTCTCCTATTTAGATTGCAACGAATTACCAGGTTCACTCGTCATACCAATGTCACCTTCAATATTATCATTAGCATTCTCGGAGAAAGAATCATTGTAGTGATTATATAAGCGAGACAAAATACTCCCCACATCTTCAGACTTTATTCTTCCCAACAAAGGACCATATGCAATAGATAGAATGTAGTTCACATACCCATCTTATATTTGGGATCTAACACAACAGCAACAATTATTAGCATATTTACTCTTAAATTTACCCCAATATTTCTCAAGCTAACTTTTTATCCTTTTTGCCATATCAATCAAAGTGAGATCATCACTTTTATTATATTTAATAATATTATTTTCAAGATTAAAAAATTTATGGAAGAAAGAGTTGGAAGTAGCATACAAACTACCTGAAAATTTTAAAGTTGTCTAGTAGAAACGTGACAAAAGCTTTCATATTCTTCCAATCATATGCTGATGAATTTCCTCTTATTTTACTTATTTCTCGACAGTAATTTTAGTACTTTTGATCCTCCAAATATATTCTTGTAAAAGCTTTTCCAAATTTCAAAACTTTATCTAACATGTATATGTCGAATTTCATCTAGTTTTAACATTAAGACTCACAAGACCATGAGTGTTTATCTTAATTTTCTCAACAAATGACAAGCAAACCTTGAATTATAAGACCTAAAATATTTCACCGCACCCCTTATACGAGAAATTGGCTCATTTTGTTCATCTTATCCATCTTTTACAATCAAGTTCAAAATATGAGCATTACACCTAACTTGTAAAAACTTATTTCCAAGTATTCCCATTTTCAATAATCAAGAAGCACCTTCAACTTAATGGCAGCATCATGAACAATTGCATTATCTTGGGTTACTATACACAAGTTCTTAATGCCCCAACTTAATAAATATTCCTCAATGCCCTTGTGATCTGGCGTTTGGAAAAAGTTTAGAATTTTCTTTTGTGGATTCCATTGATCATCAATCCAATGTACAGTGACAATCATATAAGTGAAATTTTGGAGTGATGTCCATGTATCACTAGTAAGATATATACATTGGTTCTTGATAAGCTCTTTAAGTTTTTCGTTCTCTTCTTGATAAATGTTCAAACAATATTGAGCAACAGTTACACGAGAAGGTATTCAAAACTTGGCAAAGCTTTAGCCATTGGATTCTTAAATCGTTCTCCCTCAACAACTCTAAATGGTTGCTCATCAATAATTACAAACTCGGTGTTGGCCCTCCTAATCTCATCCACATTATACACTACCCTTTCAGTAGAACCCAAACCACCTTCTAGCCAAGCCTTCTTTTGTAGGTTTTAGTGTGGATTGCCTCTTATCAACGAACCTAAAAGGGAACTTGTGACATTTCACATTTAAGTGTGTCCATAACGTAGTAGTTCCATTGATGCTTTTGGCCGCAAAGGTTTTAGGACAATAATTGTATTTTGCCCTACATTTACCTCCTTTAACAATAAATTTGGAGAAATGATCCCAAATCGCAGACGTCTCTCTACCAGTATTCCCAGATTTAGAAAGTACTAAAGGAGTTGTTCTTTTTTTACTTTTTATGAGGAGTGCGTTAATGAGGAGTGCCTTTATCTTGCTGTTGAGATGTCATTGACATAGTCGAAGGAATGTTAATAATCATCTCCACATCCGGTGTAGAAGGTGTATTTTTCATCCGAAAGGAGATTCAATGCACATGATAAAGAAAGTTGTAATCTCAAAGCAATAGTTATTAGCTTATGATACAAAATTAAGATATTCATATTGTGAAAGATACAGAACATTCAGGTTGTTAACATATTAAAGAACGATACAAACTTACCCCAAATCAAGATGAGTTGATTCAAAACTAAGCTGAATTGGGATGAACTAAACTTAAATGATGAACTGAACTTGAATCGGACAAAGTGAACTTGAATTGAAAAGAAAGAGCTCAAGATGTGCGGCTGTAGGGTTTGCTTCTCTCTCAATTTTGGAAGTGAACGAAAGTTTCTTCTCTCCAACTTTGGAAGTGAACAAAACATCAGTACTTGGGTTGGGTGTAATGGTTTGGACTATTTTACCTAAGTGATATATGGGCAGTGGGCATAAATTGTAACCCCCAAATTTGATGTTAAAAAATAAAAAACTATGTTAAAGAAAATTATATTAATTATATTATAATAAAAAATTCTATGTATAAAATATATATATATATATATATATATATATATATATATATATATCGGATTGCTTTAGTCGCGGATTGACTTTTTTTAGTTAATACCAAACTAAACCATTTATCGTCAAAAAAATTTTTAATACCAAACCACTAGTGGGGGTTTATTTTTTTTGGTTTGACTCGGTTGGGTGCGTTTTGCAGTTTGGTTTTGTTCACCCTTATGTACTATTATGGTCTTTTAGGAACATGTTCCCTATAAATAATAAGAGATATAATGATAGGGGATATGTGATATTCATTTGTTAAAATACACTGTGGGCGACTCATTCATTCTATTTACTTAAATATCATTTGCTGCTATTCATTAATATTTAATGCTACATTATTGGGTCGTGTCTTAGTCCCAGTGTGGCTGATCATCCTCGGACCAGCTACTGATCATCGCCTTGGTAAGCTATTGCCTCACCAACTAGCTAATCAAACGCGAGTCCTCCTCGGGTGGATTCCTCCTTTTGCTCCTCAGCCTACGGTTATTAGCAGTTGTTTCCAGTTGTTGCTTTGATTTCTTGAATATTGATTGTATGATGCCGCTGCTATCAAGATATATCAATGTAGTATTTATTGCACTTTCAATAACTCCATCTTGAAGATACTATTTTTGCTAAGATTAACCCTCATTTATATTAATTTAATTAGTTGTACTAAGTTCTATATTTTTTGGTTGAACAGTTCCTACCGGGGTTGATTTATAGCTCAATATATAAGGCACATGAATTTATGATTTCCTCACCGAACTAGGTATTTCGTGTAATGAGATTAAGTTATGCACTTGACTGAATTCTGAGTTATTTACCTAGAGTAGCAAAGCTAAATTCCCATTTAATATTTTTTTTTTCTTTACTTGTGCACCCAATTTATAGAGAAGCTAGATCCGTCTCTAGTTCGTACGAATATGAGATGCTAAAATATGTAATATTACATTTATTCAGTTTTGCTTTAAATTAAACTGAAACCTTTTGTTTAAATGAATACACAGTGTGCCATGAAAATAATGTCATTTATTTTATGAGATCCAACTATGTTCTTGTTCTTAACTCAAATTATCACGACATTCAAAATTCTACTCTAACTTCTAACTTTTCTCTCTCAATCTTTAGACATTTAACTTTACATTTATCAATTTCTCCCCTCGTAAGAATGTTTATTCATTACCCCTGTTATTCTACCTGCATCCATTCTTCTATACTATCTTTAATACCTGACCACGTAGTCATCAAGAAAGTGAAAGGATATAATTAAGTGATTAACCCCAAATTATATAGCAAAAAGAAATACTTAACTAGCTAACAACCAATAAAGTGAGAAAATATAGGTCATAACCCCCTCTGATTATAGAATTTCAATGCTTGCTCACCAAGTATCTATTTATTTGCTTGCATACCAAGTATTTATTTGCTTGCACACCAAGTATATAATCAAGTATCTACTATTCTTAATGACATGTTTAGGAGTTATCTAAGTATAAATTACTTGGCATTAATTTAGATACAGATTATAAAGAATGATATGTGTATGAAAAAAGAAATTAAAATTTTGTTACTTTTGACGGTAACCGACCATGAGCCCAGTAAGGTCATGTACTTAATAACAATTACAGTTAATATTATTACACTAACCCACTCCTTTTTAAGGGTTTAGGGTTTAAGTGCAGATTTAATTACAAATTTACAGTTAAATCTTTTTACACTAAACCGCTTCTATTTAAGGGTTTAGGGTTTTATAACAAACAAAAAACAGAGAAGAGGTTAGAGGGAGGATAACAATGGGGATGGAGATGGAGACAGAAGAAGAATCATCGACAGCACAAGAACAAGAGATGATTGAATTGGGGAATTTATCATATCATGTAGTGGAATCAATTTTCTCTAAAATTCCCTTAAAATCTCTTGTTCAATTAAAAACTGTCTCTAAAACATGGCGAAATTCCATCACAAATATCCGCATTTTTTACCCTCCCACAACTTCTACTGGCCTAATACTTTTTCTCAAACACAATTCATCCCAAGAATTAATCTTTTTGAAATCACATGATCAACCCCAGAAAAAATTAGCCCAATTTTGTACTCTCCAGTCTTCTTCTACCCATAATTTTCCTTATTTGATTGATTCTTGTAATAGTCTTCTTTTATATGCTTCTCTTAATAATGAGTTTTGGAATTATCATATTTCTTCCCCTGTTCTTGACCAATATGTTACACTTCCTCTTTCTCATCATATTTTAAGGCCTACTTGTTCAAGTCTTGTTTTTGATGGCTGGAATCATGAATTTCAAATTATGTGTTTTTTCTGGGAAGAAGTTGATTTTGATGCTCAAATGATGAATTGCATGGTTTTTTCATCAGAAATATGGAATTGGAGAGAATCCCAATTGAGAATATTGAACTCTGAACTTCTTTTACAAGATGGATTCTTGAGAGGACAATGTTATAGTCCAAGTGCTTTTTCTGGTGAAAGATTGTATTGGATATGGAGTTTGTGTTTGTTAGTATATGATTGTAAAGGAGAGTTCTTTACACTATTTCCTTTGCCAAGAAATCATAGTGGGAAAAAATCAAGAGAAGGTGTCTATTCTCAGCTTTTATGGGAATCAGAAGGACTAATACAATTTTGTGATCCAGTTAAAAGTGGATTTTTCATATGGAGTTTTAGAGGAAACAACAATAATGTTGATTTATGGAGGCTTAATCATTTTATAAGATTAAATGATTTGATTAATGATCAAGATGTAAGGTTGAGTATGGGATATTCAATTAGGCCTTGTGCATTTAATAAAGATTTGCAGGTATTATATTTGCATGTAATGCCACATACAATAGTTTCATATAGTTTTGAGACTAGAGAATTGGTACAAGTTTGGTCATATTGCTATAGCAGAGGAGAAGTCGAGGATTGCTGGATTTGCAAGATTCATCCTTTTGTATTTACTTCTATTGATTTGCTTGCCTTTAACAAATTTAGGCCAGTTGATTTCTAGGAGGTAGTTACAGTTTGTAGCAATTTTCCTTTGTTTACATTGAATGAAAGCCTCGGACAATTTCTTATTACTAGAGCTCGTGACATACTTATTAACATGTCTAATGTAATCACTTGATGCTATAGCATAGGGGTGCACTGTGGCCCGGACCAGACCGGGCCCGCGGTCCTGGCGGGCCTAACGGGCCTGGTGGTACCTATAGGTCCGTGACGGGCCAGTCCATGAATGGAAGCGCGTGTGCATGAGACCGCTAGGCTCGGGACCGTCAGTCGGGCCTGGGCAGGGCCTGGCGGGCCTAAACGGGCCCAACGGCTCTTTTTTTAAAAAATATTAAAAAATCAGTAAGGGCTCAATTTCAAATATAGCCGTTTGAAACTTTATAAAATAGCCATTTGGCCCCCAAACTTTAATTTAACCCCAAACTTTATATAATTACACTTTTTCTCATATCTCAACTATAAATACCCCCTCATTCTTTTATTTTTATTCACCAATTCATCAATCTCTCTCAATCTTTCTACTACAATTGCTTAATTTATTGTTGAAAATTCGTGAAAAATTGTGAAGTTGTTGAATTGAAGTTTTCAAGTGTTCAACGATTTGCAATTTTCTAGAAGTTGTTCTGCAATCCGGTAAACTCGTTTCAACTCTTACGTTTTAATAATATATTTTTGTGTGGTTTAGTTTGCATTATTATAATTAGTATGGCGTTGAAAAAAATGTTCAGTAAAGGAAAAGGTAAAACCGGTGAAAGTAGTGGCCATAATACTACCCTTCCCCCGGCTCCTTGACCTACAAAAGATAAGTAAGTTGAAAGTAGTCGCCAACCTAGACGTCCTCCTCCGCCTCCCCTAATGCTTGATAGTAATCACCCTTATTTTTAATTTACCGATAGTCAATTTCTACGTGATGTTGCAGTATGTGGTAGATTAGATGATGAAATTATGAATGCTCTTTATCCTAATGAACCTATCTTAGAGGAAAATGAGGATGATGACGATGATGATGAAACGGAAGCACCAGATTTGATGATACACCTACTAGTCATGTTCATAACTCAAGTAATGCACCAGCCCACCCACCTGTAGAAACTCCAACTTTTAGTAGACAACCTGCTAAACGTCCAGAAACATCATTAGTTTGGAATTTTTTTACTCAAGTAAGAGAACTAAATAAGGCTAAGTGTAAAACTTGTGGGAAATTACTGGTTCATAAATTTACTGGAGACCGTAGCGGCACGGGTAGTTTGACTAGGCACATAAAAACACACCCTACAGATAGGGCTAGATTTTTTCAACTGCAAGCGCAGCAATAGGGGACAAGTGTAGGTTCTGCGGTTAACCCTAGTACAGGTTCAAATCTAGTTCAACCTGGAATTAACACTGCCACCGGAGGTATTTTATATTACGATCCAAATAGAGATCGTCAAGAATTAGCAAAGATGATTACTGTTATGTGCTTACCTTATACTTTTGCTTCTAATCCTAATTGGGTTCATTATATTAGAAGAGTTTTTAATCCTACTTATAAAGGTTGGCCTCGCACAACAGTTAAGGCCGATATTTATAAATTCAAACATGAATATGAACAATATTTGCGCTATTAATTTACTCATATACCTAATCAGATTTCTATTACTACTGATATTGGTAGAAGTAATAATGACTGTGATTATCTAATTGTTACAAGTCATTGGATAGAGGAGGACTGGACAATGCAAAAACGTTTAATTGCGTATAGAATAATTAATTCACGTCACACAGGTAAGTTTATAGCTAACACTGTTTCAGATATTTGTAGATATTTTTGCTTTAGCGATAAAATAATGAAAAATTCTATGGATAATGCTTCTAGTAACACTAGTACTATAGGCATGCTTACAAAAACACTAAATCCTTCATTTAGTAATATTTTCCATGTTAGATGTATTTGTCATATTTATCATTTAATTGTCGGTGATGGTATGCAAATTTTAAACATAGAAATTGAAATGGTTCGAATGGCTCTTAATTATTCAAACCATAGAACTAGACTTGGAGAGTATTTTAAAAATGTGATGAATATGGCCTTAGAGAAAGAAAGGTTCCTAAACCTTGCCCGACTAGATGGAATTGTATGTACGAAAGTTTAGTAGTTGCATATGAATATAAAAATCCAATTAATGCAACGTTTAATTCTCGGGTAGGTGGTGAGGATGATGATGAAATGCTTACTACCCAAGATTGGACGAACGTTAAAATTCTTTTAGATTTTTTAGAACATTTTCAAGTTGCTACAAATGCATTTTCTGGGCAATATTATCCTACTATTTCAAACTATTCAGTTTATATTGCCGCACTAGCTGATTTATTTGTTGAATTTGGTGAGGGTGGGGATATTTATGAACTTGCTATAAATGAAATGAAAAAAAATTTAAAAAATATTTTTTCCCTATCCCTCATATTTTTGGTGTTGCTGCAATGTTAAATCCTACAATGAAATTGGGAGGTCCTCATTTTTTGTATTCAAATATTTATAAGGCTTTAGATCTTTCAAACGAGGAAGTTGCTACACTTGCAGATGCAAAAGCATCAATTAAAATAAATGGTCAAACAGTTTATAATGCTTATCAAGTTGCCTTAGAGCATGTTAGGCCAAATATTCCAACCCCTACTTTGTCTAGCTCACACTCGTCTAAAAGAGTTGCGGGCTTAACAACTTTTAAATCTTGGACAGTGTTCCGGGGTTCTCAAGGTGATAATTATGATGAAACTTCACATCTAAATGAGCTTCAACTTTACTTGTCTCAGGGACTTGAATAGGAGAATCCATATGGCTCTTTCGATCTTTTGGAATGGTGGAAGACAAGGGAAAAATATTTTCCAGTTCTTGCAAGGATGGATCGGGATATTTTATCAATTCAAGCTTCAACTGTTGCATCAGAGAGCGTTTTCAGTTAAGCAAGACTACAAATAGGTGATCATAGAGCGGCGATGAGGGATAGCTTGGAAAAATCGGTACTTTTTAGAGATTGGATCCGCACGGAAAGAAGAAACTTTGGAATTGCAGAATCACAACCGGCGATAGATGAAGCTTATGAAGAAATAATAGCGGAACTTTCGGAGGATTCGGCTTCGCCCGGAAGTGGTGATGAACAAGCTTCGTTTCCACCACCACCAACACAACCTCCTCCCAACCTTGACGGATTTATGAGATTTGTTAGAGATACAATGTAGACTATGATGTAACTTGTACATTGGCACATCTTCTTTTAGTTTTTTTTCCTTTTAATGGTGGTATTAGTACCTTGTTGTACTCATTCCACTGGGGGGAAGGAAGACTAAGAAAGATATTCCATTTTTGGTAATAAAAATTATAAGAAATACCCTTGAATATCTTTTTTCTCAATATTTCTTTGTCTTTACTTCGAATTATTTATAAGTTATAATATATATACATAAGATACAATATATATACTACATGAAAATATATCAGAGAATACATACACATAACATACAATATATAACATACAATATATACTACAAGAAAATATATACGAGAATATATATACATAACATACAACCTAAACTACAAGAAATATATAAGTAATAACATATATACATAAGATACAATATATATAAGAGAATATATATACATTATACATAAGAGATACAATATATATACTACATGAAAATATATAAGAGAATATATATACATAAAATACAATATATACTACAAGAAAATATATAAGGGAATATATATATATATAATATATACAATATATACTAATTACTACAATACAATATATAATGAAATATACATTATATATACTATACTAATAACTAGTATACTATATAAAATATATTCTATACTATACTAATAACTACTATACAAGATATTGCCTTAAAAAAATCCGCCCGGCCCGCTAAGCCCAGGACCACAGTGGGCTTAGGCCCGTCACGGGCTGGTCTCACCAGCCGGGCCCACGAAGCTCGGGACCACGAAGCCCGGTCCATGAAGCCCGTTTAGGCCCGGGCCCGGAACAAAATACACCCTTACTATAGCAACTTTCGGTTTTGTTTGAGACACAACTCTAAGAAAACGATGGCAATTTTCGTTGGAAAAAGATAGGTGAGGAGGGCTAATAGGAACAGCTAAAAGGCCAGCTCGTTGACACCCGAAAATAATTTCAACCAATTCAAGTCCAGGAGAGCATAAAACAAGAACAGTATCATTTCTTCTTAAACAAAGCAATAATTCAGAGGAAATGCATTGAACTGAACTGTTTAATTGCTCATAAGTGAGGAATGAACGTTGAATTGGGCCATTTTCAGCCCATATAAAAGCTGGTTTGGACTTAAAAGCTGGAAGTTTAGCCCATATTAGAAGATAAAGATCAACCACAGGTTGGTCAGAAAACAAGGGTCATAATTTTCATAATTCATCGCTATAATCTAAGTGTAATATTTGAAGAGAGATGTTATATTTTGAGCAAGAAGTTTTACGTACATGTTGTTATTTATACTATGTATTAGCTATTAAGATTAAAATAAAATGAATTTTTTATAAAAATGTTTGATTGAGAGATTTTTGATGATTTCTGTTTGATAAGAGGAATTTAGAGGATATATTTCGCATATTCTGATTTATACATCAATAGCCTCGTCAATTTCATGTCTTATTATGTTCAAATACGACGTTATTATGGAGGGGCGAGATATTGACTCCAGCTTCAGCACCAATATCCGGAAACGTTTCCTCGTCTGATACATCACTTAATTTTCATACAATAATATAAAAACTTTCTAAATTTACATTACTAGTTGTCAAATCCACGTTACTTTTCACCTAATGGAAATTTGAATCTGCAATATTCAGATTGATAGTCTGCTTAGCCTTAGCTTCCAAAATCAGCTTACTTTAAAAAGTATTTTTGGTAAAAACAGTTTGTGTTTGGCTAATTAATTTGAAAAGTATTTCTGAACATCAATTAGTGTTTGGCAAAGCTTTTTAAAAGTATTTTTTTTTCAAAAGTGCTTTTGGGTAGAAGCTACTTTTTTCTCTCTACAAAATTGTTTTTGCTTCTGCTCGAAAACACTTTTTTTCTTCCAAAAGTTTAGCCAAACACTTCAACTTTAAAAAAAACATGGTGTGAAGAAGTTTGGTCAAACCGGCTATCAAGATTATCAAATGCATTTCGTTATTTTTCTTTTACAACTACCTAATTGCTTTGAATATGTCTGATTCATTCAATATCTTGGAGAGTATATTAAAATCATTACTCCCTCCATTTCATATTGTTTGATGTAGTTTGACTCGGCACGAAATTTAAGAAAAAAGAAGAAGACTTTTAAAAACTTGTGATCTTAAAAGATTAAGGGGTAAAATATTTGTGGGGCATACCATTTGTGTGGCTATAAAAGCTTCTCACTAAAGGCAGAAAGGGTAAATTAAAGAGTGTAAAGTTGAATTATTTCTAAATTTAAAAATATGTCATTTATTTTGAAACAGACTAAAAAGAAAAGTATTTCAAACGATAAAACGGGAGGTATAATATGTTGTTCATTTAACAAGAGAGACATTTTCGGGAAGTACTTCTCTCTAACGGCTCTTTCCCCCTCTCTCTCTTCTCTTCTCTCTCTTCTAAGCTCACACCACCAGCTCCACCACCACCACCGGGCGGGTCGCCGGCACCCCCAGGTAACCACCAGGTGAGTGTCACTACCCCACCTTCTCCCCCCTTACCCCCACTGCCCGGAACACTGTTCCGACAGTGTTTCGACATCCCTCGGGAGTTTCTTGGACTCACCTCCCACACCATTGTGACACACAGTGTCTGGCGCACATTTTCTGAAAATTTCGTCGCCGGAAACCACAGCACGCGCGCCCACGCGCCGCCCACGCGCCGCCGCTTCCCCACACGCGCCGCGCGCGTGAGCCCACTTCCGGGCACTTTTTTCGCCGGCTTCTTTTGGACAGCTTTCTCACCCCATTTTTCCGACCCACTTGGTACTCTCGGAATTTTTTATTGGTCACTTTCATTCTTCATTGTTCATTTAGCCACCTTTCTTTTCGCCGGAAATTTTACCGGCAACTACTGCTCTTTTCCTTCTATTCTACCCCTGCTTTTTGTGGGTGTGTTCTGTTTTCTTGGACAGGTACCTATTTCAACGGCGAGGATCTCCGACAACTGTCGTCCAAGCTCTCATTCAGACTCACGGCAGGACGCAATAGAGCCGCGCACTTTGCTAAGATTCAGGAGAACTCGGGCGCAGCAAAGCACACTTCCAGGTTTTTCCACCGGGAGTTGGTACCTCCCGCTCTCTTGCTTATTTTGTGCACATTCTTTACGTATTTTTACTAGCATTCCGAGTGTGGTCTATTCTGTTGTTATCTAGTTTGCTACATTTGCGTTGTTAGCCTTAGTGCGTCTGTGTCACTGGATAGTGGCCGCAACGAGTAATGATAGCGTAAGGTCATGTCCTCAGGAGGGGGTGGTGGTTGCGGGGGTGTGTAGGGGTGCAGGGGGTGGCATTTCGGGCAGGGCAGGAGGTAAGGGTGGGAAGAGGGCGGCGGTCGCCCGTAGATTAAGGATTGGGTCCTGGAACATAGGTACTCTGACGGGTAAGTCCATCGAGTTAGCGAAGGTTCTCCAACAAAGAAGGGTTAACATAGCGTGCGTCCAGGAGACTAGGTGGAAAGGGACTAGGGCGCGGGACGCTGATGGGTTTAAGCTGTGGTACTCTGGGCTCGAGAGGGGTAAGAATGGAGTAGGCATCTTGGTTGATAGGGACCTAAGGGAGTCCGTGGTCGAGGTGAGGCGAGTGAACGATAGGTTAATGGCTATTAAGCTGGTTATTGGGGGTGGGGTCCTCAATGTGGTCAGCGCTTACGCGCCGCACGCAGGCTTAGACGAGGAGGTTAAAAGGCGCTTCTGGGAGGACTTGGACGATCTGGTGAGGAGTATTCCCCAGTCGGAGAAGTTAGTTATTGGAGGGGACTTTAATGGGCATATTGGGGCCGAGGCCGGTGGCTACGATGAGGTGCACAGGGGCTTTGGCTTTGGGGCTAGGAACGGAGGAGGCACTTCGCTGCTTGATTTCGCCAGGGCTTCCGAGCTCCTGATTGCGAACTCATCATTCCGGAAGAGGGAGGAGCATTTGGTCACCTTCAAGAGTGCGGCGGCGAGGACTCAAATTGATTACATCCTCATCAGAAGGAGCGACAGGGGTCTGTGCAAGGATTGCAAAGTTATCCCGGGAGAGTCTCTTTCAACTCTTCATAGGCTCCTAGTGATGGATGTTGATCTCTGGGTGAAGAAGAAGAGGAGGGGCGCCCGGGGTCAACCGAGGATTAGATGGGGAGCTTTGTCCAAGGAGAAAGCTCAGGAGATGGAAAGGAGGTTAGAGGAGGGCGGAGCTTGGAGAAGTTATGGGGAAGCGGACGCTATGTGGTCAGCGACAGCTAGCTTGGTTAGGGGGGTAGCACGGGACGTGCTCGGGGTTTCTAAGGGATATTCAGGTAGGCATCAGGGTGATTGGTGGTGGAACGATGTAGTCAAAGGAAAAGTGGAGGCGAAGAAGGCGGCGTTCGCAAGGTTGGCAGGGAGCACAAGCGAGGAGGAGCGGAGAGTGAACAGGTTGTCCTACAGGGAGGCGAGAAGAGAAGCTAAGATGGCAGTCACGGAAGCTAAAAACGCGGCGTTCGGTCGCATGTATGAGGAACTAGGGGAGAAAGGTGGGGAAAAGAAGCTATTTCGGCTGGCTAAAGCAAGGGAAAGGAAAGCCCGTGACCTAGACCAGGTCAGGTGTATCAAGGACGAGGATGGTAGAGTTTTGATGGGGGAATCGCAAGTCAAACAGAGGTGGCAGGCGTACTTTCGGGACCTTCTTAACGAGGAGGGGGATCGGAGCATAGAGCTAGGGGAGCTGGGGCATTCAGAGCGTCATAGAGACCTTGGGTACTGTAGGCGCATTAGGGTGGAGGAGGTCTTAGGGGCGTTGCGCAGGATGAGTAGGGGTCGAGCAACCGGGCCTGACGAGATCCCGGTGGAGTTTTGGAAGTGCATGGGTAAACCTGGAGGGGAGTGGCTCTCTAGGCTATTCAACGTGATATTCAAGACTAAGAGGATGCCGGATGAGTGGCGGTGGAGTACAGTGGTGCCCTTGTACAAGAACAAGGGGGACATCCAGTGCTGCAACAACTATAGGGGTATTAAACTAATGAGCCACACGATGAAGGTTTGGGAGAGGGTGATTGAGGCGCGAATGAGGGGGGCGACGAATATATCGGGGAACCAGTTCGGTTTCATGCCGGGCCGCTCCACCACTGAGGCTATTCACCTAGTCAGGCGGCTGGCGGAACAATTCAGGGATAAGAAGAAGGACCTGCATATGGTGCTTATCGACTTGGAGAAGGCGTATGACAAGGTTCCGAAGGAGGTGCTATGGAGGTGCTTGGAGGCGAAGAGTGTGCCAGAAGCCTATATCAGAGTTATCAAGGACATGTACGATGGGGCTAAGACTAGGGTGAGGACGGTGGGTGGCGATTCAGACCATTTTCCTGTGGTAATGGGGCTCCATCAAGGATCGGCGCTGAGTCCCATGTTGTTCGCCTTAGTGATAGATGCTCTAACCCGTCATATCCAGGGGGATGTGCCCTGGTGTATGCTCTTTGCTGATGATATAATATTGATAGACGAGACGAGGGCCGGTGTTAGTGAGAAGTTAGAGGTATGGAGACAGACCCTCGAGTCTAAAGGTTTCAAGATAAGCAGATCTAAGACAGAATATCTGGAGTGCAAGTTCAGTGACGAGCCCAGTGGGGTGGGCAGGAATGTGATGCTTGGTTCTCAGGCCATCGCCAAGAGGGACAGTGTCCGATATCTTGGGTCTGTGATTCAGGGGGACGGAGAGATTGACGGGGACGTCACCCATCGGATAGGAGCAGGGTGGTCGAAGTGGAGGCTTGCTTCTGGGGTCCTGTGTGACAAGAAAATCCCACACAAACTCAAAGGGAAATTCTACAGAGCCATGGTTAGACCTGCGATGTTGTACGGGGCAGAGTGCTGGCCCGTGAAGAACTCCCATGTCCAGAGAATGAAGGTTGCTGAGATGAGGATGCTTAGGTGGATGTGTGGGCACACCAGGCTGGATAAGATTAGGAATGAAGTTATTCGACAGAAGGTAGAGGTGGCCCCAGTGGACGAGAAGATGCGGGAAGCGAGGCTGAGGTGGTTCGGGCATGTACAGAGGAGGGGTCCCGATGCCCCGGTGAGGAGCTGCGAGCGGCTGGAGATTGCTGGTGGTCGGCGGGGTAGAGGGAGGCCTAAGAAGCATTGGGGAGAGGTGATTAGGCAGGACATGACTAAAATGCAGGTTACCGAGGACATGACCCTCGATAGGGGAGTCTGGAGGTCTAGAATCAGGGTTGCAGGATAGGGGCTCTTAGAGTCCTTCGTTCGCCTCACCCGGGGTTGGGTGTGGGATAGTAGGGTTACCCATCGATGTCTAGTGTTTTAGCCTAGGTCCCCTCTTGGTTGCGACGGTATTTATGTTCCTTATGTTTACATAACCATTTACGTTATTTCTGCAGGATTACTTATGCTTTGTTTTGTTATTTTGTTTTGTCTTGCCTTGGTTACTAATTTTGTCTTTGTTTTCCAATGCAGCTTTTCATTCTGTCCTATGCGCCGAGGGTCGCATGGAAGCAGCCTCTCTGCCCTTTTGGGTAGGGGTAAGACTGCCTACATATTACCCTCCCCAGACCCCACCTGGTGGGAGTATACTGGGTAGTTGTTGTTGTTGTTGTTAACAATTCATTCAAGGTCGGATCGGGTTTTTGTACGCTGAAGCTGTCAAATCTGCACAGAAGATAACGTTTTCAGAAGTTCGGACAAATTTCCGCATATCTATTATCTATTCGCGTGGCTACTTCCTACATCATTTCATGTGGCTTCTCTACCTTGTCAGGAGCAAGCAAGTTTTGCGTACACAATACTTTTTCCAGATTATATTAGTGAAATTTCATTCTACTGTTGTTGTTGTGTTGCTTCATCAATGATTAATAATATAATATTTCTATGTTTGCACAAATTATACTTCTCCCGGTCGACTTCAATTGATTTTTTTTAGCTTTTTTTGTGGCCCAAAATATTAATTTTTTTAAATATCAAGCAATAACAACAAATCCATGATTTCAACAGGTGGAGTCTAGGGAGAGTAGTCAGTACGTAGACCTTACCCTACCTAATGGAGATAGAGTGGTTGTTTTCAATACACCTTCGACTTGGAATTAAAAGGTGAGAAGAAGAAGAAAATCATTTTCTTTTCAAATATCAAGAAGGAATTAAATTCTTTTTTTTAAAGTTGCCCTTGGAGTAAGAGCCTGAGAGTATTTGTTATATTTCCAATGAACAAATTAAGGTTAACATGACCAATTTCAATGTTAATTAATACTAAAAGGTGAATTTCTTAATATATATAAAAAAACCCAAAAATCAATTAAAGTGAACCGAATGAAATATTTTAGATATTTTTTTTTTTGCATGCGCCTTCGGAACATATGATAAAACTAAAACGACACAAAAAAGAAACAAAGAAGCTTAGCATAGTCTGTGTGTAAGAATGTCGTTAGGATTACGCATACAAATAAATAAATAAATGGTCCAACTTCTAGCCTGAAATGAATTTAAATGAAACATGATCAGTAAAAAAATCACGTATATATCTGACTAAAATTTGATTAGGACTAAGTGTAATATTAGTAGGACAAAACCAACTCCTGCAGAGATATACAAACTTTTATTTTGTTCAAAAAAGTGACATATTTTAGATTACACATTATATACTAAGTTTTATAACATCAAAAAATATGCAACACGAACATCATTACATTATTAATTTCTGCGGTACTAATTCATGCATAACTTATCATATACTAGTACTACTTCCTCCGTTTATAGTAAGTGGCTTTTTAGATTTTGACATACCCTCAAGAAAATACTAACTCCTAAAGAAATATTTTGACTAAATTTACCATAGTCAGAATTTGCATATTAACTTTACTCATTGGAATATGTAAATAAGGGCAAATCTTGAAAAAATAAAATTAATTCTTTCTTGATTATATAAAATATCACTTATTTTGGACCAAAATAAAAAAGGTAATAAAGTCGCTTATTATGGACCGCAGGGAGTATATAATATCTGTCATAGTAAGCAGGATAAACAACAACAACAACTATCCAGTATAGTCCCACAAAGTGGGGTTTGGGGAGGGTAATATGTAGACGAGCCTTACCCCTACCCGAAAGGGCAGAGAGGCTGTTTCCAATCGACCCTCGGCTCAGTGAAGGAAAGGGAAAAACAAAAACAAAAACAAAAACAAAAGAACATTAGTAAGTCCAACAGAAATAGCGTAAATAATTATCTAAACATAAGAACCATAAATGAAATAGCTTGCAATAATATCATACAGTAACTACCATAAATAACTACCATAAGGGAGAAACAATCCAAGACACAAATCATCTATGGATTGCCCTGCCAAGCCGGACTCAACCCCGGGTGAGTAGTACGAAAAACTCTATGGCCCCTATCCTACAATCCTGAATTGTAAGCAGGATACAAGTCTGAAATTACTCAATTTTGTCAAAACTGTATATTCCAATGGAGTCAATTTCAGTAAAACGAATATCCACTTCTCTCTAAGCCAGTTAGCACTAGGAATTAATGAAACGGTTAGCACATAAGATTACAAATGAGACTTCTAAACCAAATGACTCGTTTAAAGTTTAAACGTGCATTATTGTATTTACTTCTACATAAGACAGTACCTGCAGTTTTCTAATTACCAGATATCAGTATTTTCTCTGGAAAAATCAGCCAATTAATAAGATCAGAATTACTTTTGTTATGCAATGTTGAAACCAAGAATATTCTCTTTAATTCTCAAAACCAACATGGGAGATTTGTACCAACTGTTTAACTCTTCTCTTTTTTTTTCTTTTTTCTTTTCTTGAGGTGATATAATATGGTTCAAGACAGTTCCAAAGTGTCCTTCCTCTGTAAAAAAGATGAGTCGCAACAAAAGTTCTTGTTGAAGTTACAAAGTGACTTTACAATGTTCTCAGCTTGATAAGCTGTGGCAAAAATTGCAGCTATTTGCGACCCCAAAAAACTTACACAGCCAACTGACAACTCTGTGACTTCACTTACTGTCCCCATGCACATGCCCTGTGTTTGTTCAATTAAAGATTAGCAAACAAGAAAATAATGTAGTTGTAGCTACAAGAAGGTTGAAAGGCTAAAATGAATCCGTACAAAGGGAAAACTGGCGAGAGAGGCAACTAATCTCGCCCTAGATATCATAATACCAACGTGAGAGGCAAATTCATGATATAATTTGATGGGTTCAGTATTTATGTTCTCGCCACTTATCCATTACGTTCTTGCATTTGTAGGTTCAAAACTGGGTTTATGTAAGAATTTAGTGACTTTTTACATATACATTGATGTTTCTTAAAAAAAATGAACTCTTCACATCGTACTGAAGTAATTGCAACACTCAAAGGGTAGTTTTAACAGCATAAACAAGAGAATGACAAAGGCTATACATAAAGGAGAAACACATAGCAAGGCAAAGACAGATATGATATAAAGCAAGATTAGCAACAACTGTAACCTCATTAAGGCCAAGGAAAGATGTTTCCTACAAAAAGTAGGAATATGATGCAGCAGCAACTTTTTTGACTAATAGGTAGTTTGTATTTAACAAGGCATGATAGTAAGCCAAATGACTACCAGGGTAATTTGGTAAATTTGTGCTTCGGGAGTAACTGTGCAGAAACTTTATATCTCTTCAGCTGAGTTACTCGGTGTATACCGAGCATTTGCAGCTAAGGGAGCATTAGGCTTCTTTGTACTTAGGATACGCATTCTTGCATTAGGGTAGGTTGTCTATATCTCACCCTTGGGGTGCGGCCCTTCCCGGACTCTGCGTGAATGGGGATGCTTTGTGCATCGGGCTGCTCTTTTTGAGGCTTCTTTGGTACTTCATCCAACCTTACCTGAGGAAGTTATTCCAAAGAGATTCCGGGTGCTTATTCCAAGGATATTCTAGGTTGAATTCCAAAGTTTTTGTTGTTCCTTTGTTCGACAGTCCCCACCAAATAGCATTGGGTATGATATTCTAAATTTTCTGAGACATTTTGCTGAGTCAAGAGCATAGGTAAAATGATTTCATAAGTAATGGGATGCAATATTGGAGTCACTAGAATTCATGGCAAAGTTGTCTACTAAAAGGGATCAGAGCAATTAGCACCTTTTTTTCCACTGACGAAGTAATATAATTTTATGAACTAGCGCCTTAAACCAGAGAAGGTTTTCGGGAAGGAAGAAAAAGAAAAACGGAAAATTGGCAAAAGATCTTGGCTGTTAAGTCTATACAGCTCATTATTGTGGTTTCATGAGGGTGATGAAAAGTGGAAATGACTATTATTAAAGAATAAACTCGGTCCCGCACTAGTTTGGAGGAAGATCCGAAACAGATGAAGGTCACAGTCTCATTCTTTACTAATGGAAATCACATGTGAATCGCGTGGGTTCTTATTCACATAGATTGTAGATAGAAATGAATGACAAAGGTCAAGTCAATAAGGCTACTCTTGGATTTGTTAACCAAGAAAAATGCAACACCAAACATCAACCTAAATGCCAAAGCCAATGGCTCTTAACAGTGATATGCAAGGAAATTCCTCGCCAAATTCTTTTTAGTTCAATTTCCTTTTGTTCTCCTCTCCTTACATAATAGGAACAAAATATCCCCTCTTCTTTTGGTTTATTAAAGTTGATCGGACACTGGTGCAGGTGTCCGACACGGGTGCGGATTTAGAGGTCGAATTTTTCGAGATGTAAATTCTAAAATTTGGGGATACGGATCCTAGTACATATACGGGTGCGGGTATCCGGCTAAAAGTAAAATAAAAAAAAATCTAAATTTTGTGGAGTACTTACATATAGGCTATAGCTTGTAAAGTAAGGATTTTTTAATTATTCTTAAGTTGTAGATAAGTATATGACTGATTTCCTAGATAAGGTATGCTATTTTCTTCAAATTTACCTTGGTTTTGGTTCTGTATTCAGGAATCAAATTGTATCTCGTATCGAATTTTTCCGTCCGCCGTGGTCAAAGTGCCCAAAATTGTTTGACTAGATCTGGTACGGATCCCATACCCACACCCACACTAGTGTCGTGTCGACACAGGTGCGGCACCTAAACTACCGTGTAGGAGCAACTTAGAAGTTTTCTTATTCCTCCTTTCATATGAAAGTCTTAGACATATGAATGATAACTAAGATCGTACCAAGATACAACGTGTGATTTAGCTTTGAATTGTTGATCGAGTAACCAAGGAAACAGCACGTAGATCCGCTCAGATTCGATGGAACAAAATTGATGTTATCACTTTTTTCCTACTATTTCTTTTCTTTTTTAAGCTTTTGACTAACAAAGCAGAACTACCTTGAGATCAATTTAACAACTGCATAACTACGATATTGTGGGGGACAAGTTTTGTCCGAAAGGAAAAGAGAAAACATGGAAGAAGATTCTTAAACATCAGAGCAGAAACCAGCTAAACACTAGAGAAGATTCAAAATCATTGTATGACGGCAATTAAGCCAATGATTCCATTAAGCATATTTGACCTCCAATCCATAGAAGACAGGTGAATCTACAAGCCATGTCATGTAAAAATTTCTGAACTAGAAGCTCAAAGAAACGCATACAAACTTGTACATGCGCTTGAAAACTTAATAGCTTCAATATTGAGGTACTGTGGCCTTAGAGAAGATATTATGCATTAATGCTCTTGCTCATTATGTGCTTTAATTTGACACAAGTCTGTTCTGAGCTTCTACTATAGGGTCACAATGTTATCATTATATTTAAGATCACACTCCAACTCTCATATCAATTGTCCCCCTATAAGGCGACCTCAAATCTCAATCCGGGTTTGATACAATGGACATCTCGATAAATTTTATATATATAGACTGCCTAAAAACTTTAATTCCATCCATTCTAGATATTTTGCTCACTGATCATCATGTTCCTGAGCAAAATTTTGGTTTCCCGAAGTTACAGTGAGCCCACGGGGCATGAACACTCTCACATTGTCATATAGGTTAACGGTACATTCATCTCAGCTAAGCAAAGTAATCAATCAACTTTCACCCACGGATAACCATCATTTCCTACTAATTTGACTGCAATGAAACATTTTTGGAAACAATTACTGCACAGTTACTGGTAAACTAGAATCAAAAGGAAACATACCCAACATTAAGAATCCCATTAAGAGGATCCAAGAAATGTTGATGTTGCTGTTGCTGCTGCATTGGCAACATTTGCTGCTGCAGCTGCAAACTAATATCAGAATTCGCCACAACAGTTGCTTTCGAATTCGCCCCCTTTGCCTCTACAAACCTCCAAATATACCAAGAAGCAATCGATCTATAAGGCTTCCATTTCTCACACAACTGATCCATTTGCTAAGGCCTAGGAAGATCCTCAAGTCCATATAACATTTGCACTCCTTTCCTGATACCAAGATCATGTATTGGCAAAACAACCGGCCTATGCAACGAAAATATCATAAACATATGAACTGACCAAGGCCCCACTCCATTAACCATAGTAAGCATAGCAAAAAGGGACTTATCATCCATTTCCACAATTGACTTATCAGACAAAATCCCATTTTGATACTTCCTTGCTAGGTCATGTAAATAACTTGCTTCTCTAGCAGATATCCCAATTTGACGAAGCTGTTGTGGGGTTAATCCCAAGACCATATCTGGTACCACGTTTGGCTCGCCCCGACAAAGGGAGATGAATCGTGTATAAATTGAGGAACCAGCTTTGAAAGCTAATTGCTGAAAAAGAATGCTTTTTGTCAAGGCAGGAAAAGGGGGTTGAGAAAGTTCAAGAATGGGAAGTGGGTAAGTTTGTATTAATGGGATAAGTAATGGGTCGGAGGATTTGAGGTAATTTATGGCTGATTCTAGTTCACCTTCGGATGAAAGTGAACGAGGAATGAGCCTTGGGTTGGAATTACTGTGGAAATATGTAGTGTTGGAAAGTTTGCGAATTTTTCTGGGCCGAGAAGGGAGTTTGGAAGGGGGTGAATGAGTTTGGCGGGGTATACACGTTAGGTAGGTGGTGGTGTTAGGGTTGGGTTGAGATTGAGATTCTGATTCTGCTTCTTCGCCCATTGTCGAAGATTTTGAAGGCAGAACTGTCACTGTTTCAGCTTTGTGATTCTGGAGGAGTGACGCTGTGAGGAACGGAGGGGGTAAAATATTAATGTGAATATTTGCACCAATCTATATATATACACTACTAATTAACTTACTTATTTTGTTATTTAATTTAATTTTTAGTTATAATAAATTAATATAGTTTGTGTTAAGAATACAATCCTATTTAGAATAACCTTCTATTTTGTAGAGAGTTTTACTTTGAAGCTAAGTCATTTTTCCTCCTATAAATAGAGGGGTCTTACCCCATTGTAAATTACCCCAAAATTCAATAAGAATTTTCTTTCTCTCTTTCTCTGCAATATTGCTCTTGTTCTTTTATTATTTCATAACACGTTATCAGCACGAGACTGTAACCAATTAAGTAGAAGTTTTGGGATTGAGCATAATAATTGTTAATTGTTCTATGAACTTCCTTCAAGATTAAATTATGGATTTAAGGTAAATATTTTACTTTTCTCTTTCAAATTCTTGTAATTCTATAATTTGATTTTAAATACAAGCAAAGACGGTAAATTGTGATTGCAACTCTAATTGAGCTTGAAAGATATTATAACCACCCAACGTGGTAAATTTTCTATGTCTTGTCATGATCAAATTCATGTATGATTGTGGGCAAAGAATTAAAAATCCGTCCCATTGAATTTTCTCCATTCTCATTCCCTATAGAGAATGTGATAGCAGTATGTGATAAGTCTGAAAGAAGACAAAATTATTACCGTGAAGGTATCAATAGATGTGGACGTGGCAATAGACGAAATTATAATCGTCATTATTATGGTAATAAGAACAATAAGGATTCTCAAAATAATCATTCACTCTGTAAAAGTAATATTTGTCATCAATTTGACATGAGATTTCGTAAAGCACACACAGATGACTATGGTCCATTCATGATGTGAGTGTAACAACATCTAATTTATGAATACATATTCATTCTTGGAAGAATATGGACGTGCTAGTTTTAGTGGATATACCACACTCACCTCTAGAAGGAGGTTTGAGATGATATAAGAAAATAATGTCATTATTATGGCATGAATGTTCAGTGATCACGTACCTATTGTACGCCAAAATATTTTGGTAATGTGATTATTGAAGGACAATAATAATGCAAGAAACATATCTTGCATATAATTTTGACCATGACCATAATGGTACAACTTTCTCTTTAAAAGAAATATTCACTATATAGATATTTATTAATATGTGATAGTACCAAATTAATTAAAAACTCTGTAAGAGCCAATTATACTATTTTGAAGAAACACAATTGATTACCAATAAGGTATTGTGTTGTAGTAAGCCTCAAAGAAAGTTATTCAGTTTCCAAAGTATATGCGAAAGCGGTTGATTATATTGAGACTATAAATAAAGGAAAGATTTGATATCTTCTATTACTATAACTTGTAGCGAAATAATATGTATGCAAAAAGCTACCCGCTTTATTCTCCAGTTTGTACTACACAAACAAAAGAATACCACAATAAAGTGGATGATTATTGATATAAAAACCCATATCATATTAAATATGGAGTTTATTGATAATTGCACATGTCATGGTATAAACATGAACTTATCAATATTGATAATTTATTCAGTTGGCACAATCAGTTTTGCCATATCAATTTAAATATGATGTACAAAAATAATAGAGAATTCACATAGGTAAATATTAAAGAACTAGAAAGTTATTTATGAATTCTCTTATGTTGCTTGTTCTCACGAATTAATATACCAACTAAAATTGGGATTGAATCCCATGAATGTTGGAAATACCAAAGGTGAATTGGGGCACATTCATCTTCCATGTACACCACATAAGATGCATCTATGAAATGGTTACATGTGCGATTATTATTAACCCGCAACATGGTGTTTTGCAAGGTAACTTGCTCAATAATTCAATTTAGAGCACAATTTTCAGATTTTCTATTCAAGAAGTTCATCTTGATAAGTTGGTTTGCATCATAATTGGTTTAGCAAAATAATTATTGAGTGCCTTTACTTAATAGCTAAATTGTTTCTTATGAGAACAAAGTTATATATATCAATTTGATATGTGTTATATACGAAAGTAAGTTGCATTCTCCCCTCACAAATGGTTCAAGGTCAGGAACCAAATAATTTCATCTTATTATTATTGATGTGCGGTGTATACTTTCATTAACACCATAATGCACAAAGATGGATTCTCAAAGTTGAGGAAACAAGTTAGTTTTTCTAACATGAGGGGGAGATATGATAAACAATTGAAAAAAAAGTTACGTCGAACGGATTATCATTTGTATATCAAGATCCTCGAAGTTCATAAAAAGATAATCCATTTGCAACATATTGCAAAGCATGCCATACGCATTTGTCGACCCAAAGAAAGTAACTATATTCTCATTGTAAATGCTCATATTAAGTCCTGGAAGGACAAAGTCTATGGTACGCTTAAAGCATATAGACAAATCGGTTTCAAATAAACTTCTTGATAAAGAATATGAGAAAATGATCAAACCGATCATGATAATGAGGCAAGTGATCTAAAAGATCACATGACATAACACTTCATAAAATCTCAAGAGAGATCCAGGTACCTGAATATATGAATGAAAAGATCTATATGTTATGTCTTTATGAAAATTTATTGGAACTAATATAACATGTTTGTCGACGACATCTATCATAGCGCTAAGCATAGATGAGTATCTTAAGTCTATCGAATATAGACACAAAAGTATTGGCCAAATGTAAGAGATACAATTCAAGTAGAATTGATTCCATATGAAAAACATGTAATTTTGGACATGTAGTTCAAATACTTAAAAGTATAAAGTCAATGGTATGTGCAATCAGTTTTCGATATCTTATTTGTCTAGCATGACATGAAAACTTGATATGTATCTAAAGTCTATAATATGGCTTATATGACAATCCATGAAGGATTTAAGTTGCTTGAAGCATCTACAATTCTTGATCTTGAGGTACCACTTCCTCAGTGCAATTTATGCACAAATGTGAACTATAAGCATGATAATGTGCTAGCGAGGATACCTTTATGGAGATATTGAAGAGCCATTCCAAGATATTTATGAAGATATTATATATCTATCACGAGTTATGATTTCAAGGTACAAATATTCATTATAGTTAATATGGCTGATTTACTTATCAAATATCTACCAACGATCTCTTGAAGATGGTGCACAAGATTGGAACGTGAAGACTCAAGGATGTGAATTGATACTCTCTTCAGGGGGAGTTAATGCGCGTTGCACTCTTTTTCCCTTACAAGGTTTTATCCCACTGGGTTTTCCTTGCAAGGTTTTTAACGAGGCAACCAATAGGTGCATTTCTAAACATGTGTACTCTTTTTACTTTTCTAGAATTTTTTTCCCATTGGGTTTTATTTTAGTTAAGGTTTTAACAAGGAACATTATTTTGAGTAGACATTCAAAGGGGAGTGTTAAGAATAGAATTCTATTTAGAGTAAATGTCTATTTTGTAGAGGGTTTTACTTTGAGGCTAAGTCATTTTTCCTCCTATAAATAGAGGTGTCTTATCCCATTGTAAATTACCCCAAAATTCAATAATAATTTTCTTTCTCTCTTTCTCTGCAATATTTCTCTTGTTCTTTTATTATTTCATAACAGTTTGAATTATTGGGCGTGTGTATTTTATTTGGGATTTTTATTTTATATATTATTTGAAACTTTATTATCTTTAATATTCATGTTTAGTTAATTAATCGGCATAAACAAGTTTTATTTACGAAATATATACAATCCACCCTAAAATGCTTTCAATCCATTATTTATTTCTTCAATCAAGGATGTAGTTACACCATTTTTCCTTTCCTTTCTCCTTAAGAGGAGATTGCCCGGAAACAGATCCAGAGTCAGCAGCTTCAGCAAGGAGATAAGAGTACCAGTTTATTTCCAAAAAATGCAGGGGATATAATCACATCGACAGGCAGAAAACAAATGACAGAATCATTGTTGAAACATAGAAAATTACAACAACTATTAAAGAGTTCCATAAGAATTTATACCGGGAATATGAAAGGGGGAGATTTGGTTCAAGCTGACAATCACTCTCACCTGCCAATGGAAGAAGACTTTCTTCTGGGTCCGTTCTAGAGGTGTCAATGAATATTTAAAAACCAACTAAATCGATCGAATCGTATCATACCATACCGAATCGAATTTTAAGTTTATTTTAATAAAGCCGTTAGTATTTGTATAAATCTATAACCGTACCAATAATTATGGTAGGTTTTTTATTTTATGAAAATAAACCGAAAAAACACCGAACCGTACCGAATAGGTTTATAATGTGAAGAATATATGTATATATTAAGTTTTAAAATAATAAAGCTTTAAATTGTTTCTTCGATCGTGGAATTAAGAAACAGTTACAAGCCAATAAGTAATTAAACTCAAAATCCTAATACCCAGTGTATTGAATATGTTTCCTTTCGTATGATTTTGATTTATCTTTTTGAATATTTAATCTCCTATCGACTTTATTTTTGAATCCCAAATTAGTTCATATTTTATTCACTTGTGTGATTTATATTATTTTTATATTTGCTTAGTTTCTTTTACGCTGATATAAAATAGTTGATGGATCTATACTCTAGCCATCTTTCATATTTTCTTAACTCATCACCTTTTAACCTGTAAAAATACGTAGAGAGTTTTACTAAGTCCTATAAAAGTACGTATGTTATTGCATTCTACTTCAACTAGTGACTTTACATGACATTAAAAAAATTACCAAAAAATTACCGAACCTTACCGATACCGAAGAAAAACTTACATGATTGGGATGGTTTCGAAAAGTCTAATTTTGATTATACATAATAGAATAGTTAAAAAATTGATATAGTACAAATTTTATAAAATAATCGGCCGAATCGAACCATTCACACCCCTAATCCGTTCTATGAGGAACAAGTTTGTCCTAATCGAACCATAAAGCATCTCCTATGCAACCCAAAACAAACTCCAAAATAGGTAACAACAAGCTCTCTCCTCTTTGTGGCTTCTATATAGTTAATAAAAGTAAAATAAATTTACCTAATTCAAAAAAACAGGTCAACTCACTTTCTTAACTGACTAGAAAACCAAATAGGCCTAGACTGATTTTTCATATTATTTGTTGGAGCTTTTGAACTCCGGATCTCTGTTTCAATTCATTATTATACAGTATATCTACCAGCTATTTATAACTTTTACATATTATTTTAAGGAAAACTTACAGAAATGTCCCATATAAGTTTCAACTTACCAACCTCTAGCCAATATTTCAAAAATCGAAACAAACAACGAATTGTTTTAATGGTTGTAGTCGAAATTCATTGAAAACATATAGATAAGTCAATATACAAAATTTGAGGATGATTGGAGGTGATTGGACAGGTTTTGTATCAAAATTCATAATTAAATTGGTGCCAAAAAATTCTTCTCTGACACATGTATCACGCATGTATTTCACACACAGATATACATAAATATACATGTGATACACAATCGATGCAAATATGATATATATATATGATACACCGTGTGTTACACGTATCATTTTTTTCATATTCAGTTTTTACTTCGAATTTTCAATTCAAACCATCTTAAAACTTCACCAAATCATTCCAAAATAGAAATTCAAGCTCCTTAAGATATATCCAATCTATTCTAATAGAACCCACTCAAAAGAAAGGAAAATTTTGATATTTGTTTTGCTACAAATAGCTAATTGGCCATTTTGGCTAATACTAGTAATATTTTATCAATTGGCCAATTTTTATAATGAGCTACTTCTAAGTGGACATAGATGGTAATTTTCCTTATTTTTATCCAGTTAAATACAACTACAATAATATACAACGTAAATACAAATTTTATAAAATATATTTTTTGTATATTTTGTATCTGATTTATACCTAGTAAAAATAAATTTAATTCAACTAATTATATATTATATAATTCATCTACAACTTATCTATCAATTTCATACATTATTCTACTCAGTTATATACGACTACCTATCATATAAATATAATTTTAATACAATGTTCTTCGACTTTCATACAATAGTTAAATACATAAAAAATACATAAACAACGTAATACAATTTTACTACATTTTCGTAAATATAATGTATATCATATCTTCTTCTTCTTCTTATTCATCATCGAGTTTCTATCTGAAATTCAACCAAAATCAAGTCTAATCTTCACCAGAACCCCTCAAAATTGAGATATAAACTCCAAGCCATATTTTTAATTATTTGCAACAACACCGAATCCTAACAAATAATAATTTTTAAAAATCCAAGTCTGAATTCAAAGCTTTTAATGGCTGCCAGTAGTGGAATTGCTGTTGTCTTTTCCTTTGCTTTACATTACTGAAATTAGGGATTGAGAGATAGAGAGAGACATAGAGAGAATTCCCAATTCGTTGCAACAACATTCAATTCGAACAAATAATATTTTTTGAAAATCCAAATTCGAATTCAAAACTTTTTAAAGGTTGTCAATGGTGGAATCGTGGGTAGGTGCAAGATACGGAGGGGGCGGATGAGATGTGGAGAGAGAAATGTGGAGGAGTGGAAGATATGTTAGAGTAATTTTAGGACACTACTTATTATTATTAATTCCCTTAAAATATACATAAATGGTAATTGGATATATAAAATTTAATTATTATAAAAGAGCAGAGAGGGTAATATAATTTTATATACTGTATAGGAATGTAAAAATCTCATTTCTACTTTCCTCTTTAAGGGGAAGTGCACAGTTAGCCGAGATGTCTTTACTTTTTAGCCATTGTTCAAAATGTATTTACTCTTTAGCGAGTGCTTAATAAATTTTTACTCACCTAAACAAAAATACCCTTGTGCTAGATCTGGGTGTTGTATAAATATTAAGGACATGGTGTCCTTAATTTTATGAATGTTGTATAAATAATAAGGATAAAGTCTTACACCTTCCGCTGTTAAGCTTTAGGAGATCATGTCATTAACTTCATATGTGTAGTATAAATGTTAAGGACATGATGTTCTTAACTTCATGTGTGCGGTGTAAATGTTAAGGACATAGTGTCCTCAACTTGTATTTAAATCTTCCGTTGTTAAACTTTAGGACCTCATGTCTGTAGGTTTATATGTGCAGTGCAAATATTAAGGACATGATGTTCATAACTTCATGAATATCGTGTAAATATTAAGGAGAAAGTTTCATGTACTTGCACCTTCAGTTGTTAAACTTTAGGACATCATGTCCTTAACTTCATATGTGCAGTGTAAATGTTAAGGACACGATGTCTTTAACTTCATGTGTGCAGTGTAAATATTAAGGACACCATGTCCCTAATATTACACAACACTCATAAGAAATGGTAAAAATATCTTTTCGTATTAATTTTAATTGAGTAGTGATTTTTTTCTCAGCATAAAAAATACAGGATAAAAACTAAATACTATGTTAAAAAATGGTTATCCTACACCATAGCAATGGAGTAAAGTTTATGGAGTAAGTGCACAGACGATGATTTTCAGGAATGCTATTTAAAAATTAATTAGTATTTTTTTATCCTGAAATTTTAAATTAAACATCTTAATTTCAGCACAGTTTAAAACACTTTTTGTCTCGAAAAATTGTACTAAAAATTAAAATTCAGAACATATAGCTAATTCCTGAACAATATAGAGTGGCTACCTGGTATCATTCTACAAGTTTTATACATTCCATGCATTGTAATGATGGGGCCATCATATACCCAAGCTGATTAGCTCAACCAATCTTCAAGAAGCAATCTTACTAGGTTGGGCTTAATTGGCCCAATGGTTGCTGGACTATTGGCCCAATGTTCTCATAATTTCTTCAACTTGTAAGAACGGATTTTTATATTCCTATACCACATATAAAACCTTATTAACCTCAATATTTAAGGTTTAATTTAATTACAAACCCGTATATCAAATTACCAATCATATATCACACTTAATTAAGGGTCTAATTAATGGGTTGTTTTTATGTGACGACCCAAAAGGTCATCACAATAATTCTTCCTTTCTCCGTGCTTTCGAGGCCTTTAAAACCTCTTATTTTGTCTCCTCTATTTGTGTGTGTAGTCCGGGCGCGAATCCGAAAAATTTTTATGTGAAAATATATGAACTTTGTGTTAATAACTATGAATTTTGATAATAATACTGATATAGTTGACTTTGGTCAACATTTTAGGTAAACGGACCCGGACCTGTGATGTGACGATCCCGGAGGGTCCGCAGGAAAATATGGGACTCGGGGGTATTCCCAAAATCGAAATCCAAGGTCCCAGGCTCGAGAAAAGAATTTTCCCGTGAAATTATTTTCTCAAAATATCCAAGGAAAATGAAAATGAAATTTGATCAAAAAGTAATGGTTCGGGCTCGTACCTTTGTTGCGACGCCCGGTACAGGTCGTATATGTGGTTTAAGTGCTTATTGTAAAATTTGGTCGAAATCGGACGTCGTTTGACATGTTTCGGACTTAGATATCTAAAGTTGAAGGTTGATGGACTTTGAAATGAAACTATGAGTTTTGGGGGTTGATTCTTTGATTTTGATGTTATTTTAGCTATTTGATCACTAGAGCAAGTTCGTAGGATTATATTGAGTTAGAGTGTATGTTTGGTTGGGAGCTCCGAGGGCTCGAGAGTGATTTCGGGGGTGGTTCGGAGTGTTTTTGGACTTAGAATGCATTAGAAATTCTGCAATTTATGCACAGACCTCTTCCTCTATGTGATCGCATAGGCATATCTGTGATCGCATATGTGAGCACGTGATTTGCCCTATATATGTATTATTTCCATAAAATTCAAACAAAAAGATTTTTCCTTATCTTTATAAATTTTGTGTTAATTGTTTGCATTTTATTTCTGCATGCTAATTCATATAAAAAATATGCATTTGCATTTAGGATTCAATTTTATATTTTAGGATTATTAGGGGTTAATTTGTTTTAGATCAAAACATAAAAATCACAACAACAAAAAAAATAGTCCACTTTTGCATTTTTATTGTTTAATTATGAAAAGCATCACGAAGTAGTTTTTAGAATAATTTTAGGCATTAATTAGTTTTAGTTTAATTTTTATTTTTTATTTTTGCATCTTGACAAATTCATAAAAATAATACAAAAAATACAAATTAGAAAACAAGAAAAAAAAGGGAATTAATAAAGAAAATCAAGAAAAGGGAAAAGATGGTTGGTCTTTATGACTTGAACATTTGTCCCCAGGCGGTTCAGCCCCAAGAACTGGCCAAGAAACAATCAAACCCGGTCTGGCCCAAGGGGAGCCAAAATGACGTTGTTTCATGTTTAAATCTTGGCCGTCATTCCCTGATCCAACGGCCACATTTGGCTCTCAAGATTATAATAAAATTATATAAATAATTGTTTAACCCTAGAGACAATAAGTCTCCTTCCTCGTACCAACGTCCCCATCGTCTCCGCCCTGGCTCCGCCGTCCACTGCCGCCGGGGAAGCTCCAAATGAGCCCAAAAATACACCCTCAACTCGTCTTTTCCTCCTCTTTCCAACCCCCATAACAACTTCCTTCAAATCCCACTCAATCAATTCGAATCTTAATCCGAAACTTTTCGGCCAAAACACAAATCGTCCAAATGATCCCAAATTGATACCAGATAGTTTCCGGCCTTTCCTCATCCCGAATCTTGGGTCAAAACCCTTTGAAGCTCACTAAAGCTCAACGAATTTCAAATCTAGGGCTGCTGAAGTCAAGTATGTTTTAGGAGTTTTTTTGTTTGCAAGATCGAATGTCTCCCTTAGAAAGTGTTACTATAGTTTCACGTTTTACTTGGTTTATCAGTGATTTAATTCCTATTTTGCTCTTTCTTTTGCTCTGTCTGTTTTCATTAGTGATTTTCTTTCTCGTTTAGTTTGACGCTCGTTTTATCTGTTAATTGAAGTTAGTTTCTAAATAAGTTTGATTGGTAGTTTAATTTCAGTCCAGTTATGTTCTTAGTCCAATTGCCATTCTTGTTTAGCTTATTTGAATTTCGCCTTATTCAGTTTTAATTGGTCAATTGTTAGTATAATCGTTAGGTGTTAGTTTATGTTTAATTAGCTTAATTGATTAGTATCAGTCGAATAACCTTGTTGAAAACTGTTGCTTCTTGTTAAATTTGCAGTCCAATATTGTTTTTAATCTTCATAATATTTTACCTTGATTCTGTAATAGTTAGTTAATTCAATTGTTAGTTTTGTTCTGCGAATAATTATTCTAATTAATTTTTTAGTTTAGTTAGTATCAATTGGGATGATTTTGGTTATAGCTGAATGAGTTTTGGTTGGGTAGTAATTTCAGGGGGGTTTCAAGGGTAGTTTGGGCATGGGGAAAGGGTAGTTTTATTACGAATGGTAATTTCAAAATCAGGATAACGATAATAGAGGCGTTGCATAGGCAAAAGAACTCTCTAGAACCCTGTAGATGGGGGGTACAAGTAGAATTTCAGTAATTTAAGGCCTTTACTTGAGTAACAAGTCAGAAAAATAGAGGGTTAAAAAGAAATAAAAAGAGTGGCTGTTTTGTAAAGTTAAAAATCTGAAGTTGCTCCTCTTTGTGCCTATAAAAGGGCATTTCTATACCTTGAAATAAAAGTATGGGAGCCTCACAAAAATTTCCCCATTCTCTCTGCAAGATTCAGATCTGAAACTTGAAGATTCAAACCCCAAAATCTTCAAAAAATCAAAACAAAAACAGTGGTGATTTCCAGAAAACCAAAAAAAAAAAAATAGAAAATCCAAAAATAGCTACTGATCCATTGAAATCTTCAGTTTAATTTCGAGTCCTGAGTATTTGAACTTCATCCCTTAGTTCTCATGCTGATGAATGAGGCTTCATCGATATATGAGTTGATTTCGAATGAGTTTAGGTCCAATCAAGCCTGATTTTGAATGAACTTTGTTTTGCTGAAAGTGATTAGTGCATTTTGGGCTATTTTCAAGTTTATTGGGTATGTTTGCAATTGTTTTTAGTAGATCTCTCAATTCTATTTGGTTTTAAAAGCTTTGGAATTTTGAAGTTCATTCTTGGGTTGATTGTTGATTTCTGCTGTTGCTGACTTCTGCATATTGCTACCATTATTTTGCTGTAGTTGATCTCCTTCTTCTTCTGTTGAATTCTATCTCCGGGTACACCTTTGGATCACCTTGATATAATGTTGAATGAGTTTGAAATAGAAGCATTGGCCAAATTCCAATTCGTACGGACAATATTGTTTTTGCCATATGATAGTTGTGAGATAACTGAGTGTTTAACTTACCTTTGCATTGCTAGGATAACTGTTGGATTATATGTTGTAAGGACTATTTTGGGATTGTTTTAACCTATTAGTTCATTTTGATGTTGTTAGGATAACATGGTATGCTTTATCAGAATTCTGTTATACATATTTAGCAACCACTAATTTGATTTGAATAGTTTTATACATTAGATTAGATTCAGTTGATTTGTTGACTTATTTTGTTAGTTTATGGTAGGCAACATGTTTCGGATTCGTGTTTACTTGGTAATTTTTTAATCATGCTTGTTCAAATAATGGCATTATTGAATCAGGCTCATTTAGTTTTAAGACTGCTGTTAATCAATTAGGTTCCAGCTGCTGAGAATGTGGTAGTGATTAAGGATGGGTTATCTCCTTATAATTGCTTTGTTTCCTCTCATCAAAGGCTTTTCACATATTTGGGCTCACATGCAGGCCCAATTAGGAAGTGGCCCAGTCCCTTCCTTTGTCCCAAACCATTTCAATTTCGATGGGAAACACTGCCTTGAGCAGCCAGTGGAATTCGATCCCAAGCTGGAGGCACCAACGACCTCAGTTGTCTTTTATTCACGGTTGGGCTCAGATGAATGGGCCGTACCATCGCCCATTGTGCAGGCGGGTTCGTTACTTGGAATTTGGACTAAAAGGGTTAAGTTCTTAATTTAACTTGGTATAATTAATTAGGCTTCCTTTTCGTTGTAGGGACTAATAAATAGCAAACCATAGTCATGTTAGGGTGGCTTTAAATAAAAATGAGATGAGCATCGCCCAATAAAAATGCAAAATCGCGGGCCCATCAATAAAGGTTTAAGAATGCAAAATCGCGGGCCCATGAATAAAGGTTTAAGAAATATTTAGAGAGTCGGGAAAGGTCGTTTAGTGAATTTCACAACCCTCTCAAAAGATAATAATGTGTTAGACATTTAGACGCGATCTTAAAAAAATTATCTTCTTAAACTCCGGTGTGCATTTCATACGACCCAAATCAAATCTCAAAACGTTGAATAGGGTATGCTTAAGATTGCGGGCACATTTCATGTGACACGATTTGAAGGCATGCTTTAAACGATGTTCACTTTCTTTAAAATAAATACATATTGAATAAAAGCGGTAAAAAGTAAAAAATTGGCACATAGTTTCTTCATGTAATAAAATCATATAATAGCTAAATGCAACATTTAAGCAACCGTGCTAGAACCACGGAACTTGAGAATGCCTAATACCTTCTCCCGGGTTAACAGAATTCCTTATCCGGATTTCTGGTTCGCAGACTGTTAATAGAGTCATCTTTTCCTCGATTCGGGATTCAACTGGTGACTTGGGACACCATTAATCTCCTAAGTGGCGATTCTGAATCTTAATAAATAAATCCCATTCCGATTGTCCTTTAATTGGAAAAACTTCTTTACGCCCCTTCCAAGGGGCGTATAGCGAAAAAGGAGGTGTGACAGCTCTGGCAACTCTGCTGGGGAACAAAAACCGAGAACATTTTGTTCAGGATTCAGAATTCGAGCTTAGATAAATTGTTGTATTTGGCTATATCTGATTTTCCTACATGTTTCATGCTTAATGTGCTAAATGTTACCGCTTTGATATTATCTGAATTGTATATAAACTGTGTCGACACCCTTCTCTCTTCACCTCCGGTGATGTGCTTACTGGTTGAGACTCCCTATTCTATTAGTTTTATACCGTGAAATAAGAAAGAGGCTCGGACAAGTTTGTCCACTCGGGTACACAGTCTAGAACACCGACCCAGGTTTTGAACCTAGAATAACGTGACTTCATGCCGGATCCCTAGTAGGAGCGCTTATTTGCATCATGCTGCATTTGACTTAGGGCTAGCAACCTAAAATGAAAAAGACCATCCTGATGCATCCTACTTGCATTGACATATATTTGTTTCAAACCTGCATGTTGACCGGTTTCTAAATCTCGAGAATGTTTAAAAATTAAGGAAAAAAGGAGAAAATATAAATAGAGAGAAATAACAGTTAGGGAGTTAATTGATTATTTTAGAAAAATCAATGACCAAATACTGTCGAAACTCTGCCGAAATTTTGAGAGAATAAAAAAAATAGGAAAAAGAGTCTTTTAGTTTTGGAAAGTTGTTTGTTGAAAAAGAAAATGAAAAAGTCTTTATTTTAGTATGGAAAAATAGGTATTTTTATTGTTTGTTGAAAATGAAAAAGGAAAAAAAAGAGTCGATATTCATCTTGTTTGCAAAAATAGAAAAAGAAAATAGTTTGTCTTGACATGAAAAATAAAAATGAAAAAAAGTCTTGTTTTTAAAAATAGTTTTTTTATTAAATGCCAAAAATGAAAATAAAAAGAGTAGTACTTTTGAAATTGGTTTTGTTATTTGCTTTTGAAATGCCAAAAAAGGAAAATCAAAAAGAGTCTTGTTTTGGAAATAGTTTTTTTTATGAAATGCCAAAAATGAAAATCAAAATGTGTCTTGTTCTAGAATGGTTCGGTTAATTTACCCGAATTATACATGGTTTGATTCTCATTGGGCGTGAGATACGTAGGCAACCCTCATCACGTCCAACCTCCCCTTTACAAAATAGCCCAAAATGTCAAAATTTTAATTTTTATCGTAAATAAGCTAGGTGATGCCATTTCTGCCAAAGTAACCAAATATGCCCAAACGGGGTGCCAGTAGGCTGACTTTGCATAAACAACCACCTTTGGTTATATTTTAATTTTTGACCCTCACATCCTTAAAAATTTCGTCCCCGAGGCGCTGGAAGGCCTTGTTTGCAATACCGGGTCATTTATCTCAATTTGAAAAACAAGAAAAGAATTAAATAAGTCCGGTAGTGCCTCTTTGTCATAAATAGCCGTATGTTTCCGAAAGAGACGCCGGAAGGCTAATTTTGCAAAAAAAACGGCCATTTTCTGTCAATTTTTTATTTTTTGACCAATTAGCCAATGAAAACTTAAAATCTTCGTCCCTTAGGTGCTGAAATGCTGTGTTTACAAAATTAGGTCTTTTATTTTAATATGAAGAACAAGAAAAAGAGTCGTTGGTTAAAATAAGCCGATCTTGCTTCGACAGTGTCTTAACCGTTCTTACTGAGATGGCCTTAGAGTATCTTTCGGTTTTCAAAAGGCTATTTCGTAATGAATGGACATGTTTGTGAAGTTTCATGAAATAATCCTCCCCAAACTCAAAATTCATGGGAAATTGAGAAGGGGCCACGTTTGAAAAATAGTTATTTGGTTAAAATTTGCATATAGGGAAAGTAATCTGTCAGTCTGTTTTTGAATTAGTATTTCTTTTGATTAGAGTATGTGATTATTTGATTTTCGAGTTTGTACGTCGTCTCTTCGTCAAAGTGTGTTAGTCAGTTTTTAAACCTTTGCAATGAGGTTTGTTTTATTATAAAAAATTGAAAATTTTAAAAAAAAGGTTTTATTGTTGTTTATATTCTATATGCAAGAACTATGCACGGTCTGATTCATGCTGGGTCATGATACGTAGGCAATCTCCATAAGATTCAACCGCAACCAAAAAAATGGAAAAGAAAATTGAATAAAGAAAATTGAAAAAAAAAACTGGAAAAAGATTTTGTTAATAATGAGGATCGGCTCAATCTATTCCAACATGTTTTGTTTTCAATTGTGAAGAAAGTTGAGGGGGTTGGTTTGTGGTAAGCTGGAAACATAAGATCTGAGGAGAAATGATAACTGGAATCAAAGCTGTTACGAGTGCTCAAGAGACTCAGGGTCAGACGCTTCAACAAGGGTCTACTGTGGTTGAGGAAAATAGAACACTGAAACAACAAATGACCAAAATGCGTCAAGCCTGGGCCAATGGCCAAGGACAGCCTTGTCGCGCGTCATAATTGGCTACTTAGCAAGAACAGTACCACTCTCTGGAGTACCACTCGTACTCGTTTAAGCTTCATGCAAACATTCAGAAGCCTTCCCAAAAGAGAGTACAAGAAGAAATAACCCATAGAGTGAAAAGATTAGAACAACAGTTGAAAAACACGCAAGCAATGGCAGGTAAAAAAGAGTGTTTCCTTCAGAGATCTATGCATGTTCCACAATGTGCACTTGTCGCCTGGTTTCAAGATTCCCAAATTTGAAAAGTACTATGGACATGGAGACCCCATAACCCACCTGAAAAGGTATTGCAACCAATTGAGAGGTGTGGGAAGAAATGAAGAATTGCTTATAGCTTATTTTGGGGAAAGCATATCGGGAGTAGCATCTGAATGGTTTTTGGATCAAGACACATCTTGCTGGTACGTCTGGGATGACATGGCACGTGCCTTTGTCAAACAGTTTCAGTACAACATCGACATCGCCCAAGACCGCATTTCCTTTCTAACCTGAAAAAGAAACCAACTAAAAGTTTTAGGAATTATGCCATCAAATGGAGAGAGCATGTAGCTAGAGCTAAACCACCCATGGATGACCACGAGTTAGTCATTGTCTTTTTACATGCTCAAGAACCAGATTATTTTCAAGACATGACGTCCGCAGTGGGTAAATCCTTTCCAGAAACAATCAAAATGGGAGAAATGGTGGAGAACTGTCTTAAAACGGGCAGAATTATAAGTCAAACAGCTCTCAAAGCTGCAGCTCAGGCTGTCCAAATTGAATCTGGTAACATGAATGAGAGGGATGAAGAAATCATGATGATATTAGGGTCGAGCAGAGGCCCTAGGAGAACATCTCGAAGGTATGTGCAGCCTCATCAGGTTTTCCACGAACCCTTCCCCTAAGAATTACTATCCACCTTCGAACCCTCATACTCTGTTGATCCTTCCCAGTATGTTGCCCAGCCATCAAATCACCCAAGAAAGTGAGCACGAGTATCACAAAATCTCCACCCGCCTCTGCAAAATTTTCAAGTACCTTATAACCCACATCCAAGCCAGGGGTATATAAGGGAACAAACGCTGAAAGATAGTTTTATACCAATAGGAGAGTCCTATGCAAGTTTATTTGAGAAGTTAAAACAACATGACATGATTGCATCTGTTCCTCCGAATCAGGTGGACCAACGTGCAAGAAGCTTTGACTCATCTAAAAGGTGTGAATACCACTCCAATTCTCTGGGGCACAATGTGTAAAATTGTCGGGATTTGAAAAGGGAAATAGAAAGAATGATTCAATAAGGCGTAATTGTGGTTAATGACAGTGATAAGGAGAATGTGAATCCTCTTGGGAACTTGTTGATTGAATTTGATGATATCGAATTTGGTAATGATCTTGGAAATATCGATGCATAACTCAGTGGCTAAGATGACGAGCTTGGTAATTGGAAAGATGCTCCATCTCTTGGCCAGCTGGAGAGAATTCTTGGTGGTTTATTTTGTTGTCATTTCTGTTGTCCGGGTTATTGTCAAGGTTGTAATCCGGATATTGTCTTGTGATTCAAACCCTTCTATCCTTTTATTTGTCTAGTCTCCATATCTTATGTAGTGGTATTTAGGTTTGTTTTAGGATTTTACCCCAGTTTACGTTTTTTTTTGTTAAACCCTTTCACCGTCTGTCGAATGCAATTCTCTGTTTTCTTCCATTTCTAGTCATTTTCGTTTAGTTCTCTTTTTTCTTTCTACAATTCTTTTCCTTTTGGCTCTAGTGACATGGCACACACGCATAATTACCGGTCGGATCTTTAAAAGCTATGTTGGTCGGGAAACAACGAAACCATTTTAAAGATGATAGGGGCACTTGAGGAAAATAAGAATAGATTTGAATATGTTTGAAGCCCGAACCATGTGAAACTGGGGCAGAATATAAGGAAACCTTAAAGGCAGGTGTGCCAAATTGATAGGGGCCATTCGCGGTAGTGAGATTGAGAGAGTTGTCCAATGGTAGGGAAATATGTGGAAATGGCAATCGATTCCAGTGCGATCAAGGGATACTATTTTTAATTTCTGTGCATTAATCGTTTTTTTTGCCTTTGGCATATCTTGAGGATTGAAATGACGAAGGCATTTTATTCTGCTATCAAAATACTTTTTTCTATTGTCAACCCTTTTGAACTATATTTATTTTCTTTCATACCCCTCTTTTGGAATCAACGACACAATTAAGAAACGCAAGTGCCACAAATAAGCGAATGGGAAAAGAAGGAAAAAGAATAGAAAGGAAAGGAAAAAGAAGAAGAAAAAGGAAGAAGAGGAAAGGAGAAAAAGGAAGAAAAAGAAAAGAAAATAAAGAAAAAGAAAAGAAAAGAAAATAAAGAGAAGAAAGAAGGAAAACTGAAGAAAAGAAAGACAAAAGGAAGAAAACAAAAGAAAAGAAGAGAAAGAAACCACAACAACGTAGTTTCTATGAAGTGAACTACGTTTGACTTGATCCCGAAATGGTACGTAGGCAGCCTCTCTGAGGTTCTGTCATACCAAAATAAAAATCCAAAAGTTTCCAACCAAGAAACTGAGGCAGAAGTTGTGATTGTTGAAAGAAATCGAATTTCGAAAGTTGTAGTTTTAACCCTATTTTGAATTGTTTTGATCCTTTATACCTCTACTTTCTAGTCCCATCAAAAATCTCACATCACAGTCTAAACGAAGACCTTCTGATCAGTCTTTGAGAAATGCCAAGTCAAGCAGGTAAGGATAAATCATGCCAGGGACAATACTACGGTCGAAACAAGGAAATGAAAATGGGAGAGTCTTAATGATGAAAACCATCATGGGTATCATAAGGCAACGAAAGCTGAGAGAAATAAGATGAGAGAGTCTTCACAGGCTGCCTTAAGACGACGGTAAGTTGAGAGAAAGAACAAACGAGAGAGGTTTGATGGTGAAAGCCCTTTGGGAACTAGAAGCTGAATAAGGAATGCGAATCAGATTGGATAAGAGGAGCATTGAAGTCCAGTTTCACAGCAAAAAGTACAACAAGAGCTGAACATCAAGTTTGATTGACAGAATATCTATATGTGCATGTCATGGTCATTAGAGTTGGTATCCTTACCTGATAGGTCTCTACATCGTAGTTTTTTCTATTAGGAATTATCTCTTTCCTTTGTCCTTCACTTTGTTCCTCTGTTTGTTCACTTCCTCTTTCTGAGTCTGTCGGTCATAACAAGTGAGAAATAACTTCAAAATTTGCCACCATATTTCTAATTTCACAAGGCAAGATCTGGCTAGCATATCAAAGTGACACAAGTCAAGAGAAACAACAAGAGCACTAAGCTGGTAGTACTCAACATGCTTTGGGGGAGCAATAGACTTTAGGGCC